>OZ005740.1:64418474-65018474 GCA_963930735.1 Dioctria linearis
TCCGTTATCTAAAATGTTCAATATTGATACTTATGGAAAAGTGCCAAATATTGACTTTACATATGCTATGCAGCCTAAACTACTATCCATACAAGAAAATTGTCTTCTAGTAATTTAATGCCTGGTTCCTTGCTTTCAGTAGTGCGCACAAGATATGACCTTGGGGGGGGGGGCATAGGTGTCCCCGATACAAAGAAGGGTCGCAAAGATAGGGCTCTAAAGTTCTGTCCTGAGCCCATCGGAGCACTTAGAACTGCTTCTTTTGAAGGTCTTGATTTTCAATTTTTACCTCTGAAAATCTGGGCATGGATCGTAAAACCACTGTTTTCTTTATCTTCAATAAATTAATCATAATTTCCTAAACAATTAGCGGCGTTTACTAATGTCGATCATCGACGTGTATTGTACATCTGAAATTGCCAGAAAATAACATTCTTCAATGTCAAACCCAATTTATATAAAGCGTAATTTATTCAAAACGAAAACATATTCCAGTACAAAACATTACAGTGCATTCATATACATATATTGATAATAACATAATGTATTTAAATTTTCTGATTCAATTTAAGTTTTGATGTCCAAGCGACGAGGTTTTTTTGCGAGTTCGTTTAAAACTTCATCGCTATTAACTGCTATGTCCATATGCACGTACAACAGAGCCAAGCCGTTCAGTCTGGTTTCTGATGTCGTGTTTCTGAGATAAGATTTCAAATATTTTAAAGATGAACAAGACCGCCCAGCGTTACATGGCAAGGTTGCCAAAATTTGCAGGAGTTTGTGTACAGAAGGGTACATTGATATGTTGCACGCTTGGAGAGCTTCGATTGCACTAATCGTTTTATACTTTTTCTGGGATGATCTGAACTTCTCTCTTCTCTCTAAAATCACTTCCTTTAGCCTCCGTTGCCATATTTTTATCTCTCCGAAGGGTTGCTGTGATGAAAATGCTATTATATCTGAGCTATATTCTTCAAATAAGATATTGATTGCTGCTTGAGAAGTACCTTCAAAGCTAAGAAGTGCTTGGAAAGAGGATAAAATATCCTTTTGAGATAAAAACCTTTTGTTCAGTTGCACAATAAATGGGATAAACAGAGCTTTTTTGTAATAAGACTCTGGTCCATCATTGGGCATGTTATCTTGCCCTGTCTGTCTCTGCGATAAGCGTGGAATAGAAATAGAGATTTGATGTAGCTCACAAGTTTGGGCGACCTTTTCATACAGTGATGAATATTCTTCGTCTGCCTTTCCTCTTATTTCTTCTAATGCATCAAGAGTGTGTTGTGTATAACCAACGGCACCAGCAAGGTCGATGCTTTCTACTTCGAGATATTTGGTAAGAGGGAGCTATATGAAAACAGTTTTCTGACAACGTGAGGAGATACAATAAACTCAAATTTATGAATTGCGCATAGTAAAATGTGTGCATTTGTACTTATGTCCTTGTCAGTCCATTTTGATATTTCGTCAAGTGCCTTCAGCACTTCTTCGCATTTTGTGCATAAACGTCGACAGGATGATGCCGTTGTGTTCATCGGGTGGAACTTGGCTGTTTGAGTTTTTTGGAGGGAGTCTCCGAAAAGTTACTTAACACAGGTTGTCTCTTAGGCCTTTTGAAAAAGTCATAGATATTATTAACAGTTCCTAAGCAATTTCTAACCATCGTAGAATCACAAGCGTCAGATATGGTCAAATTCAGGGAATGACTGCTGCAGTGAACATAGTGTGCATGTGGAACTTCCTTTTTTATGTCAGATTTAACGCCATTAAAAATTCCACTCAGGGCTGAGGCTCCATCAAATCCTTGTCGAAGAATGTACTGCGTGGATCCGAAAACTTCCTAACTTGCTTAAAATTACACCACTGATACCCTTGCACGTCATATCATATATCGGGACAAATTGAAGAAAATCTTCTCTAATAATATTATTGTCTTGATATATATATCTGGCACATAGAGATAATTGTTCAACATTGGAGATGTCTGTTGTCTCGTCAGCAGTCACTGGAAAACACTTGGCATCATTTATCTATGTTACAAGTTGGTGTAAAATTATATCATTCAAGCTGATATTATTTCATTCTGTGTTTTCCAGCTTGTGTGCATGACATTTCTTTTAGCAGTTAACAAGTGTTTTCTTAAAAAATTATCACCGCTGTTAAGTCTCTGTCTTAGAAGGGCTGGGAAGTTACCCTCATTCTCTGTAATTGTTTGTTCGCCTTCAACTTCAAGATGACCTCCATCCCTGTGTCCTCGCAATGGCAAACCCTGTCCGCCAAAAAATACAACCGTCTTGATGATTGGGGATAAAATAATCCTATTTTCTTCAACTTGTTTTTTTTTTCAGATATATCAATTTGACTTGCAATGTCCTGTTTTTCTCTCTTATGAACAGCAAAGAAATTTTCTGTGTCCAATTTAATGTTAGTGTGAAATCTAGTAATCTCTTGTGCGTGTCTCTTATCAGAGTACTTAGCTCTAACGACCCTACCAATTGGCAAACCTTGTTTTACAGTTCCACTAGACGGAAAACCGACACAATACTTGCAAAATGCCCATCTAACTTTTTTGAATACACGAGCCATTCTTTGGCTTTTAACCAGTTATGTTGGAACTTTAAGTTTCGTTTTCCACATTTTGAAGATGGAAAAATAAATCCTTCAGCAGGCATCCACACCTGTTTCAATAAATCGTAACACTTCTACTTCTTTCGAAAATCTCACTTAATTAATTAGAGTCCACGTGCTCTGGAACACAAGAGCGTTTCCAACTTGTTCGAATAAAATGCCAGCGTTTCTATCTCGTCGATCTTCGGTCGTAAATAAAATATCCCTGGCATAAGGAACAAAATTACCAACAGCATTATTCCTGGAAAAAAGCTGGATTAAAAATAAAACCGATTACAACATAGAGTGCTGAAATTTGGTACATGGTGTTTTTATAGTAATAGCAAAAAAACCTAAAAAATGGACTAAATAGGGCAAGCTTTTCTTCGTGTTGCCATATAAAAATTTAGGTTTTTCACGTAGGTATACCGTAAAAAAGCTCAGTTCTAGACATGTTTATTGTACTAAAAACTCCTTCAGAGTAAGAAATCCTATAAAATTGGTTACAATCATTTTTTCTGTCCGGTGAACCGTTCTAAAAATATATAGGGAAAATCACTTCAAAAACCAATATTGCACAGATGGTTGACCATACGAAATTTCATACGCGCATCCATCTAGGTTATCATAAGAATTGGTCTTAGAACAATTCTAGGTTTGTTACTTGTTTTCAATTTAATTGGTTCTTGGGGCAATTATATTAATGCTAAATTTGAAATAAATACGCTTGGTTTTATTCACTCTGGGCGACTCTTAGTTTCACTCCAGCGCAAGCCTGTGCAAGTTAGTTAGACGCTTCTTGTCCGTCTTTTTATATGTACATAGATGTGAAATATTTTTTGGTCTTGACTATGAGACTTATCGAAAGTTATCTTATGATCTGTCGCAAATTTCGCCTGGTTATTTTATTCTCTAGGACTCCTAAGACTCGGCACCTGAGCTACTTGTAATTCTTCGGGTTACTACTTTAATACTGCCTGGTATGTAATTTTAAATTTGAAGTTCTCTAGCCGTTTAATTTTTAATTGTAAATAAATATAAGTTGCATGTTTTTCCTTACATCTTAGCTTTGATTATATACGTATAATGAAATTAAATGAAATGAAATGAAAATTTAGTGAAATAATGTTTTATGGCACTTTTTTGGGTATTGGTATTGGATTATATTCCCCCCTAAAGTTTTCCATTTATGTACGTACAAACACTGGTAAATACCACAATTTATATAATCAAGTGAAACTCTTGAAATTTCATTAAATTATTCCAAACCACAGAGCAATATTTTTATCATTTTGTCACATATGTGTCCTTCACTTTATGTATGTATATGTGTCAATTTACAAATTCAAGTGTATCAATTAAAGTGCAATTGATCTAAGCACACTATTCCAAATCGAGTCCCAAATGTACATAACAAATTGCGACAAAGCACTTTAGAATCGCTTTATGAATTCACCTGGGACTAATGGGCTATCGAGCTCGAATTAAAGCGCAACGATATCGATTCATTCACTAATACCAATTTGATTGCCAATAAATAATTTTAAGGCAAAATCACGTTCATGCAGAGGACATAGCTTTTCGCCGAAAGCCCCATTGAATCATCTAACTAAGTTAGGGATGAAAGTTGGAAAGCAATCAGGCATCAAAGAGATTGTAAATTTAATTTTTTTTCCTTCTTTCCTTTATCACCCATATATACGAATGGAGCCCTATAAGGACTCGAATGGATAGAGCTGATGATATCATTGCCAATTAATTCTAAATCATTGAAGACATCAAAGGCCATGTCACAAATAAAATTCATTAAAGCGAAAAATTTCTTTGTTCTCATTTTATTGACCTTTGATGTTGGTGGACCGTGTAATTTGTTTTAATTGAAAATAATTTCTGAAATTTGGTGCAGGCGAGTGTCATGTATTGAGAGCGAAGTGAAGTTTTAAGAATATGTAATGGGATGAAATTAATTATTTAATAATCATTAACATAACTGCGATTTATTACAGGGTAAACTTTAGATTTAGGGCAGCAAGTTGTTTTTTCCAATTACTCATTTCACTATTTGGGACCTGTTGATGAGTCAAACCCAGACTTTGAACTTGCTGCCCGAAATCAGTAAGTTGTGTGCTGCAAGAAATAACGGATAAATTTTTTTTTTCACTTTTTCTGTTGTCGGAGAATTCCAAAAAGTAGCCATCTTTAATATTGTCTTTTTTAATCATTGAATGTTTCGGAAGTACTGAGTTCACTCAATCATTTCAATCTACTTAAAAATCTTTTTTCTTTTGCATTAAAAGCAAGCTCATGTCATTATGTCTTGTTATGTTCTAAAGCAGGAATGCAGCTCTTTCTTGTTGTAATCAGTACTTGAATCTTAATAATAAATATAATAATATAGGCAGCATTATGAAGTTAAAGATAGGTAATTAATAACCATGCAAGAAGTACAGAAGGCAATTCGAAGAAATACCGTGCAAGAAAATACTCTTTTTGGTTGGCGAATTTTGTATTTACATTTCTTTTTAATAGTTTTTTAGTTGCTTGGGCCATTAGGTCCGACTAATTTATTGTTGACTCCGTGATGGAGTAAAACATAATCCGTATGGGTGATTTAACTTTTATTTCCTGGATCTTTCGGCACTGTTTAAAGTACAATACTTTTAAATTTAAGTAGTTCAGATCTATACTTAATTAAAACATGCAATTCATCTACGGTTAATTAGAGCAATTATATAATTAATTTTCATGTACATATACATATGTAACTCCTAGCTCTTAGATCTATACTTAATTAAAACATTCAATTCATCTACGGTTAATTAGAGCAATTATATAATTAATTTTCATGTACATATATATATGTAACTCCTAGCTCTTAGATCCATGAAAAGCTAAACATAAAGGCGGAACTACAATGGACGCAACGGACCGCAACTGAACGGAGAGAAATGTCAAACCGGTTTTCTTTGTATGCTTTCCAAATGGAGTTGCGCACAGTGGACGGACGAAAACACAGTCGTACGCAGCAAGTTTAATAAAATCTGAAATTAACGCAACTGAACGGATAAACATAGCCTCAAATTAGCTTTGGGATTGTTTATTTTGTTCCGTCATGTGAAACTGTGCTGCGGTAAGTGTGTAATAAGCAGAGAGGAAATGGAATGAAAGGAGTTTTTTGATTTTATCCATATTTGTTTATAAATTTTGGGTCAAACGTCACTGTCACTTTCAATTAATCATGCGTCCATTGTAAGCAGCTAACCTCGACGTCCGTTTTACTGCGTAAATTTGACGTTTTACACCGTTCAGTTGTGTTCCGTTGCGTCCATTGTAATTCAGCCTTAAGTGTTATTTCTGTGTTTTTTATAATTTATTTTTCTTTGACATTTAAGACCTACTTCGTATATCGCAAAGTGCCATTCCAAATTCCGAAATAGTCTTAAACTAAGTCTCACAAATGTTTTCTTTATCTAAGGATGCTGACACACCGAATCATGTGTGCTGAAAAATATGTTTGTCACCACACTTTCGTTGGCGTTGGTTGGTGCTTTGGCTGGTTAAAGAGGGAGATGAGAGTTATAAAGCGCTGTGCCCACTGAGAGAGACTATTGCGCCTATCCTCCCATCTCCATCAGATAGTCTCATCATCCTCCAGACACAGTGTGCAGGTAGGATCGGTGCCAACGCTTATAGGAAGCAGGCGCATATCCAGACCTATAGACTGCGGGGTTGAGGGGTGAGGGGTCACAACTAAAATGTTACGAGGTGGAAGTCGGAAGAAGTCGCTTTTAAAATTTTGTAAAATGTATGCTTGCCAACGCTCATTAATATCTTTAGCGATCCAGACCAGCCAAGGCGGCACCTGAGTCAATATAACCCTTTGAAACCATGGTCGGCCACCAAGGGGGCATGAAAAATCTAAAGAAAAATTTGTAAAATCATTCTAAAAAAACTCTGCTCTTGTGCCCGAAAGAGTGAACCACAAGAATTAATTCACCAATTCGTTTGAACCGTTATCGGTGAATAGTTACTCATTCAAATTTTCAAATCAATTTCTAAGATAAATATAATTTCTTCCCTACAACCGGTTGTTTTTTCTTCTTGTATTTATGATTTAATTTAGAATCGTTAAAAGTAAAAGTTCTTAAAAATTCTTCTATTCTCCATCTTGACCGATTCTAACAAGTGTCGGTTCGATTCCCGTCAGGGAAAAATAAAATTTTTATATTTAGATTTTCCAACGATTTTTTTTCAATAATAACATTTTCTTATATTTAAAGTTTATAGTTGACAGCTGTTAATTTAAAAGATTAATTAATTAATAGCTTTGATTCACGTAATTATACCTGGATGAAGTAAAAAGGTTTTATCATACCTGCATAAAGTAAATTAATTCAGGTGTATATTAATAAAATAGGTACATAAATTCTATTTAGTTTAATTAGTTAATTATTGAAAACTGCTACTACTACTATTTTAGTACGCTTATGAGATTTCAATCATTAGGCCTCTTAATATGAGACATATTATTTGCAATAACTTTAAAATATATTTCACAAAACGTTTTATTGTTTCTTTTTTCTATCCTTTTATAAGTTTCCATCCATTCAGTTTGTTTATTATTAGTATTACCATTTGGTGGCGATAAATCAGCTTCCATCGAAATTCCAGGTATGGTTTCTTGACGTGTTTGGTCGTACTAGAAATTCGGTTTTCTATATTATTACGGGGTTCGGTTTCGCAACTTCGGAGATAAATCGAAATAGTCTTAAGTCGAATTTCGTATAAAAATAAACAATATAATTATATTACACATATGTATGTACATATATCAAAATTAATAGTTATTTTTTCTGCTTTTTAATTGTTCAATAAATCAATGGCCAGAAGTGTGCAAGATATATATGTAGGTTAGCATGTCCCCAGTCATATGGGGATTTTTTGTTTTTGTTTTTGCGAAATTGGATACGCATATCCTCCACTTTTTTTCTATTTAGGTATGACTATTAGAATATGAAATTGTATTGCGATAGGATAACAAGTACCCGTGCCGACTTGATGACAAACTTGGAACTTATCAATTTGTACTCAGTCAATATTCAATGACTTTAGCATTCGGTAAAAAATAGTCTAACTGATCAAAATCGTTATTTATCTTTATAATCGTTATTTATTCTACCATGAAGACATTATTCTGCATATTATCTTTTCAGAGTTTTCTTCTTGCAATCCGGATATATCTTTCTGGGTTCTTGTACACAACGTAACGGGAATTGTTTTGTTCCTCTTCAACTGTAATTAAACCACGAAAATCTTGCATTAACTTTACCGCTCTTTCGGCTGTGTCATTTACTATTCTGAGCATTGAAACAGTCTTTTTGGCTTCTAGAAACGAAGTCGAAGTATCCCATAAAGAAAGATTTTCTTGGAGAAAACTTTTATCAATTTTGAGACGAAAATTTGCTTTTGGCCGATACGAAATTGCCTATATTTTTATCTGAAATAATAAAATAATAGCTAGCTTAATTATAAGTATAAGCAGAGAAATATAAATAAAAATTAATCTACTAACCATACAAAGAACCACTAAGTTCCTCCTTCGATGGAATCTATCATTTCTCATGGGTCAAGACATTTTCTTTGCTTAAATTTGCCACCATTTTAACTTTAGTTGCTAGGTCCACCTCGTCGTCAAATAGGGACAGAATAGCTACTTCGTCTGTAAAATACAATAAATGCTGACAAAAGTTCTGCAGAGCTGTTTTCGAGATACTTTTGTCAACTTTTTCGTAAGCCTTCATTCACTGTAGGAAGCACAAATCTTGGTGAGGTGATTTCACTGCCAAAATGCGTTGAAGCCATGGCATAACCTAGCATGCCACAATAAAGATACAGACTTCTAGTAGTCACGCCTTGTCTTTGCTGGCAATTTTAAATTCAGAATTGAGTAACGATAATTTCAGGGAATAGATCGCTCTTCCCAACCAACGAGCTTGGTGCAGGGAACCTGGAGGAGGCCTAATCTTAAACTTCTTTTCTGTGTCTCCGCCTAAAAATATAATATAGAGCTCAATCAACTCGCGATATTCATCTCTGACTATTTTTTGGTCAATTTAGTGCTATAGAATTAAAGTAGATCTTCTAACTTAGAGATCGTTAGGAACGTTTCTGTCTTTTCCTTATAACATTGGATATTTACAGGGTTAACTTTTTTCAACTTTTTAAACATTGGAATATCGAGGCTTGTTTTCACTTGGCTGATTTTCGATTCAGATACACCTTTCAATACCAGTTCGTAAAAGTGGTGACGGCAAGGAAAGAAAAGCACTTCTCTGTCAAATGTTTGTTCCAGTAGCACACAAGTACCATTGATACGACCTACATGTATTCGAAGCCGTAGTATCACAATAGATAATCTGCACTTTATGGGTCATATTCCAGCCTACGGTCGCATTCGGTACAGCCTTGGTTCTTTGCCAGTAGAATTATTCAATTTAAGGACATCAATGTGTTGTTCTTTCGTTTGTCTATGCGGATTAGTTAGATAAAAGACTTACTTATCGGAAATTCGTCTACATTATGCCCAAGTGCCTCGATAATAGCTTGAAGATTGAAAACAGAGTCTCTTATACTCAACTTACGCCGATTTAATGCATTTATTAATTTAGGAGTAATAAAATTGTTCCTCATAATTGTTCTACTAGTACCAGGTTGTGTGCTCTGCATAATAGATGAAAAATCATCTTGTAGGTCCATATTTTCTTCGGAACTAGAAGATAAATCGTCATGCAAAGGTTTATATGAAGATGAAGATGAAATATATTTGACCTGCCGGTTTTCTTCTTCAATAGCCCTAATTCGCGCCCTTTCCTCTTTATCAGCCAGATTTTTATCCACCCCACCTAAATATCCGGCCCACTTGGGTCTCTCTGTCGTTACAAGAAAATACCATTTTCTTCTATATTTATCAATTGGAAGGCATCGGCTTGTGAAATATCAAGCAAATTGTCCAAATTGTTCGAAATTTCTTGTTGGCGCTTGCTTTTTTGCAAGTCTCTCCAAAAGAGGTACAAGCTAGCAAGTGTCTTTAAGCAATTAGGTAAAGTTTTAGTAGGAATCCGTTCATTTTCCCAGAAAATCATACACATCGCGAATAGCAAGATTTACACTTTCATTCACTGTTAACTTTACTTCTCTAATATTATAAAACAAAACAGCGAGGGTTTGTCCATTAGAGGGAAGTTTCGAATTTGTTATTTGATGTTTTGATTCTCCTACTAAAAATATATTCATTTTAGAACTACGTAATTCTCCCTACGGCGACGTATTAATAAGATAAAAACAATACGTTTATTAACAATTCAACTCGATCTAATGTGTTCGTCAACACGAAAGCACGTGCTCACCTAAGTAAGCAACTACTGACATTATGTGGAAGCAAGTCGGCACAGCTTCCCGTAGTCCAAACGCTTAGAATATATAGCAATCAGGAATGGCTGAATCATGTATAAATCGTATACATGAGCGTATGTATTTTAAGTGCCAGCTGAGTGTATGATTGTCAAATGTGCTTTTGTTTTGTGAACAGGTTTATGCAATCTAAAATTCTTTGGAAAAATTTAACAAAAGAATCAGCTTTTTTTAAAACTATTTAATTTTGAAGTTTATTTAATGCAAAGTTTTATAGTGCCACTAGTGCCTGTTGAAATTTTCATATCAATTAAAAAAATAGAAATGAAGTGCTCGGTTAGTGCTTGCAAATATAAATTGGATTATAAACTAGGGAAATCATGTTTCAGGCAACTGCATTATCTAAATTATCTTTTTTGTTAATAGAAGCAAAGATTTATATAAATTAATAATATGAATTATTTCAAAATAAAGTAGAAAAAAAAACATTTTTCACCGCACATAACCTTTGTTTACTTTTGCAAATTGACAATTTGTTTAGAATAGGGACGGCGTGCAAATACACGTAAAACATGGACTACCAACACAACCAGAATTCATTACGCGAAATCTGGCTTATCACCATTCCTGTTGGCTATATCTTCTAAGTCCAAACGTCACAAAATTTTATTAATACATGTTTTGACCTACATTGTAGGTATATAATTACATTTGGCGAAAACAATAGAAAATTGATGAATTTTTGCAATTTGTTTATGATTTTTTTTTCGTAAGTGCGAATGGGTTGTAAGTCGAGGTGACAACTGACTTTATTTATATTTGTTGAATTTTCAGGAATTGTTGTAGATTGTCTTTGATCTTCGGATGCGTTTGTCATATTCATATTTCTGGTAGTACAGCCACCACATTTAGAAAGTTTAATAAAGTACCTGCAATATTGCCAATAATTGACTTCAGAACTTTACCTATGTACCTGAATACATACATTTTAGATGCTTTGAGACTTACTTCTCCATTAGTGAAAATGATTTTGATCACATTCGATTTGTATTCTACACTTCACAGGTATATTTGGAATATTTATTAAACCAGGGACCGAATCAGTTATGACTTTTTTACGAAAAAAGTCATTTTTACTTGTTATTCCTGATCGATAATAATTTGATGCTAAAAAAACTAAGCTGGAAAGGCCTATTATTTTTTTCTGGCAAAAGTAAAAAGCCGGCTTGGCTAGAAAAAATAAAAAGCCGGGCTCACTTTTTAAATTTTTACCGGAAAAAAGTATCAAGCCGTTGCACTTGCTTTTCTAGCTTCAAAACTATTACCGGCCAATAATAACAAGTAAATTAAGCTTTTTTCGTAAAAATTCATAACTGATTCGGTCCCTGAAAATAAGAAGCTAGCCTGGCTTTTCATACTTTCGGCTTCAAAACCTGTTATTTCCAGCTCGAAAAAATAAAAATCCAAGCTGGCTTTTTATTTATGCAAGAAAAAATAAAAAGCCAAGCTGGCTATTTATTTTTGCCAGAAAAAATAAAAAGCCTTTCCAGCTTAGTTTTGTTAGCTTTTTTTTATAAAAAATTAAGTTTTCCAAAGCGTTACAGGAATCGAAAATGGTTTCACAAGACATCTTTTGGTATATTCCACGTAATTCCACGATCATGATTTATCCCAGCTTTTTTGTTTATTATTTTCAAAATACAAGTTATTTGCGGTCTCTGTACATAGTAAATTATATGCCTAAGAGAATTTTTGTGCTGCGCCGCATGCTGCCTGAATTAAAGGACTTTGAAATCCTTAAAATTCCCCGAATTTTGGTCTATTGTATATTCAAAAATTCTTAACTTTGGATCTAATTAGCACAAAGACATCACATTTAGGTTATTGCAAGATGAAAAGTACAATATTTGAGGAAAAATTATTAAACGAGACGTTTTTTAGAAAAAAAAAAAATTAAAGATAATAAAAATATCTTTTATGCTAGAATCTCTCAAAATTAATTTTTCCTTGTTTTATTTTTACATTAATGCTCGTAATGTTGTTACTAAATAGTTAAAATTTCAATGTGTTTGGGGACGAGAATTTCTTTTTTTTTTGGAAAAAAATTTCATACAAATCTACTGTGTTGTCCTTGATCCCGTTAAACTTTTTCACTTTTCAAATGTGACCCAAGCAGTCATTTAATATAAAAAGAAAAAAAAAATTCCCCAAACTTATTGAGACCCCAACTTGAAAATTTAACTATTGTTCAGGATTGCCACATCATTGTTGAAAGTTCCGTCAGGAAAGGGTACCATGTTTGGTCTACGAGCCGTGATTTACTCAGGCTCTCAAGTCACGTTCATAACACAAGCCGCTGCACGCAAGCTGCAATTGGACATTATGAACACGTCGACATAAATCACTGGCTTAAGACAGTCAGAAGCTGTGTTTGTTAAAAAAAACGCAGCAATTAACGTACACCCTTATTCAACATCGAATAAAGCAACCACAATTAATGCTCTTGCCGTGAATACTATCACAGATATATTACCTCCGTCCACCATTCCAAACAAGGTGTGGAGTCATGAACGTGGTCTGCAACTCGCCGATCCATACTTTTACAAACCAGGAAAAATCGACCTGCTCTAGGGAGCGGATGTATACGGAGAAATTGTCTTAGAAGGATTAATAAAAGGTCCTCCAGGAATACCAATCGCGCAAAATAGCATACAATCAAAAACACCCAAAAATCTTGCCAAAAAAGTAACTTGACAAGATTAATAATGAATTCACACGAAAACAGTACACGGAGGTCTGCAATTGGTTCTGTCTACATAAGACATAAATTAGTACACCCCAAGAGAAGAAAAAAGGTAAATTATGCTTCGCATCAATCTACAATGGGATTTAAATAACAAATTTCAATCAAAAACCAACTATGGAGTTGCATAAACGCCAACATAAATGTCCACAAGTATTTCTTGTAACATAAAACAAATGGCAGTCTAAGATTGAAGCACTAAATTGTACCCCTTCAACAATACGCTGACACCATTCAGGAAAAAGAAAAAATCTGTTTTTTTTCTTCCTCTCTTTCATTTTTTTGAAATAAAACAATAATTAATTTTTTGTTTCCGTGGGAAAATTTCAATAAAATTCATATTCCCAAAACTCGAAAGCAGATTGCATATATGTACCTACGCACGAAAAAATAATCAAACTAATAATCAAACTACCTAAAGTCATTTTTTTTCTCATTGTACAAAAATTTCATATTCATGTAAAAATTTTAATTTCTTTTCCCAACCACAAAAGTGCATTCTTGCCATACGTTATCATACAAACTTACACTGGCTAGCAACAAATTTTCATCTCCGTGAGAAAATTTTCAAAACTTCAACAATTCATCGCTATACAAGGATCGAAAATCCAATCGTCGCAATTGCATGCACCTACTTATGTATGTACATCATTTGTTTACAAAAAATGCATTCCGCAGTAGAATGATCAAAATTTGATCAGACATTAATCTGGCAGCTAGGCTCATTGCATTAAAAGTGCATTTACAAAAAAAAAAAAAAAACAGATTCTTCTTGGAATAAATTTTCGAAACTTAAATTTTAATAGATTGATCATAATTGGAGTTTAATTCTTGAAAGGAATTCCATCCTTTCAACGGGGGCAGTATTTTCAGGATTCATGCGAATATTAGCGAAATTGCATATCAACACATGTACATACTGACCTAAAGAAAAGAAAAAAAATCACGTCGAAATTGTAACAATTTCACAGTAAAACAAGCCAGAAACAAGTGTACATGGGAGTATACTGTGCATCTGCACTTGGTAAGTCGAGATGAAAAAATAGATGTTATTTCTGTTTTTTACAAAAAAAAATTGTTTGAGTAGGCAACAAATTTTGAATAGAATTAATTTACAAACAATTATTTTTTTCTTCTTTTTTTGCATTTCAAAGTGCAGCTGCTATGCCAGTTATTGTTGTTATCTGCCTTTGAATGCTGTTCTTTGGTGCCGTGCGCAATCCATGGCTATATAAACAGCAGTTTGACTTGATTCGATCTCTTTTGTGATTTGGCAGTACAGTGATTAACTTGCCGATTTATTTTTCCTAGTGTTATTTTCCTAGTGTTCTCTCCCAGTGTTTTACATTTTATTAATATATAACGGCTTTATTTAATTGACTGTTAGAATAAAGATTTTTAGTCTGGGAACCGACTGGATTAAGAATTTATTTTGGATAGCAATTAAACTAAAGGTTCTTTTTGTGGGTATCGATTGAAATAAGAAAAAACTACTAACACTTTATTGCGGGTATCGACTGTAATAAAGAGTCTTATTGCGGGTATCGACTGTAGTTAGACAATTACTAATAAAACCACTTTATTGCGGGTATCGACTGCAATAAAGAGTCTTACTGAAGAGGGTATCGACTGTAATGAGAAAATTACTAACACAAAACACTATTGGGGGTCTCGACCTTAATAAAGAGTCTTACTGCGGGTATCGACTGTAATAAGACAATTACTAATAAAACCTCTTTATTGCGTGTATCGACTGTAATAAAGAGTCTTACTGTGGGTATCAACTGTAGTAAGACAATTACTAACACAAAACACTTTATTGCGGGTCTCGACAGTAATAAAGAGTCTTATTGCGGGTATCGACTGTAATAAGAATATTACTAATAAAAACACTTTATTGTGGGTATCGACTGTAATAAAGAGTCGTACTGTGGGTATCGACTGTAGTAAGACAATTACTAACAAAACACTTTATTGCGGGTCTCGACTGTAATAAGAAATTTACTAACAAACCACTTTATTGCGGGTAGCGCCTATAATAAAGAGTCTAATTGCGGGTATCGACTGTAAAAGACAATTACTAATACAAATATTTTATTCTGGGTATCGACTGGAATAAAATATATATTAACCCTCCCAACCTCAATCAAATAAAAGTCAAGTAAATCAGTTGACATATATTGATCAGGTGAGTGCAAGTCAATTGTAACATTTTTATAAATTAAATTAATTTTCTAATCATTTATTAAATATTGGTTTCAGCTTTTTATGTAATAACATATACATATATTTTATATATATATCTTATAGTTCTCAAGTTATAGTATTTATGGAACTTGAAACATTTAGTGCAGTGAATAAACGAATAAAATCACTAGCTTTATACCAGTTGCATAATTTTCACCACACTCTTCATTTATTGCATGTACGCTCAAACTACGGGCAGTACAAACTATTTACCAACAACAGTATCAGCATTAATTTAAAATATTGGAGTTTTTAGTGTGATGAAATAAAACTCGGAGTACTTTTAAGAAAAGGGGTACTACTCCTTGTGTGTGATTGCGCTATTAGTTTTCGGAGTACAAATACTCCGATCGAAGTACAAACGGCAGGACTGATTTTGGGCCGGTCAGCGGTATAGCTAACCTTAGCTTGCAAGTTCATTAGATTTCTCGTTGCCAGTAAGGCCTTAATGTACCGGAATCTAGATCAGGCTAACCTAGTTGGATCTACTCAGTTTGTCAAGGGTGATTTGGAATTCATACACGAGCTCTTATTTCACATTATAAGTTGAAATAGCTCCAATTGCTGGTTGACTGTCGAAAAAAATAAAGATATTTTTATTGCTAAAGGCTCTCTTTAGATTTTCATAACTACAATTTAGTATGGCATATGCCTCGACCTCGAACATTGTGCTTGGCCTCCATTATCAGTCATGTGTCAAACCTAGGTGCAGCGCTCTACGTCACCCTTATTAGTTTTGGACCCATCCGTACACCAAAAGAATCCTCCGTTATAGTCGGTCCTTCACCACTATATTGGGCGATTGTATCAAAATATTGAAATACAGAATGCACTTACAACATCTAGCTTCTCCCTTTCTAATGTATGTGCGACTGACGTTATAAACGCAATTCTATCAATTAAGTCGAATGCTACAGGGTTGGATGGGATCTTTCAATGTTTCTTAAAACTGTTACTACCTCTCGTTATTCAGGAGCAGACCCATTTTTTTAATTCCTGTATAAAGTCATCATACTTTCTCCAGATCTGGAAGATCGCAAGGGTTATTCCAATCCTTAAGAATGCCATGTGATTTTTGGCAAATTAGTATCACATCTTTTCTGTCTAAAATTTTGGAAAAGCTCGTAAGCATACAGACTAGACCATACTTGAAGGAGAACGAATTGCTATGCAATTGGCAATCCGGGCTCCGGAATGGCCATAGTACCACCGCCGCTATTTTAAAGATAACTGATGACATCGGGAGGGAATTGATAGGGATTGTCTGACTGTGCGCATTATTCTGGATTTTTCACAGGATTTTGATTCCATCAATCCCCAACTTTTTGTGAATAAACTTCGTGACTTTGGTTTTTCAGAAGCCGCGATGATGTTTTTCGCAAGTTACTGAAAGGATAGATTGCAGCAAGTGGAAGTAGATGGCCAGTCTTCCTCGTTTCTTCCGGTCTTGGCGGGGTTCCTCAAAGTTCATTGAAAGGACCCATTCTATTCTAATGATATCTGTGAGTCCATAAATCCTTGTCATATTCATATGTATGCAGATGATATATAACTTTATATAGAAAGGCCATTGGTACTAATTGAGGATGCTGTGCTCCGGCTGAATGAAGATCTGTCTGCTATTCTACACTGGTCTCATGTAAACCAGCTTAAAGTGAACCCGCAGAAGTGTAATGGTATTGTTCTTTATAAAGAAAATCTTGATACCTCCTCTATTCCCCGTATTGAGATTGGCGATTCCATTATTCCTTATTCAAGTTAAGAATCTTGAAGTTGTAATTAATAAAGTCTTTGATTGGTCCAATCATGTTAGCATGTTGACAGGAAAGATTTATGGCGGTTTGAGAAGACTGTGGGTGACTGTACATTTTATTCCCCCATCAACCCGCATGACTCTTATCAGGGTATAGATGGTTTCTATTATAACCTTCACCGACGTCGTCTATGACGGTCTGGATTCCAATAGTAAGCGCAAGCTAAATGTGGCTTTTAATACCTGTGCTCGATAAGTTTTTCTTCCTAGGAGATATGACCATATTTCACCATACTCGTGAAGAATTTTGGGAATTCTTCCGCCTACCTCAATATTTGTATGAAAAACTGCGACGTTTCTCTTATTTGCTCACGAGTCGTTCGTTCTTCGTCGGCGGAGTGAGATTCCTGTCGAGATTAAGCGGGTGGGTGTTACGGGCAATTTCAAGAAATTTAAAGTTCTTTTATTTAATCATTTATGAACGGGGCAAGATTAAGATGAAGAAAATATATGATACGTTTATGTTTCTTCAATTGTATACCCTTATCTCTGTTAAATCTCTTATCAATTTTTATTTTTTTTTTTTACTTGCTACTCATAGTTTTCATATTTATAGCTAAAAAGTTCGCTTTTAATTGTGTTGTTTATTTTTTACTTTTATATAATTTGCATTTTTATATTTTTATTTATTCTCTACCTTTATTATTAACTTACTTGTAGCTCTAGTCGTACTTTATGTTTTAATTAAATTTAGTGTTATTGCATAAATTTATACTTTCCTTGTGCTAGTTTAAGGATTTATTTCTTATTTGCACAATTTGGGTAATAAATCATCATTCATTCATTCATTAATTATGTGGGCTTTTCCAATGCTTTTATTAAGAAGTCCTGCAACATGCTGCATCTCTACGAGGTGTGAGGCTCAGCCGGTTTCATTGTCATAAAATAGAAATCACATGGGATTTAAAGAGTGAATTGATTCTTTCAGATAAAATTCACTATAAAGATTTTAAATTAAATTAGATTATAATACAGTATGCCCTACCTAGTTGTGTAATTTTACAATATTTCCATCCTAACGCCATTTTCTTTAGCTATTGTTATAGAACAAGTTCCTTTCTTGTATATGGATGGATTATGTAGAAAATCTTAATAAAACCCCTGGTCTGTAAAACTGATGTGAAGTTTTTCATTTCTTCTGGAAGAGATTGCGATGGAGAGAAAAATTTGGAATCAATTTAAGCAGATTTTTCCTTTTACGAGATTTTAATTAATTCAATTAAATTAAATTAATTAAAATCATAACATTTATCTGCAAATTGACCTATATATAGAAAATTATATGCTAAAAATGCTGATAGAGAGCATACCTAGTTGCATTATATTCCAAAATCGCATATATACATAAAGTGTGTGTATGTGCACTTGGAGGTGCATAACCTAACGCAGAAACTTCAAGATATTAAGTGAAAAAAGTCAGAGCAAATTCTTTAGAAAATTTCCCTTTATTATTAAATTATGCAGTAATTAAACGCCCTTTTCAACTACAAAATTATTGCGCATCTTCTCTCTCCCTGTGCCCGCTCCATTCATTTATGCTTCTCATCGTAGTAAATATTCTTGCGTAGCTATAAAACTAGGTCAATAGAATGCCTGCAGATCTCAATGGAGTAATGCAACGAGCGAGAGGCGAGAAGACGTTTTGAATTGAATTCCTTAATTTCGGAAGTTAAACTATTAAAACACCATTTAGTTCTCAAAATGGAAGCACACAACGCAAATACTTGGCTATAAAAGTTGCCAAAAATTCAACAGTTGGTGAACATTAATTGCCTTCCGAAAAGATAAATGGCCCGACTGGCATCTTCCGCTTCCCGCATAACAATAAATCTTTTTTGCGAAACTTTGACTACTTGCGTGTGTATGTGTAGAGATACTTTTTTGATGGCAATTTAAATTCTTAAAACAGCGTAAAAGGTCGTCTCTATAGTATATGTATATTAACTTGATGTGAGTATGTACGACGTGCATACAAATAACATACTTCAGCGACACAAGTATCGAACTATTTTCAGATAACTATTTGTCTATCGGTTCGGTTCCCCCTAGTTTATTGACTATGCATATGGCTAATGAGATTTTCATTGTAACCACCAGGGACCTTAATCTGGTAATAAAATCACATTCAAGTAAATTTCCCTTGATAGGTGAGGACACTGAATACATATGTTTGGATTGGAGTGTTGATCCGATACTTTGACAGGGGACTATAAACCTATTGTAATACAGGGTGGTTCAAAACTTACGACACAATATTTTATTGGATAACGATTCTTTTTATACTCTATATTTTGGATGATGATAGAACTCATAGCTTTTAAGGTCAGATCAGAAGAAATAAACGAAATGGGTTAATTTTATTCCACTCAATCTGTCCAAAAGGTTTGAAAAGTGCTACTTAAAGCTTACAAATGGCAATTGAAGGTCGCTATTAAGTACACACTTTACACCACTATAAATTTTGTTTCTAGGTACAGAGATAGTTGATTTTCAATGTAATCTATTCAAACATTTCAATGCGAATTATCTTTTTCCAACAAAAACTTCTTTATGGAAACTAGATATTCTATATCTGAAGATAATACTATAAGTACTATGTTTCTCTGAAGTCATTATCATTCTCTTCTTGTCAAATTCTAACAGAAAATTGAGGGATCATATTCCCAGTAATAAGTATTTCCCACTTGAAACTAGATGATAGTTACAATTTATCTAATAGAAACTCAGTGATAGCTAAAGTAATAATTTAGATGTATTATCCACGGCTGAAAATTTGGATATTCGCAAATATGTCAGGCCATTTCACCATCTGTACTCTTGTGCAAGGTTGTAGAATCCTAGGTTAGGTTAGGTTAGGTTAGGATAGGTAGGAGAGGCGCCACTAGAAGTGCCTAGCCTGCTTTATTTAGACAACCAGTGTATCCATTGTGACCCGTGTCCTCATAGAATAGCACTTAAAATCGCCCTAGATCCATTCTGCGTCCATTACAAAACCGAGAATGTACATATCTGAACTCTTTGATGTGTAGCTTTTCCAAAGTTGAAAAGATGTAGCTATCTATTAGCCTACCTGTTTTGTTCATCAGAGCGGGACACTCACAAAGCACGTGTTGGACGGGTTCTATTTCCTCCGAATCCTTATAGCTCCTGCAGAAATCATTCGCCGCTGCTCTTAGTATCCTAGCATGGTCCTCCATGGCCCAATGACTCATAATGACCACAACTAGATTCGTGGTATATATTCTGCTGCCATTAAGCGGTTCTCTTGGCCTCTTTCTGCCATATTCAGTCCACAATTACCTCGCGATACCACAGCAATCCCTGCTGATCCACCGGAGGCTAGCTTTAAACTCCGATCGGGATCCCCACATAAGCTAGCGATGTGGAGCTACCCATTTCAGAGCTCTTTTTGGTCAACTTATTAGCAACCTCGTTACCTGGGATATTCCTATTTCCAGCTATCCAGTACAGGGTCATCATGTGCCGTGTAGTCAGTTCCTGAAGGCTGGTCTTGCATAATTGAACATATGTCGATTTATATGCAGATCTATCGTGCGGACTCTCTGTATATAGATGCCGAAATCGCCGTCTGGAGCACGTAGATCTCTACCTGAAAGACACTACATAATATATTATATATACTCGTGCCACTGGCAGTCTCTGGAGTACTCTCCAGCCCCTGTGCCCGCACTCATCTTGGATTCATCCTTAAAAATAGAGATATTGGATGTTACCAGCATCTCATTCTCATCCCAATCACTCCTGATGAGCATCACAGCATTGACACCCCCACCAAACAGTTAGGAGAGGTATTTGATAGTCAGTTTCTTCCCTGCAATCACTGCAGTCAATCTTCTATAGTATATTGGAATTCCCAAAACCCCTGTGTGTCTACCAACGCTCCGTTCTGAGCCTGATAGCACTAGTCGCTGTTACAATCCTGAAATAGAGATCTAGCAGAAATTGGTATGAGCTCCAGTGCCGCCGTGGGTGGGGTACGGCAATCCAGTTATTTCCAGGCAAGCGGCCTCTGGGTTTTAGACAGCCCATCCAGATTACATTTCCCCGTCAATACCGTCCACTAGTCCGCGGATCCGTAACAAAAAATCTGCCGAACTATGGCTGCATATATCCAACCAGACCACTCTGGGTTTTAATCCCTAGTTGACACCAAAAATTCTCTTGCGCGTGTAAAAGGTCACACTAGCCTTCCTAATACATTCTTCTAAATTAGCTTTCCAGCTCAATTTGGAATTGAGTATGATTCTTGTAGCATGCTTTAATCAAGGCAATCTCAACAGTATGTAAAATAGCAATTTCGTCGGTTGCATTGAAAGAGTTAACAGAAAATAAAGACTAAAACTAACTTGCCACTATATTTCAGATATTTCATTCACTACACAGGAAAAATCTTTTGGAAAAATGTTTGAAAGATTGAAGTTTTTATATAAAAACTATAACTAGGAGCTACGTGACATGAGTAAAATAAATAACGCGTGACGTAAATAAATAATAAAATAAAGACAAATTTATAAAACTAGCCGTTCAAAAAACTCTTGTGAAATTATACTATCAATTTTCGTTAGCAAAGAATTGAAACCAATTTAAGGAAAAACAAGTAAAAAAGCTAGAATTGGTCTAAGACCAATTCTTATGATACCCTAGATGAATTCCAGTATGAAATTTCGTATTGTCACCCTTCTGTGCAAGTTTGATTTTTGAAGTGGTTTTTCGCATATATTTCTAGAACGGTTTGTCGGACAGACAAAATGATTATAACCATTTTTATAGGATTTTAGTAGGTTTTTAGTACAATAAAAATATCCTGGACTGATCGTTTTTACAGTATTCTTAAAAAACTAAAATTTTTATATGAAAACACCAAGAAGGGGTTATCCGATTTAGTCTATTTTTGAAATTTTATTTTCTATTACTATGAAAACACCATGTACCAAATTTCAGCTCTCTATATCGATGCGTTCTTAGTCCAAATATATAGTGGAAAATGAAAGTTTTGTATGGCAACCCCACGAAGGAGTTGCCCGATTTGTATCATTTTCGAACTTAATTTTACTTTTTTTTTAAAGTCCGTGTGCAGAATTTCATCTCTCTAAGTATACGCGTTCTCGAGTTATCGTGCGCACAGACGGACAGACGGAGAGAGGGAGGTGTTACAAACGGAATGACAAATTTAGTATACCCTATAGATTTCATCTAGGGTATAAATAAAATAAGTGAAAAACGAGTTTTCAAACAAAACTGAGGCCAAGCCGCATGAAAAAGTAGAAAATACACTTTTCTTCACACACAGAGGTGGACTCAGATTTTTTGATTGAGACATTTCTCTTGAATATTCTTTCTCTTCATGAATCAAATCATTATTACCTCTGATTGATCATACTGAAATATATCTGTGATTGTCAGCGAATAAAATCTGAGTCCACCTCTGTGTGTGAAGAAAAGTTTATTTTCTACTTTTTCATGCGTCACGTTAACTAAATTGTTATTACGTGCTGCATGGAGATACTTTAAAACAATTTTTAAGTCATGTTTGGTGCCGATCCGAAAACAAAAATTTTTCGAGTATCGAATCGTTGAAGTATCTATTGCAACGGTTTTCTGAAATTCAAATTATGTTTTAAACAGCGCTTTGGCGCTGTATTCCAACTTGATCCCATATAACATGAATTTTCCCGATTTTCCATGTTTTCCACAGACTTTTCCTATTACTATGAATTTTTTTTAAAAATTTACATGAATTTTCCTCGACAAACAAAATTTTTAAAAACAGTATCCCAGTTAGTATCCAAGAAAGTGGTTTTGGCTGACATCAAAAAATCACTACACTCCCAATCGGCAAACCTATATGAAGATGCGTGTGCGAGTCTTATAATTTACATAAGTTCAAATAATATGTATAAAACAAAAGAAACACAAAACTTAACCAAACTACAACATGTGGACATTATATACATTGTTGGTACATCTAAGGAATATATAAAGATAAACGATTAATTTGAAAATGAAAAGTTAATCTGTCAAGGTGTGTATGTATGGATCTATCATGTACTATGTTTCCATAAGTCAGAATTGAGTTAGGATTAAGTTAGCGTTAAGTTTTGCTGGCTTTGTTAATTCGATTCTGTTTCCATGAACGACTTGAGTTGAGTTGACAGATGATATATTCCATACAAAGTAGTCGGAATTGTGTTGGATAAAACACCCATCCGCACTATTCTTACTAATACTAACACCTCAACCCTCAACTCTCAATGCTCGTTTCCATGAGCATTAATTCGGATTCAATCCGAATTGAACTCCGCATGGAAACATAGTAATAAACAATTCTACCTAATAGTGACTAGGAGTTTGGAAATCTAAACTAAATTAAAAACTAAAATAATAATTATTGTAATCGTAAAGAAATCGTGAAATTGTAAGCACATAAAATAAAATATAAAACTAGAAATTAAATAAACTACAGTAGCATTAATTAATAATTAGCATTTCATATATTCAACAGTAAAATTTTGAGGCATTTGAATATAATAACTCCAAAGAGCTTTTTAATGAAATGACATAAACCAATGAATAATTAGTGCTAACGTCCTGGTAGGTCTAGCAAATTGTAAGCTGTCGTATACATCATAAGGACTTTGAAATGTAATGACCATAGCCAAAAGTATGTTACACCGAGACATAAGGAAAACTAATAAACTGAAGTCGAAAATAGGTGAGACGTAACGCGAAACATTATCGTATCGTCGACGATTGTAAACATGTCGCACCATAAAATTAAAAGTAATATTATGTTTATAAAAAGGCTCCAAGTTAAGTTTACGGTAGACCTAGCGCCCCTAAGTCACTGTATATAGCAGCCATCAAGAGCGCGATAAACGCATCGAGAGATCAGTATACGACGTAGATGCAGTATGCGGAGGCCATCACATATTCTTTCAATTAACAAATCTACATGCACCCAACTCTCTTTTTACACGGTAGATACGTTCCTTAGAAAACCGTGCAAAAAAAAATCGTGTAAAAAGGTACACGCTACATATGGAAAATTTGGGGATATGTTCCACAACTTTAAAAAATCGTGTAAGATGAACAAACTCTAAATATTTTCCCAAAAAAACTGTGCAAAAAAAGTAATAATGAAATCCTTGTTACATATTTATTAAACAAAAACAATTCATTTTTAGTAAAAAATTAAATTAAAATTAGTGTACACTGAAAATTCAGTCCATAAGTACAACAAATAAAAATTTAAGTTTAACTTAGGAATAAAAATCTATTACGCAACTATTCATCGCTACTTGATTACAAGCGTGTACGCTTATTAAGGACTGCACCAAAAATGCTATCATCAGTAGATATGTCAGATATATCTTGCACAACTGTCGGGTTTGATTCAAATGAAGAATTTCGTCTATTATTAACGGCTACTCTTGTTTTCTTTGTTGTTATAAAGTCTGTTATTAGCAGCTGTTTTTTTGGTTTCTCAAGTTGCTTATATAATTTTTGATATCCAGCTACACAACACTTAAGATTGCGTTGAAATTTTAATGCACCCTCCATGTCAGGGTCATGAGTAAGAAAATGTTGTTCCATGCTTGTAGCAAATTTCAAGCCCTCGCGAATGAAATCAGCCGTTAATAGCTGAACTTCACCTTCGACTTCGTCATTATCGACATCTTTATTATCATAAACTGTCGTCAAGTCGTCCTCATCCACAGCGCCTTCTCGCATAAATTCATCGATATCAGCCGTTTGCAAGTTGTTAAAACCTTCGCCACCTATTGCATTTGATAAAGTTATAATTTCAAAATACACAGCTGATTTTTTTACTACGAAACTTCCACTTTCGACGCATGCTGGCAAATTTTTTTTCCAACAAGCATTTAAGATCGATTGGCGCAACTGTTTGAAGGCAAAGGAAGCATGCGTAATACAATCCATAATCGTAAACTTTCTCCATGCTTCCACAACAGTCAAATTTCTTTCTTCCACTGAATCTAAAATATATTTCAACGTTTGCTTTATGTAGCACATTTTAAATGCTGCTATAATGCCCTGATCGAGTGGCTGAATCAGCGAGGTCGTATTAGGCGGTAAAAACAGCAATTGAATATTTGGATGATCCGCATTATAAACGAGCAAAAGTATTTTGAATTCCAAACCCTTTTGTTTCATATATTTTTGAACTTCAGGAACAAATCAGTTGTTGAACCAATTTGCAAACAGATCAGTCGTCATCCATGCTTTTTTATTCGCCATCAAATGAACTGGAAGTTGTTTAATGTTCTTACCACTTAAAGCTCGTGGCATAAGGGATTTGTTGATTAACAGAGGCTATAACCTTTTATCACCAGATGCGTTACTACAAAATAAGAACGTCACCCGATCTTTGGCCACTTTAAAACCACTAGCTGATTTTTCAGATTATGCTATGTACGCTCTTTCAGGCATTTTCTTCCAGAATAATCCCGTTTCGTCAGCATTAAATATTTGATCTGGAGTAAAACCGCCCTGTTCAATTATTTTTGCTAGTTTATCCGGAAAACTTTTTCAAGCATTTTCGTCTGCTGATGCTACTTCTCCTTTTATTTTCTCATTGTGAAATGCGTGTCATTTTAGAAAACTTGTCAGCCATCCCTCACTTGCATTAAATACAAATTTCTTCGTTGCCTGAAGACTTGTTGATGGTTCCAATCCCTGAATTTGGTTTTATATTCTAAGTGCTTTCTCTTTGATAATTTTCCCATCAATAGGTATTCTTTTTTTTTGTAAATCTTCTATCCAAAATACCATGTGTTTTTCCGTTTTCTCTAAGATAGGATTTCGACTATAAGATGTTTTGGAAGTAAGTTTTGATCCAGAGATTATTGATTGTCATTTTTTTAATTGTTCTTATAGTCGCTTCGCTTAAGCCAAAAGCTTTGCCAACAACTTTCACAAATTTATTTTAAATTATTTATTGCTTGAAGTAAATTTTGTTGCCTTCCTAAGCAATTCAAAGGTAACTAAAATGAACATGTATATCAAGAGAATAGTATTTAAGAGTTATGCAATATGGATTTATTTAAATTTATATTGTGATATCTTTGATAAGTGTTTAGAATTTTTTTTTTATATGGATTTTGAATATTGTTCTAATGAGGCATTCAATAGGTAATATTTTTTTAAATGAAATGCGTTGAAAAGTTATTTGCTTTTATCTAGTAATTTAGTTTAAGGTCCTCCAAATAGATCATTTGTAATACTATTTTGAAGATGAGTGGATTCCACCTAAAACACGCAGAAGCTCCGCAAATGGATGAAGAATTTTCAGATATCTAAGATGCTCTTGCGGATATTTAATTAGCTGTTGCACTGAAAGACATCGACTGTGATGAAGAATACGAGGAAAGTGATGCTGATCAGGACAGTACATCCGATGGACAAGTCTTATGTGTCAGGGATAATAGTGTATAGAGACGAAATCCCCTTACTAATACTCGCACGTCAGAGATCTGGACCAGTAAGGCCAACAAGGACCCTTTTTGTGCTCGATACATTCAAACGCATTTTCACAGATCAAAAGCGTGACATAATATTGAAAGAAACAAACAGGAAGGCCACTAACTTCTATGCTCAATGGAATGAAAAAAGTGGTGTAAAACAGAGGAAAAAATGGCGTAAACTGACTGTCGAAGAACTTGATGACTTTCTATGAATATTGGTTACAGTAGGCGTACGCCACTCCACCTCAGAGCATAGTGGAGAATTATGGAAATCTTATGTTTCGTGCTACTATGGCAATACACTGATTTCAGGACATATACAGGTTTATTCGGTGTGATAACGTCAACACAAGAGCTGAACGATTCAAAACGGACAAAGCAGCACCTATTAACCCCGATTTCATGGTTGATGTTGAACGCCAACTTATCTTCGCTATATATACCTTTGAACTGTGTTACAGTGGACGAGCAGCTTTCCCCTTCAGAGACAGAACCAAGCTTACACAGTATATTCCCTCGAAACCTGCTAAATAGGGAATAAAAATTTGGTGGGTTTGTAATGCATCAAATTCTTATCCACTTACAGGCTAACTCTATACAGCGAAATCATCGACCGGTCGAGAAACCAACCAAGGCGAACGCGTAGTCAAAGATCTGTGCTGCCAACTCAAAGGGTCAGGGCGAAACATCACCATGGACAATTTTTTTACTACATTGCCACTTGCTCGTAAACTAATTTCATGGGATTTATCACTCGTTGGTAGATAAACAAAAAGAACGAAGCATATATTCCACCAGAAATTATGCCTAACAGAAACAGAGAAGCACTTTGTTCTCAGTTTGGGTTCAGCGAAGACGGCAAGCTTACTATTTGCTCATATGTGCCGAAAAAATAAATAAAAATGATGTTATGTTAACAACTAGGCATCATGATGATAAAGTAAGTGGATCAAAGAATAAGCCCGATCTAATACATTATTACAACAGCACTAAAGGGGCGTAGATAATATGGATAAAAAGTTGTTCCACTACTTAGTAAAGAGAAGAACTCTTCGATGGCCGCTGGCGTTGTATTACAATATGTTGGATATAACGTGTCTCGCAACGTACATAACTTATTCGGACGCGGCAATACCTTCCCACGGCAGACGTACATTTCTCCAGGACTTAGGTCCCGAAATTCCCAAGCCAGTAAACATTTTGCTACAAAATTGGGAATTGAATCAATGCTAGGTCACCCAATGATAGCACAGACATCAATTGCGGAAGCAGGTGGAGAAGGAGGAAGCGGATCAAGACAGATGCTTCTGAACGTATAAAAGTTACCGGAAGCTGATACATATGCCGAGCTATAGCTAAACGGAAGCGCAAAACAAAAAAATCGTGCTGTACTTGTAATTATTATTACGAAATGCAGTACTTGTGCTACGTTGTAGTTTACATATAAATATATTTTAATTCGAGTTTATTTTTAATAAATTTTAATCTAAATAGTTAATTTTGTTTTCTTTATCCTTTCATATCAAGATATATATATATTTTCAGATGAAATCATTATTTACTTCTATTCCCACATAAAGTATATTAGGTACCCAGGTACCTATCCATGAAGCAACGTCAGTATAAATGTAGGACTGCAAAATTACTATTTCTAAATATACATATGTTTGCATTGACTAGTTTTAGGATGCAACGGAAGCACATCCAGTTAAGTCAAAAGTTACCCGGGTACCTTTTCATGCACACAAGGGTTAATGTATATTCCGTTTTATTTATGTACTCATTATAACATTCCTTGAGAAGTGATTTGCATATTTTTCTAATTGCGGAAAATATTTTATAAAATTCGGGATTTTGAAAAGATTTGCACAAGTACCCATATTTTTTTTTTCTGATATTAGACAAAATAGCGTCGTAAGTAGAAAAGGAGGACTGCGGCGGTATGAACAGACAAAATATATATAACATACTATTTTTTTTTAATTACAACCCAAATGACCCCATGAGCTTCAAAAGAGTGAATACGAATAGATTTTCATCTTAGCTCCAGTAGACGCTATGTCCCTGTCCCTTCTATAAACTGCGTACCTGCCATCAAATATTTCATTGCTATTTATACCCGTTTGTAGAAATGTCTCTGCCAAGCAAATTATATCATATGTATTTGAAAACACAGCCAATTTGGTGCTTTCAGTTTTAGAGCGAGGACCTCTGACATTCTGATAGTAAACATTTAAAGACATGTAATAGATAAAAAGTTAAAAGATTACGAAGAGGAATTATTGCGAGTAATGAGATCAAGACACCTCCCAGTTCTAATCAGCTGAGCTTCACAACCATCTTCTTTCTTCAAGTAGAGTTTACCAGCGTTAATCCAAAGGTATTTAAAGCCATATTTGATCCTAATTTGTTTTGCCTTAAAAAACACAAATTTTTTTCTAAGGAGCCCAACATTTTAGCAGTTAAAGTTCTATGTAATTTGGCAGCTACTAAAGTATGATCTGTAATAAAATCTGAACTATACTTAACAATAATCATCCCAGGCAGCCCTGAAGAGTGTTTCTTGATATTCTGCGGATATGCTTGAAGGACATCCGCATCAGCAG
This sequence comes from Dioctria linearis, assembly GCA_963930735.1. Lineage (NCBI taxonomy): Eukaryota > Metazoa > Arthropoda > Insecta > Diptera > Asilidae > Dioctria > Dioctria linearis. The sequence goes on from OZ005740.1 coordinate 64,447,470, forward strand.
TTGAAAGATTAAGCAATTTGTGCAGGCTGGTGACGTACTGCATTATATTCTCATTCGGCGTAATAGGAATGTTACGAATTTCCAGTAAGTTTGACAGGTATCTATCCTCCTAGGAAGTTATACGAGCTTTTAAGATATTGATGTCGCCCAACGCATTAGAGTTGACATCCTGCACCATTCTGATTCTGGCAGAAAGATCCTCAAGTTTACAGACATTCTCTTGAATTCATTTTGTTTGCCATGCAAAAATTCAATTTCCCTGGACATACAGATGACTGGAGCAAGAACACTTGCGCTGTTACCATTTGAATCGGTGTCACCACAAGTAATCGACTTATTGGGATTTACGGAACTGCAACGCCCACAACGAAAAGCAATTGCTCCACTCATTATGCTCTGGACAGTGATGATATTTTAGAACAGGATACATGGAATTGTTTTCTACAGCCTACGTCCTTAAAGCCCATATTATTCTTGTTGGTATAAGATGAACAAAGCATACATTTATCCGCCATTCGGATGAAATATATTGGAGATATCGATTGATTATTGCACAAATGTCACAAATAGATGGCAGCAGAAAAATGGGCTCAAGTCATACGTAATGCTTCTCACAGACATGGGGTATCGATATCTGGATATTCATATCTAGATATTCCGATATCTAGATATCAAAGTACCCCTGACAGACATAAAAAGGGGCTTGATGTCACAAAACGTACTTTGACATTTCAAATCAGTTCACAGATCTTTAAGCGTAACAAATTGCGAAATGGAATTGCCAAATATATTAGCTTTAATTCAGGCTAAACGGCAATTAATTGTAAAAATACGACAAATTCAAGAATTGGAGCGAAAAAAATCCTGGTTGAGGTCCAAAATTTATCGTGCGGATGTAGGGTCGCAATTCACAATTTTCTGTAAAACGAAGAAAAGTGTGATCAACGGTTTATTTAAACATAGCAAAATTGTAATGGAATAATTTATTAATTAATTAATTAATTAATTATTTATAATCTTTCCCGGAAAATGTTTGGTTCTTCCTTTTCTTTTTCGCATTTTTGGGTAATCACAGACACATTTTTGTTTAATTAGACACATTATCAAATTATTATCAACAACAAGATGCCGATGCGCAACGTAAGAAGTGCCGAAGATCAGGCTATACCCAGTAATATTTGAATATATTGATATCTAGATATCTAGTCTATACCCACTAGTTTTTCTTAGTATATTGAGAGTATTTGATGACAGACATGGTGTATAAACGGGATATACCGAATATCTAGATATCGATACCCCATGTCTGTCATAAGCGTGCTGCAGTAGATGTAAATAAATATCGAGCAACAACGGTAGATGAATAATCCGATAAATTGAGGTGGAAGATGATAAGCTGAAGAATAAACAACAGACAGCAGCCACAAGCAGAATAAAGATGAGATGTCATAAATCACGCGAAACGCCAGACTTGACGAATAATGATGACTATGCTAATTATACACTAGATTAGTAAAAAAAATTCCAAGTCTACAATGATATAAATGTAGGCTGCGAGGTGAACAGACAAAAAACTGTTTAAATGAATAAAAATAAACTATAAAAAGCAAACGAAAAGTAAGTTGAAAGATTAAGTTACACTTGCTAATTCTCTTCTTATCAGCATCAAATATATCATTTTTAAACATAATGAACAGGAGTGGTCTAAATATAGTGCCCTGTGGCACATTCGAGCTTACTGGTTTAAATGAGGAAAGCGTTTCGGTGGCAAAGACTGCCTAAAATCGTTCACATAAATAATCAGAAATCAAACTTACAGCATGTATGCTAAAATTAAAAATATTTTTTATCAATTTGAAGCTGAGAATATAGTGTTGGACTGAATCGAGAGCCTTGAAAAAATTAAGAAAAAAAATTGTCGAAAACATATTATCATTCAAAATTTCTTTATTTCCTAACTCTCAGCAGTGCGGTAATCCAATCGTGCTGAAATCAGCCTGGCAGCCATGTAATTAGTATTAGTTAACAGAAAATTTGTAATTTGTGTTGAAATGATTTTGTAAAAAATTGGAATAACAAGTAAAAAGCTAATATTGGTCCAGACCAAATCTTATGATACCCTGGATGAATGTCCGTATGAAATTTCGTATTTGAGCAATTTTGATTTTTGCAGTGGTTTTTCGCATATATTTCTAGAATGGTTCGTCGGACGGAAAAAATGATCATATTCTGAAGAAGTTTTTGGTACAATAAAAATGTCTTGGACTGATCATTTTCACAGTATACGTAAAAAACCAAAAGCTTTATATGGCAGCACCAAGAAGTAGTTGTCCGATTTAGTCCATTTTGAAATTTTATTTGCTAGTACAATAAAAACACCATGTACCAAATTTCAGCTATCTTCGTCGACGCGTTCTCAGGCAGTGTTCAAATATATAGCGGAAAACGAAATTTTTGTGTGGCAACCCCACGAAGGAGTTGCCTGATTTGTCTCATTTAATTAATCTTACTTTTTTTTTTTAAGTTCGTGTACAAAATTTCAGCTCTCTGAGTATACGCGTTCTAGAGTTATCGTGCGCACAGACGGACGGACAGACATGCAAAAATCAAAATAACTTTTAATATTATGCGTGGGTGTCCAGACCATTTTGCTCTACCATCATTTCAAGGTGTTACAAACGGAATGACAAACTTAGTACACCCTATAGATTTCATCTAGGGTATAAAAAGGAAGTATAGAAATTGGACGAAATTCAAATGAACTTTTAGGGATAGGAATTATTTAAGACAATTTGAAATAATTAGGAAAACGTGATATCATACAGAATGTATAAAATATGAGCTATAGGAGAAATCAGGTAATGTAATATTGGATGAAGAAATCTGCAACTTAGCAAGTCCAGGCCAGAGGAGGAAGACTACAAGTATTTAACTACTTCCGATACATCAATTTCAGAAATTAGTTGGAACGAAAAGTTCGCAAGTGATTGGAATGAAGACAATGAAGAAAATTCTAAGTTGTATCTTGTAAAGGCGGGAGGTTGACCCGACAAACAGTTGTTATTTAATGCATCAGGATAAACATGGTAGCTTGTACTTTTGGCTGACATTATACCATAACTTGTGTCTTTAGGCTTATTACATAAGGTTATTTTAGTTTTATTTATATAATCCATACACGAATGCTTAAAGTCAAATTGACAACACGAGTCTAAGTAGGAAATATATTCAAACATCACTCTTTCAAGAACAAAACTTCTTTATATGTTTATTTTTCAAGTTCTTAAGTGGTTTAAGGTGCCTCCTCTTGAAACTGTGATAAAACCTGATTTTTGAACACGGCTGTAACTTACTGCATGCGTCTATATTCTTTAAATTGTAATAAATAAAAACTAGTGTTGTCTTACGGATGAATTGTTGGAAATAAATTTTGGATATAAGGAATTTATAAAAAGTTATTAGCTTTTTGAAGCATGGTGTTTACTAGATTAGCTAAATTTCGGAGATTTTCAATATATGATACAGCTTTTGAAAACTAATAAAATTATATCGAAAGCACATATGGTATGTCAGTAAAGTAGAATGCTGTTGAGAAATTGCTGGGAATAGTTTTTAATATTCTGCACTCTCGACCATAACCCATTTCTTGAGAAAAAATCTTAGTTTTTCGGGCGAATTTCGTTATTTATGAATACGTTTTCATGCACCCTTTTGAACTATTACTTAGAATGATATATGTCATGGCATATTCTGACATAAAAATTTAACTTTTTTATATGTAAAGTGAGTTAAAAGTAATTTTAAAAACCCGCTCTTTAATACAAAATGCTATTCTACTCTTTACTAACCAATAGTAAATGGCGCTCAAACTGAACTACAGAAATTCTTTCATTGAGCTTTGATTTGTATGGAAGAAAAGTTCTGTTTTACTTGGCTTTCTGGCGAGCAGCCCTAAAGGGCGCCATACAGGATCCGTTTTACAGTCGTTTTAAAACCACGTTTTAGTCGAGATAAGAACCTAAAACATGGTCAAGCAAAAGCTCCACACACGTAACAACTTCACCAAGTTTTGCCGTCATCTTGTAGTGACAATAATAATTCTCACAATATTTCAGCAAAAACCAGTTTTCACAGAAGCGCGGGAACATTTTATGAGAGTAAAACATAAAAACTATGCCCCTTCTCATTTATTTACGAAAACGAAATATTTTTCATTTTGTTTCGTTGCATGCAATTTGGGCTTTCACAATTTTTATCTTTATTCATAAAAGTTTCTTCCTTTTCTTGCCGTGTACATTTTAAATGTAAAACACGCGGAAATATCGCCTGCTTCTTAACTTATTATTAAGTTAACTTTGATTATCAACGAGCAAAACCACGTTTTAGCTGCAATCACCACACACGTAACGCTTTGCCCACGTTTTGAGCAGAATTCTTAGTAGACATCCAATCCTCAAAACGTGGTGTTCGCCAAACACGTTCCGTTTTGTCGTGGTTTTACAGTAAAACCACGGCAAAACGGATCGTGTATGGCCTGCTTAAAGGATGCATCGATCGTTTCTATTTGATATTTGTATGTAATTGTGTGTGCAAAAGTTCATATATTATTTAAAATATGTTTTAACATATTTAAAAAAAAATTGTGATAATGGGTGCGAAAGTAAATAAAATGAGAAAAAGGAAAATTGGAACGAGAGGACTGAAAATTTCAAGTATTACAAAGCATATACCTGTATACGGTGTTTGGTAACTAGGATGGAATATGCCCATGTATTCTTTGGAGTGTCCTGGTCGCACTTTTGCTTTAGCCACTCCTTACTCCTTCCATTTCAAATTTACATTCGAATATTTTTAGTTTTTCAAAGAAAGTGTAGCCATAAGTCCTTTCAAGGATGTTCTAAAGAGGATATTCTATCTTTTAAGGATTCCTACATCAGATCGAAACATCGTTGATTTTATATTGGAACGATTCATTGCTGTCTGCCTCGAATAATGCATAAAATTTCTAAAGAAAAAATGTCCAGTAACGTTCTAAGAACAAGTTGAGTGGTTCTTTGCTGGCTTACCCTTTGGTAATCTCATTAAACGCAAGTCGAAGCATCGTCGATTTTATATTCGAATGAAGCGCTATAGAATTTTGTTACTTGCGCTGTCTTTGTATGCGTTGGTTTGTCTAGTTTGACCTCATCATAAAGATCCGGCTTCACTAATATAGCTTGTTAGTACGACAGTATAATAATGAATGAATCATAAGCTTAATAAAATCTGTTAGCTAACACTCGACAAATGCCACTACATAATGAAACATTTATTTTAGGCAAAGCCTGACAGGTGGCATTACTTTCAGACATCCAGCTTTTGTTTTAACAGGATGATAACTTGAAAATGCACTTACCTATAGCGATCTAAAATTTTGTGCAGAGTAAATTCATTAAAAAGTAAGGTGAATTCATTCGTAGTTTTACAATATCAAAAGATGAAGTTAGCGAAATTCCTATTTGGCCCATCAAGAAGTCTTGTACACCTGCAAGGGCGTGGGTTCACTCTGCGCTGCTAATTCTTCGTACGAATATTCGCTCTGACGAGAGACTGGATCACTCAGTTGGCAATTTAAATGGAATTGGTAATGGTAGATCTATAATAAGTTTGATGAAATCAGACAGTTTCTTCGTAGGCTTGCCATACAAAAAATTTCAATTTTGCAAATTTTTCCCGCATTTTGGAAAATAGTCAGTCCCCGACATTTTTAATATAACTGAATTGTTCTTCGAAATGTGAAAGCTGATTAATGTTGTACGAAGTGCTTTAAAAAGAAATACAAGAACCTATTTTAACGATTTGATTGCATCAAAACATAGAGGATATACATCACCTTAATTGCTCTTAAATAGATCAATTCTAATATCTTTTCTAATCTTAGAATATTTTCATTCCAAGCATTCTATGTACATTGAAAATTAATATAACAACAAGTTTATTTGAAACCAGCATACACAGACAAGCTAACAATTTTACGATGCATACTATTGTCAATAAAAAATACTGATTTATTTTTAATGTACCGTTATTATACAGCAAAAAAAAATTCCAAAACTATTTCATAGAGTCATAGAGTGACTGTAAAGTCACGAAATATATTTGAAAATCGGCTGAAATCTTTCCTCTCCACCCATATTGTGCATTACGTCTATGCTGAATGACATATCAGAAATTCGTGGCTATCAAAATCATCCGCGAAATCCGAATATACAAGGAATAGCACATAAGGATTCGAAGGAGGAAATGATTTCACCCGTTCGTATATATATGTGACTCCCTCATTGAATTTCGATGAGAATTTCATGCAGGCTCCTTATTGACGATTTCTATTATCCTTTCCTTATCCATGCATAAATGCGCGCACAGGATACACACTATCTGCCACATATGTACTTACCAGGGCCAGGCAAGAACGAACACAGAGAATCATACACTCGCAGCTCCAGTTTATGGTGCTTCTATACTACGTTCTTGGCTCACAAGATTGATATGACGGAATATAAATTGAAATATTATAAAATAATCACTCACAATTTTTCATATTCGCTTCGCCATATTTTCATGATCTCAAATGATTTTTCACTTTGTACCTCTTAGAGTTTTCCTCGATACCGAAATTTCGGTATTGTTGCGACTTCATGTCTTCAAGAATATATAATGAGTCCCACTGCACAGAAAGCAGAATTTCATGAATTTCAATAGAATCCTGTTAATCATCCTGATTGAATGAATGTTAATGGAAAATGTGTTGTATGGATATTTTCTTCCCTACATTTCTCTTTCAATTTATCAAATTTGATGATGTTGATTTTGCTCAATTGCGATAAAAGATTTTATGCACTTATCATATGTAGTAGCGCGGTACTGTCTTATAAACATGCATTCAAAAACAAAGTAGGTAGTACAATTTACTTTTGTATTGTTCAAATAAATTCAAGTATTTTATTTAGAATTAGAGCAGAACAATTAAAAAAAAAAAAATAACAGACGAGATACAAGTCTGTCGAAGCCATTTTATTCCACTCTAACTACCTTGGCGAGTGATGCCAGGTCGAATCTGCTTAGACTAGTCAAATTTTTGAAATATAATAGCCCAATCAGGCGAAGTTCACTAATTTTTTGGTGTTCCATGAACACGGAAATGGTGTTCAATGAGGTCCGTACATTTTCGGAGTACATTTGTCCCTTTAAAGCGGTGCAATTATTATTACAAATAAATATAACTTTACCAAGCTCCGGCAGAGAGTAATTATTACTGTGCACGGTGAATACTTAGACTTTCTTCAGAAGTTCTGATAGGCTGTTTTCTAATTGGCCCTCAAAACTAAAGGGTTTGATAGCTTAGTTGAAGACAAGCAACATATTATAAGGTGAAGCTGGGTAAGACGCATTGTTTCCGTGGTAGGAGGCTTAACAATTTTAGTAATTTTTCCGCTTTACACCCTGTAACTTTCTTGATATAAGGTGAGGTTAATTTCAGATGATAGTAAACCGCCTAAGCTTCCAATGAATGCGCAATCCGCCTGCCATTTACCTTACGTCGGAATTTGTAGGACGTCCCCGATCAGAAATGCATGAACAGGAATTGCCAAATAGGTATGCTTTATTGAAAAATAAAAATATCTTGATATTAAATAATATCCAAAACTGTTCACTGCATCGAAATAAAATAGTTTTGAATATCATCTAAAATTAAAATATTTTTAGTCTGCTTTCAAAGTAGAAATGCACCTTTACTTTTGTAAAACTCCACTCCAAAAAATTTTTTGAAGATGTTATACGTATACAAAAAAAAATAATAAAACTAAATGCTATCTTGACACTTACGACTTGCACTTGTAAAACACATTCTTCCACAAATATGAAATTGTGTCACTCGTAATTTCATAATTTTTCTAAGTACGGTAAAACTTCTTGTATTTTACTCTGAACGGAGTTTAGATTCAATTCTACTTGATAGACTACAATTCAGTTACACCGAATGGAATTTTAAAATAAATATTTTCAAAGTTTTCCGCTGGATAGAGTTCCGCTTTGTGTTTTTGTTATTTGAGTTTTTTTATACGAAACAAGTCTTATTCGGTAAAAAATCTACAAATTCATGATCATCGGGTATAAATTATTTAAAATTATCCGAAATGGATTCAAAATTATTGTTATCCAGCAAACGGGGTGAATTTACACCGTAGTTTTTAATCGAGTCTACGAACTCTTTTCCACCACAAAGAAAATATCTTCAAATTAAAATAATTATTTAACAGATTTTATCTTTAGCTATGGTCACAATAAAATAATTGAAAAAAAAACAAATAGGATGGCGGCAAGACACACGATAAAATCCACAAATATGTTTTAGACTATTTTCCTTTTCTTTTACCAAATAATATATAACAATAAATATAATAAAAATGCGAACTTATCTTATTCACTATATATGCAGTTCCTGGCCAGATCTCTGTTCCAATTTTCTTTTCTAACCAAATAAAATTTACGTACAATTTCATTACTAAGACTTTGATACTCGAATGACCTCTTGACCTCTTTCTTTTATCGTTTTTCGCCCCCTATTTCGTAATATACTGGAAAATTCGTCTTGATTTCCAGATCAGGCGAATTCGATTTAAATTTTATAATATTACTTTTCCTTTTTTTATATTAAAATATTCTACTCGTCCCGTGGTATACTCCGCGCTGCGCTTAAAATTCATTATGGTGTTGAATTTCATAAGAAATCAATGGGTTTGACAACGATTTTCGCATGCCAGAAAATTTGAGTTTAATGAATTTCACTGTTTAATTAGCATGAAGTACATTTCTTTGGATAGAAAACAACCTGGTACCTCGCAAAATATGAAGAACTGGTGAAATTCGGGAGTTTATCAACGTCCGTCAAGGTTATGTTAAATTGTGATATTGTCTTATTTTGAATAAATATGCAGAAATCTGGTCTAGGTAAGCATATCTTTTCTCTAATAATTAATTTTACAATAATTTTAAACAATTTAATTCAAAAGAAATTAATACGATAGTCCCATTATGTTAGCTCCAGTGTAAGAACGGTGAGTTATGTACCTTACACATCCATCATCTTAATCCTATCTAATTTTCAGCTTAGGCTGAGAGAATTGGCTGCATCCCACAACCGCGGCAACTGCAGAAGAATGGCCAAGAGAAAGCACCTTATCGTCGTTATCATATCAGGTATTTGATCTTTTTTTCTTATTAAACCTGTAATTAAATAAATGTCTTTGCAGAATCATTCTAATATGAAACAAGTGAAAAAGCTAGAATTGGTCTAAGACCAATTCTTATGATACCCTAGATGAATGCCCGTATGAAATTTCGTGTCACCCATTTCAGCAATTTTGATTTTTTGCATTGGTTTCTAGCATATATTTCTAGAACGGCTCGTCGGACAGAAAAAAATGATTATAACCAATTTTATAGGATTTCTTATTCTGAAGAAGTTTTTAGTACAATAAAAATGTCTAGGACTGATCGTTTTCAAAGTATATGTAAAAAACCAAAAATTTTATATGGCAACATCAAGAAGGAGTTGCCCGATTTAGTTCATTTTTGAAATTTTCGTTGCTATTACTATGAAAACACAATGTATTAAATTTCAGCCTTCTATGTCGACGTGTTCTCACGTAGTGTTCAAATATATCGTGGAAAACGAAATTTTTGTATGGCAACCCCACGAAGGAGTTGCCCGATTTGTCTCATTTTCGAACTTAATTTTACTTGTTTTTTTAATGTCCGCGTACAAAATTTCAGCTTTCTGAGTGAACGCGTTCTCGAGTTATCGTGCGCACGGATGGACGGACGGACAGACGGACATGCAAAAATCAAAATAACTTTTAATTTTATACGGGGGTGTCCAATCCATTTTGCTCTACCATCATTATTTCTGTGCGTTACAAACGGAATGGTAAACTTAGTATACCCTATAGATTTCATCTAGGGTATAATAACACATAGTGGACAACACATCGTGAAGCAGAACGTAGGTACTATTTTATTCATTATTCAACTAATTTTCACTCAGTATATTTTAGGCTGCAGTGTCCCTGAATTTTACACGTAACAGGTTATTGGCGAGCATGTCTGGCACATTGGCATATTACCTGCTCTGCAGATTCTATATAATCGGCAGTTATCGTTAGAGGTGGTGGGCAATGGCCAGCCAATAGGTCAGTTAATAACCTGATATGGCGCTTACCACTGTTAGTGTTTTTTTTTTAAGTTTTGGTATGACAAGTTAATGTTTTATTCCAGGAAGACTCTTCTACTATGAGCCTTTTAAGTTAGGTGTTATATCTGCTGCTATGTGCCTCTTTGTAAGGCCGCAGAAGGTTTCGGGTCCGGTAAATGTATATTAGGCATTTTTTATAGTAAATAGTTTAGGTAGTCAGCAGTTTAATTACCCTCATGCCCCTCGCGTCATGATAGCAATCCATGGGCGGCTGGCTTTGTATTTTATGTGGAGTGCAACGTAGAGATTTTAATAATAAGAAAAATAACCGAAACGATGTAAATATATTTACTTTATTCAAAAACAACGAAAAAGTTTGAAAGTATAAAATATTGTTTTACGAACAGAGCAGACAATATAAAAAAAAATAATAATGAAGTTGCGAACATGCAAACAATCCCGGTTTGGATTAGTATTTCGCAAATATATCCATGGCATGTTTGGGAATCTTTTTACACGGTTAGAAATTCTAGAATAATTTTATATACATTTTAATGTATCGCCTTCGTGCATTCAATTTTCTTTTTTATTGATTTTGATAATTCTCAAATTATTTAATAAAAAATAGCCGACTAAGTGCGAGTCGGACTTTCACACTAAGGGTTCCGTACCATCGTACAAAATTTATCACTATGTACCTACTTTTTATTTTCAAATGAGAGTAGGCGTCCTGTGAAAAAATTATGCTGTCATTTGAAAAAATAATAATAATGCTGTCATTTGAAAAAAAATGCCTAATTATGATAATAATAATGATGAGAGAATAAAACGAGGAAAAAAATGCCCAAATAATCACGTTTCTGGTATGGGGCCCCCCTTTAATTTTTAATTTTATTTTTATTATTTTTTAATATAGAGGCCATAGAAATACACGTACCGTTAAAATTTCAACTGTCTACCTGTTACGGTTAATGAGGTACAGCGCGGTGACAGACAGATAAAAATAAGAATGAAAAACGACGAAAAAATCACGTTTCTGGTATGGGGGCCCCCTTTAATTTTTAATTTTATTTTATTTTTATTGTTTTGTTGTTATATTGCCAATAGAATTACACAGTCTGTGAACATTTTTTATTACGGTTCATGAGATACAACCTGGTGAAGGACAGCGAAGACTTAGTAATAGGGTTCACGTTGTTACCCTTTGGGTACGGATATAATAAAAATTAATTTGGGCGCGAATTTCAATTTAGTTATACGGAAAGTGATTAATGCGCAAAATTTTTGGGGATCTGCCCTCTTACTCTTTCATTTTCTAATAGAATTCTAATTCTAATTCTTCTTTGTTTTGTTTTGTTTAACCGGAGTTTTCCAAGTAAGACTTAAAGAAACCTTTTGAAATAACACACCCGGAAAGAAACGACCAATTGCTAATAGAAGAATAATAGAAACTAAATAGAGTTTTTAGTTCCAAGTAATACTGATGCATTTGATTCACTTTTCGAAAAAAATAATAAAAATATGTATTATTCTATTTAAATTTGAATAAAATGAAAACGTTTATTTAACAAGTGTGGTGTCGTTAACGGTAATCTCATTTTGTATAAAAATTACACCCAAATACATTATAATGTATGATGCGATGTGAAATCTGAGTGTTACTATAATATAAAATAGTTACAGTGAGTACAGTAGAGAACACAAAATAAATAAACAGTGAGTTATTAAGAATATCCCATTTTCAATGTTTCTATATTTTTTTAATTCACTGCATAACTATGTAAATCTGAAATATTGTTGACACAAATTTAGTATTATTTATTGTAGTTAAAATCATTCTTCACAATGACAAATTCTGTTTTATTTATTATCTCAGCCGGGTAAAATTACGACAGAATATACTCATAATCAGGAAAAGCACCATTTATAATTGCCGTAGGATGTGACCCTGAGGACTATCATGAAACAATAACAGTATTCACAATGGTGATACAACATGATATGTATTTTAGATGAATTTTGTATTAATTACTGTAATAAAATTTGCTATGAAAAGAATAATTATTAAAAAATTAAATTAAATTAAAATTATTACTTTAACACTCGACTTTATCAATTTTATAAAAGAGCTTTAATCGATTACATAAAGCATTGGAATAATATCTGTATTTGGAAAATATAATATTTAAATTCTGCAGATTTTATGGACTGAAATAGATGCTCCTTTTTAACATTTTCATACAAAAACTTTCATCCGTGAACAATACATAAACTTCCTGTAGGAAGTCCCGTCCGGTGCCAATTATCCCTGGAAGTATCGAATGTCTGCGGTGCGGGTGTTCTTGGGAGATCGCATCTGCTTCCCATAGGATTTTCTGTGGTTGTACTTAGACGCAGTTAAAACATTCAATAAAGTTTTTATTTCGGATATTCGCAGAAATATTGTAGGATATTGTGTGGGATTTTCTGGTATTAGAGAAATTTTTTATATGGGTAGGTACTTTTACAAAAACAAAACTCGCTTGGGATCAAAAAAGAATTTGCTTCAATATTATGGCTTATTTTAAAGCATTTTTAAAACAAATTGAGACCAATGGAGCTGTGCAAGCTATAGTCGTTTCTGTAGCTCCTATTCAGCTCTTAACTGCTAAAAAAATCGACAGTATAATTGGGCACATGTAGCTGGTTTCAACAACGCAATCCTCGTATGGCTTCTTTCAATACATATTTTGTTGTTATGTTTTTGATCTCCAACCACGACCCGCGGAAACACAGTAAGCAAAAATTAACGCTTTCACCAGATAGCCACGAAAACCAAAGAACGTATATAAATTCATGTTTTGGAGCTTGGATGGCTGAAAAATAGTTTTCCTATGTTTGTCCCAAATTTTCCTATACATCTTGTATGTAATTGTCTTTAAAATGCTGGGAATATTTCGTTAGAATTAAGATTTTGCAAATGTTTCAATCTAAAGTTGTTGTGGAATATCCGAGGGAATAATACTTCCTGTTTATACCGAGATAGTTGTGGGATCTATAGGAATAGAATGGGATGTACCCGGATAATTTTGTGCAGTATGGGTACCCCTGATCGGTGATCTTTTAATGCATTCGTTGGCGACATCATCTTTGTTCAAACAACCATTTTGTTTTTGTGCATATGTAGAATATATGTAGATATGGAATTTGGACGATTTTAATTAACGGTTGCACTTAAGTATGTGTGTCATCTCCTTAAAGAAAAGAACCTTCCATTCGACTTAGATCAACCACCCCCATTTATGGAGATGGCAAACGTTGTGGGCTTCGCGAATAACAGTAACCTGGAGATGTTAATCGGCTGTGGTGTTAAGTCTCATCACCAATCTGGGGTAGCACCGACTGTAATACGAACGCTGAGTCACTTCTAGGATTTATTGTAACTTCTAACGTGCATGTAGTTAATAAATGCCAAGAACCAAACGCAGTCGTAAATAGGTCTTAGAACTAAGTCTCGCAACCAGTCGTCTAACGTTTTATGTTCTTAACTTGAAGGTCTCGGCAGAGGTCTCACTCTCCGACCACCGATACATACGCCTCGAGTTTGTTATGACGATTGAAAACTCGGCAACCTATAGAAATCCTATTATTATCACCAGGGACGTTTTCACCTATACGTTCACTGAGGGGCTTACCAATATATCTGTCACTCACTTAACCTCGACAGCAGGCATAGATGGGGGAATCGAGGAAATTTCCAGTGCGTTGATCCAATCTTTTGTGGCGTCGTGAGTCGTCGGGAAGGCAGATCTGAGCTCTGTCCCTCATCCCATGGCTAACGTGTGAACTAAGAAACCAATATGATACTGTGCGCAGGCTTTACAGTACAAGTTAGACGATCAAATAGCGAAAACGAAAGGTTGGCCTACCAAAAAGCTTTCCGCAATTACAAATACGCGATTCGTAAATTTAAAAGAAAAGCATTGCATTGGGGGGGGGGTGGGGAATGTGATCCTTCTGGAGACGTAATGGGGTAATGAGTCATGGCTCAAAGGATTTCTATCCAAGATTTCTATCCCAGCCCTTCTTATACTGTGTGGACTCTTGATTTGTAACTACCTAACACTTCTCTGTAAGACAGCATGCATTAAAATGCCCTGCACATCGATGTTGTGGCAAGAAGTACGTGTAGTGCCTTATTCGCAAGGCAGGGCTGGGTAAGATTATTCAACTGCCAAGGGGATATGGGCCAATAAGCTGGACTGATTTGTTACTCAAAACTCTAATGGGAGCTGAGGTGCTCCATTCCAGAAGTTAGCATCATCAGCACTGCTTTTAAAGGGAAGGTTTTGAATATAGAATTCCATCCAGTCCAAAAAGGGATACACATTCTACTGCTTCAACATTAACAAACCCTATTATTAACTACACTGACGGCTCCTCCAAATCCGAAAAAAACATCGGAGCAGGCCATACACTTTGAAAGCCATCCCACGGTTCCTGCTATCAGGCTTGAGCGGAAAGGCAGGCATTCTGAGCAGCAGGAATCTTGGCCAGCGCAAAGGAAAGAGCGAAGCCTTTAGCTAGAAGCCCTTAGCAGACTGCAACTGCGAAGCCTTTATCTTAAAACATTTACAACTTCCAAGCTACTGGATTAATGCTTAAATCGAATTCCTCTCGGAATAACAGGGCACTTGTTCAGTAGGTACAGAGCATAGCACCATCAAGGGCGACGAAAGGGCGGACGATCTTCCTCATCTTGGTGCAGCCCCGGAGTCTCCCTCAATAATCGAGATGGCACAAAGCACACTTACCTCAATTATTTAGATTTGGGCTGACCACCAGCAAAGTCGCCTTTGGTTTGATGACCCTTCGGTTAGCACTACAAAGGAACTGTGAGGCAAACCTAAGCCAAATCAATCGAATAAGATCTTGAGATTTAACAAGCCAATCCTGAGACCTGTAGTGTATATTCTCAGTAGCCACTCTTTTTTCAGGAATCACCTTTACAGGATGAGACTTGTTGATAATCCTATATCCGCGGGTTGCGGAGAGGAGTCCGAAACGGTGACGCACTTTCTTTGTCACTGTTCAGCAATCTCAGGAAAGCGACACAGAATCCTTTGCTCACAACTCCTGGACGAGCTGTACGAAGCCGGCGAGGAGGGCTGGGGGCCAATACTTAGTTTTGTAAGAGCGCCCGATTGGGACCTATGAGCGATTGCTCGTGGGTCTGGAAGGTAAATAATGGGCCGTGTTTTGCCATACGTCCGAGAGACACCTTGGGTTCCCAAACTGCTTTTCAAACAAACATACTAATTATATATAAATAAACGTGAGAAGTTAAACAAGCATATTTATAATAGTGTACGAAAATTGAGAGCAAATAAAAGACGCATGTTACTACTTGCAGCAGTGTGGCGGTAATATTCCGATAGAAAAAGTAGAAAAATTTGCACTGTGCTAAGTATGATCGTAGTAGTTACCTACTATTCATATTTTGTACTTAAATGTAACCTTTCAGAGCCGAAATGAAAAATTTTGGAAAGAAGATGTTTGACTTCATTTTTATAATGAATTTAAAGAGAACTTTCGTATAAGCGGAAGTCTATGTAAAGAGCTCAGTTTGCATGCCTTGTGACTGGAGGATGCTGTTATTATGGATATTGTGAGACATGCTATTCCACTAGAAAAATGGGTTGCAATTGCACTTTATTCACTAGGGTCATCTGTGGAATATGGAACATTTTCCATTGTTTTGAGTTGGGAGGAGCACAGTCGGTGAGATAGTTCGAGAAATTTGCGAGGAAATATGCTACACAATGTAGAAAGTGTTCATTGTTGGATAACCTCCTATTCAACAACCCAAAAATCATTGATGAAAACGTTACTGGATTTGCCGGGCTAGGCTTTCCGCAGTATTATTGTACTATGGTAGACTGAAATTTCCAATAATAGTTATTCGTTATCAGAAAATATATTGTTTTGTAGGCAGGTGTCACTTAGAAGTAAACGTTGCGTAGTGAGACGCCTCCAATTACTAAGGTAACCAATTATAAAGGTTGGCATTCTCTTGCTTCTACGGTGGATTGCGGATTACATGTACCTACCAATGAGTATGATCTAATATGAAACCATTTTCCAATATATATTTTTTAAGGTGTTGTTTCACTTATGTAAATGTGGGATCGCGAAGGGCCGGATTCACTAACTCGGAGAGTTGTGAAGTTGTGGAGATGAGAGTTCTTTTGACACTTAACTCTCCACTCGGAATTCTGTAGCTCGGGGAATTTGTATTGAGAAGTACCAAACTCTCTATTCCACTCGACAAAGCACGCGGCTTGTGGAGAAGTAAGAAGAATATTTCTCAACTGACAGTATTGGCTGCTTTTGTTGTGTTTTGTGAAAGTACCTAGATACCTAGGATTTTCAAATTGAATTATGGCTTCACTTCGTATACTGGCTATGTTCACAAAAATAAATTATGCAAATTCTTGCAATACTTACAGAGAAATTAGGATTTTGGTGTCTCAAGGTACACGCTAAAAATTTTAAATTACGCGAAAATGGTCAATTTGGTCGTCTTCCAGTACAGAAGAAATGCTATAAAAATTCTAAATATGCACATTAAAGCTTGTATGTAGGATGAAATTGCCCCTTTATTAGATATGTAATTAGTTTTTCAGTTCAATAAATGGTTTTGGAGATAACTGCAAAAGAAGTGAATCATTCCTTCTTAAAAAGAAAAAATGGCCGTTTTCTGGTACAAAAATGGACATATTTTCAACTCATCATTATGAAGAACTGGTAAGTCGTGGAAATTCACTTTCCATCAGAAAAATATTCACAACAGAGTACTAATGGATGTGAAACAAAGAACGGAATAAGTATATGCAAAATATAAGAACTGGGGTGGATATGACCCAAGTGCAAAAAATCCGTCTGTTGGCGGTAAAAAGTCAGCTATGAAGTTAGAATGATCAAAAAAGAAACTACACCAATCGTGTCTCAATCTTTAATTTGATACCAAACATGACGTATTTTTGACAACCCCCAATGAAGGGTGGTACGACCCCCCATCCGCAAAAGCCCCTATCCCAAAAATTGTTCATCCATATTTTTGTACTCTAGAACATAAGTGCGAAGGAAAAAACCTAATGCTTTACGACCCTCCTACAAAGAGTTAGCCGTCCTTCAATATTGCGATACTTCTCGGGTTTTCCCTAACTCCCCAAGGATGTTAGAGAATCTCGAATGAAGAGTTAGGGAGTTTTGATCGGGGAAAACGAAAATTCTCATCTCCCAAACTCTCTGAGTTACAGAATCCAGCCCCAGGTCGCAACAATGGTTCCTACACATCTACGAAAATTTCCTCCTGAAAAATACCCGCATAATAAACCCAATTTTTCAAAATAATTGGAGGCCAATATCAGACGAAAACTTTAGACTTTCTCCGTTCCTGATGAAACCCTATCCGAAATCAATAAATAGGCCTGTAGGAAGGTAATGGAAGATGCCTTTGGTCATTTAAAGGCCAGATTCAGAAACGACGTCAGTAAAAACCCCTTTCAATCTGGTGGACAAAGAAATTAAAGACGTTTCGTTGGCGGAGGATGACGTGTTGTGTTCATTTGATGTGATAGCGCTCTTACCTGGTGTTCCGTTGACGGACACCCTTGAATTCTTGGAAAGATGGTTAGATATACAAGATATCAGTAATGAAAGAAGAATTATATTACGTTGGTTGAACTAACTAGATTGTCCATGACATCAAAAATATGGCAAACCCCGCATACTTATTTCCCCTCGTCCGTGGATTATACAATGAGGTGCTGGTTGAAGAGATTGATGGGGTTATTTTGATCAATGGAAACCAGGTAGGGTAGGAGGATAGCGCAAAACTGTGTCGTAGTGGAATATGAATACACCAACCAGTGGGATGATCAGCGTGATTTTTCCTATCGGATTCTAGCACTATTTTACCCAGCCCCATGGAGGCTGCTCATAAAAATAAATGTGCGCAAGAAACATAAACTATAATGGGCTTGTAGTAGGTGGAAATTATACCCGGCAGATCAAGATGATATTTATGGATTTGCAGAGATGTAGTTGCTGTCATTATTAGTTATATCGATCTTGAAGTCATATTTTTAAAATATGTATCGTTGTTAATGTGGAGTACCTATTATTTTTGGAAAGAACGCATGAAATAACTACAATCCTTGTACGTCTGTTAAACCTGCGTTTCGAAGAAAATGTACATCTCTTTTTCCTTTGATTGATGCATTTGTTAAACCTGCATTTCGAAGAAAATTTACACCTCTTTATCCTTGGATTGATACATTGGGGTAATTCATTACCTAGACATCAGGTTTGAAGGTTTACTTTTAATACTAATTGAAAAAATCCAATACTAAACTGTAAATTCTCAAAGCTCTTAGCACATTAGGAACAGAACTTATTTATATCGACAGATCGACTTTCCTTTTCTATATATTTCAATACAGTACGATTATATCTATGTATGTATGTACATACATATACTTATCCGCTTTAGATATTCCCATTCAAGGAAAACTAGAAAAAAAATTCTATTTACCAAGTCATAAATATGGGTCTTGGTGGAATAACAAGTGCACGAATAGCCCCCGTGTGAATACATAACTTTTCTTAAAAGCCCCAATGGAAGATTACTAAACCAATTTAGCTTAATACAATTGCGGACAATAAATTATTCCCTGGGCTTTGATATTCGGAAAATACCATCTATATATTTCGAAATTTCTCTTTCAGGATGATATTGAATTAAGGGTCTATAACGCTTCCTATACTGATAATACCAAGATGCCATAAAACTGAATTCAACTTCTTTTCAACAAGCAGAACAAAAAGCGAAGTATTATGAATAAGTCCACCTTAAATAGGCTTTCTGCATAATTAGCCGCCGTCTCCCAATAAATAACCGCAGACATTCGTGGAGTATAAGCCAAAGTATGTAGAGTAAAAAAAAAGTTCAATCTCGCTCCCTGATGGGATGGCGATTTGCATGGCCACTAAGCGCCCCAATGTCAGTTTCACTTTAGTTAGTTTGTGCTACATAAAAAATTGTCGGTCATAAATAAAGTGGAACAGTAACATCTTCTTCTAATACGTCGCTATTTATTACCATAATGTGCTAACCACTTTAGTAAAAGCTCTTGTCTATGTGTTTGGCGCCGACGCTTTTAAAGGGAGTCTAAAGGGATAAAAATAAAAAAAAAAAATTTTATGAAAAATGGCATGACATTTGTTTCAATCAGACCAACTTTTCTTCCTTTCGTTCATTCGCCAACCTCTATGATCCCCAGGATATGCGTATATACGAGGGCATGTAAAGAGCTCCAGCTTCAGATATATACTGACGGAGTTTTATTATGACACGTTTTCCCGATATCTAGCATAAAGCCTTTTCCAAAGATGATATATTGGATGCAGTTGAAAAATCTTTCCGGACATTTTCTCTGATAAGTCAACGTCGTTCGATTTCCAAAGAAGTTTATGGACGTTGCTGGACCGAGAAAATGATGTTTAAGACCATAATGGAGATATCTTTTATGCGAAGTCCTTTAACAAAAAGAAGAAAAAGGACATGGGGTTGGTGTGACAATATTTCTAAAAGGAAAATATCGTACAATGGTTGCGCTGATATGTGCACTGAAGCACCGATTGTTTTTCAACTCAATTTTTCCACTCAATTTCACTCAAATTTAAATTAGTTGCCTGCTAGTAGCAAGTAATGGTAGGTACCATCCTACCTTGGAGAGTAACAGGCCAAGGAACAATATCTCAATTTCCTCTTTGTTGAGTATTTTGTAATTTCGTTTTAGATAAAAATCACATTAATGACTTTCTGTGGTCTTGTTGCTATTAACCCTTTATTATAGAAACCGGTTGTGTAGGACACATCAAAAGGAACGTATTAAAATTAGCAATATCTTATTATCGTTTAACTTTTCTATCAATCTGCCTTTCTTGAAGCATTAAGACGAAATCGGAAGAACTCTGCTTTGAGATTTTAGAATATTCACGTGATGGTAAATTCAAATTTTAAACAGAAATGGAATAAACTGAGCGAACCAAATTCCTTGATTCTAAGAGTAAAAAATCTACATAGAATTTTCTCTTTATCATTCCTCGATTTATGCGAAACATTTTAGGGGATCACTGCGAATGACTTACCAGTTGGTTCAATTTTAAGCAATTCTTAAGCGTGTATGGGCCACGCTTCAATTAGTTGACCAACTTTGCTTCAATTTAAATCCGGTGCGATAAATTGAAATGCGAATGGGGCAGTTGAGGAAGTTGAACTACAAATTGATAAGCTGAAGGGCTCGCATAAAAACTTGTGGTTGGCGTCAACTTATCACTACGTGTTTGCGACGATTGAACAACCGTTAACTCAATTTCATTTTGTTATGAAAATGAAAAAAGCAATGACGTAGCTCCGAGTGTTATTTAATCTTAATCTTATTTCACTCTTTAAAAATAACTGAAAGAACTTAAAAGTTGATGTCAAGTTGAGACGTGTGTGCTAGTTATAGGTTGATCAACTATTTGATCAATTTGAGGTTGATCACATTGATGTCAATAGGTAATCGCCAGGGTGCCCCAACCAGACTGCGCACCCCAGGAAATTATGAAAATTCCCAAAAAAGATTCGTTTATTCGTATCTTAAGCGTCATTAAATTGAATTCGTTCGGATCGGAATCGAAAAGGCTTTAACAAGTTCTTTTCTTCAAGAAAACCAATTAAAATCTTTTTAAAATTTTTAAAAACTATTCTTAGATTTCTCTGATTCCACTGAATTTTTACAAAGGCGTGATCCGTAGGACAAATCATGCCGAACAATTTTGACAGTTAGTGCAGAAATTTTAATTGATAACCTTTGATATCAATGAAATTTTGAAAATTTCGTAAAGCTTTGTTTAATTTTTCGGAAATAAAGCGTTTTTAAGCCTTTTCGATTCTAATCCCAACGGATTCAGTAATAAGGTTGATTATCTTTATTAGGAAGAAATTTTACTGCGCAATTAAAAAATTCAATAATATCATTATTACGTTACATTATGGAATAAAACTATATTAGCAATCTAGACCATAAATACTTCGTGAAATCGATAAATTCACAGAAAAACATTAAATTTGTCTAGAACCTACTCGAGTCTCGAAAAGGAGAATGCAACCGGAGAGAGCAAAAGACTTTCTGATAAAGTCCACTCTAGGTAAAAGTAATATAGTAGACATCAGATATAAGGCCAAAGCCATCCGAATATTAGAAGATACATATGTAAAACCAAGTGATGGACAACATTATCACCAACTTCAAAAATGGTTTGAAAATCTACCTTTGGTATAGTCAGTCGTCTCATTTCTAAAGTTGTACCTGAAACATCGAGAGGCATTTGTAGAAAATTATAAAAATGTTTTTAATGTAGACTGAAACCAAAATAATAAATCATAAGTTCCAAAACAAGAGCATTGTATTAAATTTGGAAAGACTGAAAACAGAAATTAATAAAGACTTCTACCGAAACTTATACAAGTAGCTGCAAGCAACTCTGGGTCTTCCTGTCAGCTCGGCCGGCTGTGTACGGAGCTTTTCCGTCGAATTAAAACTTGGTTAAGAGCCATTGCTTCAGGAGAGGTTTTCGAACATGGCTCTCATAAAAATTGAAAATTGCACAACAGGTGCTAATTAAGTTTACAAAAAAAACCCATAAATTAAAGCGTACACACACTTTACCTATCTCTTTATTAGTGCCTTATAAAAATGTAAATAATTAATCTAAAATGTGTATCTAACTTTAGACCTGTGAAGTACTTAAGTACATTGCTACTTAAGTATATGGACCCGCACCAGGACCTGAACTTAAAATTTTTTTAAGTACAAGTCCCGGTACTGGTACTGGTACTGGTAAAAAATGTTCAAGTACTGGTACTTAACGCACTTACTACAAATACCGCCATAACGTGAAGTACTTCAGCTCTTGAAAATTGTTTAAATATCCCTACTAATAATAGAGGATATCTGCACACATTGCCTCAAGAAATTTTACCGCCTTCAGTAATATAGAAAGAAAATTAGCGAAATATATGAGCAACTGTAGGACAGAAATTGACATGCTGAATCGATATCCTTTGTTGAGAAAGTTGACAATCAAGTGCCATAATCCGCTCTCTTCCTGCGCATATTTGGGGCATTGATTTTCATTTTCAGGTCTTGTACACAAAGGCAATCATTTGTTTTGCTAAAGGCAAATTTAATGTATGAACAACATCTAAAATTATTTAGAAATCAAAACAACAACAGCTTATACGATATTTTATGATATTTCGTAATTGGAAACCTCCCCAGTTATTTGATGGCTATAGATTGTTCAAAATTTCTGATTTGAGTTTTCAAAACTCTTGAAACTTAAAAAAGTACCAGTACCACTACCTGAATGTGTACTTGAAAATCTTTAAGTAGTAGTACCGGAACTTGTACTTAAAAGATTTTAGGTATAGGTGGTACTAGTACGTGGAATAAATACTGGGCATTAGACAGGGCGGCACTATTATATCAGTTTCGTGTATGGAACTAGAGGATTTTGATTTTTTTTCCTTAATACATGAGAGAAGCAAAGGAGGGGATGTGGAAAACAAAAGTCTCTCTTAATCAAACGACACTACTTTCTTTTATTTTATTTTTTTTAAATCGTGCAAATTTTATTTTATTTTTCAAATAAATACTAATTCCTATGATTTAAGAAAAATTTTAAACACTTCGGATGTTTTGAGTGGACTGTGTGGAATATAACGCTTGAGTTCATTGGGATTAAAGAAAAGAATGCACTTTCACTCAATTCGCCAATTACGTTCTGTACTAATCTATTTTCACAATAATTTAAATGTACGACTAAAACTATTTCGTAAATACGCACGACCGCCGAATTTTGACTGACTAGTTATCTAAAAATTGATTGAATGCTGATGACTTATACTAACTGCTTTTCTCTCTCCGGGTGCGCAATAACATTCAACGAGAGTTATAATAAAGAATGGTAAACAATTGAAAACTGATCGTTGTTCTTCTGACCTTAATATCTCAACCTCGACAAAGACTTATTTTAGAATTATTTAATTTTTTTATTTTTATGAGAATTATTTTATTTTTTGTGAGCAGCGGAAATTATGTTCTGGAATTTAGATTATAGCTGTGTTCTTTTGAGGTCGCAGAACAGCGCTGAACAAAAGATACACAAAAGAACCCCTCTTACATTTTCATAGAAGATTTATAAATGAAGAGAACAGTACAAATAGTTCGCTTCAATCGACAGAACAATTTGTTTTGCCCAGTAAATGGGAATTCTAGAACAAGGTACACAAAAGAACACAGCTTATGTTTCTTTTGAGTTCTGTAACTTATAGACTCGCTATACTCTCTTTAACTGTAGAAACTTTATGTTTTTTTTTATCTATGCAATTTCATTGACTCTAGGCATTTTATCAACATCTTGTAAGTACTCAGAGCAATGCATAAAAAATGTCAGTCAAAAGCAGGGAATTATCATGAGCTGATATACTACGCAAACAGAATGTTTGTTAAAAAATATGTACGAAAGTTGGGGACCTGGCCCACCCCAGAAAAAAGTTCTAGTTACGCCAATGGTTGATCAACTAATTGAAGCGTATTTGGGCCCCTTTAGGTTCGACACGTAGTTTGGAGAAGGAAAAGCGTGTTTGAAGTGGAGTAATTTCCGTCTGGCCAATGCTTAGCAGATGCAGAGCAAGTGCTACCAGGTTTCCTTGACATCCTCATAGAAGCATCAGTATTGTAGTCTCAGCCAAGCCCATCTAGCGTAGGTGATACCTTAATGGGCTGGAAAGGACTCTGTGCTCATTTTGAGCTCTGTTCTCGTAAGAAATAGGAGGTATCCATATGCTTTTTAGCCTGACGAAGTCCCTGTAGCCTTTCCCAATAGAGGCATTCTTGAGTGTTCTCCCGGATATTTAAGGCAGCTCTGAGATAACTCATTTAAGTGCCACAAAATGGCTCTGGTCCGACAAAGGGAGTTTGCGCTCCTCTTTTGGCTAGGCCGTCCGCAATTTCATTGCCATTATGGCCCTTATGTCCAGGTACCCACATGAGGATAACATTGTGTCTCCTTCATAAATTGTTAAGGGTTTACAGACATTCCCAGACAATACTTGACTTGATAGTGTAGGCCTTTAAGGGCTTGAGAGCAGCTTGACTGTCTGAGAGGTATTGGCGCATTCTTGTATGGCTAATACCTTAGCCTGGAATACGGTGGGGGTAGAGCCCAGGACCTTTGATATATGATATTTGGGGCCGTATACACCCGGTGCGACTCCGCTGTTCGTTTTGGAACCATCTGTATACAACACCATTGATCCTTAGCTAATGTCCAAAAAATCGAAATTAAATTCAAATTGAATTTTTAAACTATTTACAATTATTGTCCATAATAAGTTTTCAATTCACTGTGTATTGAAAATAGCGCACAATCTTACATTTACATATATTGAAATTGTATTTTAATATATTCCAAAATTTCTAACCGTTTTGGAACTCTGGCTATTTCGTTAAAGGAGACTGGACAGGACTGTATGGGAGTTGGTATATGGGCGGCCATATCCAACACTATTGTAGATATAATGGACTCTTACACCCTAGACAGACGGGCAAAACCGTAATTAGAATTTTTAAAAATCGCTTAACCTTTGAATATTAATTATAAAGAATGTGCTCTCAATTACATATAAAAATTGACATGACTTTCATTTTAATTCACAAAATTTTGGGTAACTACAATTTTGAAAAATTTAATTACGAATGAATGATCATTGGTTTTGTCTGTCTGCCTAGGGTATTGGATATAATCACTTAGGCAAATGTGCTTCGAAGTCAATCCCACAGCTTTCAAGACAAGGCATATCTTAATTTTACTTATATTAATTCATAATCATTGTTACAATGAAGATCTGAACCGTCTTATTCTAATATTATAATTTTTTTCATCCAAAGAATCGATAATGATAAATAAAATAGATTAAAATTGATATTGACAAATAAAATAGATTATGCTGGATTATGATTCATATGAACCATAAATCAACTTAATCTTCGTTAATAATAATAGAATATAACAAAAATATAGTGCTAGACGAGGAATACTACGGTCTTATGTATCTTTCAAAACTGCTCAGTAGTTAAAATTAGGACTGCCCCCTCTAGAATTATTAAAAGATTACAGAATTTTGGTTAGATTTCAGTATTGTGCTAAGAGAAAAAAAAATCCAAATTTCTCCCATATAAGAATAAGTATGTATAAGTAAATTTGTCAAAGAACGTCACGGTCGTCCCGTAGTAAATTTTCTTGCAAATGGTATCTATATAGTTAGGTCGGTATCTTCGAGATGTTTTTCCTTGGTGTTATTATAAAAAAATATTTAGTTAAAACAGCTCTTTCAAATAATGTAACTCGAATGACATGCTTGGTCTTTATTCGTAAAGGTTTTAAAGAGTTTTTTCCAACCTTTTTATTAGGTTATCTTTGCATATACCTAGGATATAACTTGCATTTTTAGCTGTACTTAATTCTTAAATAACACGTACAGACAAATTATATGTATGGCCAGGCGATAAAATATGCTAGCGATCAATTGTAGACTACAAATTGTTTACGCGATAAACTGACGCGGCCGTAAACTGCTAGCGATTAATTGCTGGCGGTTAATTCCTGCCGATCAATTGCGGGCGATAAATTTTCCGCACCCCAATTTACATAATTCATTAACAAAAGTTCAAAATGTAAAGTCAAACGAACGATATAATATAATATTAAATTATTGTTTAAATGTTTAAATGTTATATTTTGCCATGAAATATGTGAATATGTTAAAGGATTTAAAAGAAATTCCCCCCCCCCACGCACCAACCTACACAATCCCAATTCGAAGCTTTAACGACGAATATTCGGGTGAAAATTTTCTATTATAAAATTACTCACAGAAGAAAGAAAAAAGTGTCATTTAATAGCACTCAGCAAGAGCTTTAATTTGATATCACAAACCGCCCAAATTGGTCAACTCTAGCTACCATCTCCACCTCAAAACCACGAAAAACGTAACTTTTTTACGCCATCGGAAAGCTCCCCATTCACTCATTCTAAAACAAAAAACCTCATGTAAATTCGTCCATATTTACTACCTTAAAACTCTTCACGAGTTTCACTCTGAGGCACCAAGGTCGTTAGGCAAGGGTTAATGAGTGGATAAAGGTTATTTAATAAAAATATAACTCCAAATAAAAGTGAAGAATACAAATGCAGGTATGCAATTTCGATCTTACCTATCATCCTGCGTTTGATCCTATAGAATCGGAGCACCCTGTATACAAAAATTCAAAAGTAATTTTTAATCGTTTAAAAGCTTTTTTGAATACGGTTAAATTTTTTTATGCAGCTACATAAGTACGAGTATGTATACTATACTGTTTTGAAAAACTTACAGATTAAAGTTTTAATAGCTATTTTTAGGTGTAATTTCAGTTGAAATAAAATAATAAAAAAAAAATAAAAAAAAATAAAAATAAAAACACCGCAGAATTTTTCAAAGCATGTCGCTCATACCAAAGCCAATTTTACTTGGAAACGGTAACTTTTTTGGTTTCCGTATTTGAAATGATTCTATTCCGGTCTGAGATTATATAGCAAAAAGGATAGGCTTTGGGCAATGACACAACCTTCTATAAATGACAAAGTCACACATACACTTAAGGGAGCTAGTAGTACTGTCTGCTGTGAGATTGCTCGAATACTTTTGATAAGTAAGGGATTTTTAGAGGTACCTAAATGAAAAAATAAATTAACTATGCCTTAATTTTTTATTTATTTATATTATTTTCGTGTGAGTTTTCAAATACAAAGATTTTAATTTTACTTCTTTATTATACGCAAATACATATAATAGATAAATAAAGAAGTCGGGCATAAAAGTAGAAGCATTTGATGACATTTTCGAAACATTATTTATTATTATCTATTTATTAAAATTGTCTATTAGGTGGTATAGTTCTTTTAGGACTGTTTTAAACTTATAAATGGGCCAATTTAAATGTGTTCTTGTAAAGCATAGCCTTTAAATTTGAATGTAAAGCAGCACCTTTTGTGCAAGTGTTTCTAGCATTTACTTCTTGGCTGGTCTATAACTGTTGAACTTGTTATCCAAAGCAGTTCCCTAGACTGTCCTAGCAACTATACTTAAATGTAAAATTTTTACAATTCCGTTTGACGTCACAAATTGTTCGTTTATAATTAGAGCATCAATTATCCCGTCATTGTGTTGACAGTTTGTGTAGGGTATAACTCTCCTCTAAACTAACACTAAAAAAAAGAGACGAAATTAAAGGCAGGAACACATCCACGCCTCGAGGTTTCTCTCATCCGAGTAACATTGGATATTGAATTTCCTTTAATCGAGGGCCAATCGACATATTTTGGATAAAATTACGTAAACTAGACTTAGGAATTTAACCTCAAAGGCCACTCTCCGTTAAGGTAAATAAGGAAGGAAATTTTACTTAATAATTCCTGAAATTAGGTCTCCAAAGTAATCTTGACTTAGTAGTTAATAATTATGAAAAAATTATTTAATAATTACCCCTTTTTAATTTATCTCATAGGAATGAGGAAAGTAATGAAGTAAATAAGGAAAAATAAGCTTGAGGCAAATTTCCTTACTTTTTACCTAAATTTTACTTAACTTTGAGGTAAAATTTATGGAAATGTATGGAATTTATAGTCGGATCTGTTCCCATATTTTTTTTATTAATTCCCTCTTCAATTGTGTTCGCCCTAAAAAAAGTTAACCTCAAGGTAAATTGGACTAAATGCGCACGTTTAGCGAAATCTCTAATAGTCGAAATTACGTAATAATACAACCAAAAATTAAAGTACATTTATTTTTGCAGAATTAATGAACTGTTCCTTCCATTGTTTGCTTCAACAAGATTACAAATATTGCTCCTTTTTACGACACATTTATTTCGGAACCGGTCTCTGGAATACCATTTGCATCTGTTCTCAAAAATGTTACGCTTGGTTAGGGCCAACACACTTCATTATTGTCTTCCATGGGGAATATACGCATATTCAACTGAGTTTCAATTCACCCGCTTTATAACAAATCTTGTATCCAAATGATGATGCTAATGACATGGTTTGATATTTTTAAGATGTACATAAAATATAGCAGTTAGTAATATCGAGATATCTTAATTGTCTCTGTGTTTGACGATCTGTTCAATTCTTCTAATTGTCAAATCTCTTTTAACTTATTGAGGACGTTCCATAATTTTGTGTGAAATGCCCTATTTTAAGTCAAAATTTCGTTATAGGAAAAAATTATCATGCCTTGGAACAAAAAATTACCTAAACAGTGATTTTTGCCCTCAACGTCGAAAAATTTTTAAGTCAAACTAACATTTAGGCGAAGAGACGTTATGTGTGCCATATTTACTTAGCAAAACATGGCTGCCACATATTAAAGGAATGAATAGAAAAATTTCATTTTACCTTAATTTAATTTTTTCCATAGTTACTGAAAAGAAAAACCCAAATAAATGCAGTTTTCTTATTTTAGAACGATTAAATTAAAATTACTTTTAGCCTTTTAAATGGCAAACCAAAGAATAATTTAAAAAACTGTAAAATTATTATTTTTTAAACATGCAATATTTTAAAAGCGTCCTGGTGGTTTTGAAAAAATTATTTCCATATTTATCAATAAAATTGTTGTCCTTTTAAATTGAGCGCTTAGAGAATTAATTTTGAATAAGTTCATAATCACTATATGTTTTATTAAAGCAATTCAAGGTAGAGTTATGTGCCTTGTCCATAATATTTACATTACCTACACACACACACACAAAAACACACACAATTCTTATAAAATTAAATTCCTTCTACTTAATACAGAATATAAAATGAGTTAACCTAGGTAGAAAATAGGTCGAGATTAAGGAAAATTTAGGTAAATTCGATGGGAAATTTACGTTAAATTTTCCAAATCAATGAAATGTGTCCTCCCTAATATACGAAATGTTCCCTAATTTCTCTAATATTTACGTCGATACGAGGTCCCCTCATTCTCCACTTACGGAAATCGGACGTAAATATTACGTAATCTCAACTTAGCCACAATTAGTCGCTGCCTTAATTTACGTTTCATAGACGTAAATTTTACCTGAAAAAAGGAGAAATGTTGCTTGGGTAAGGTGTTATAGAAATTTCCAGCATGGACTCTTAAACAAGGTAACATAAAACCAAATCGAGCACCCAGCCTAAAGCTAGTTGCACGGTTCGCTTTGCTCCATATTTAAAATTTTGTTCTCTCTGGCCTACTTCTGTCAACAGATTGTGGTTTTTTTCAATATAAAAATAGCCTCGAGTTGGTGGTGTTGGCGAGCATGAGAAAGGCAAAGCTTAAAGGCAGAGCCACATCCTAGCAAGGCCTCAGGGCTGGCCTCTCTCAGGCCTCCTCTCAGCTCGCCTCAAGGCTTGCCTCAGAGAATTCAAAACGAAATTACCCCGCGAGCTTTTTGCTGGCATTGTAATTTTGACAGTATTTGCGACAATTCCTACATTCAAGGCAGAAATAATTTATTATCGGTTTTTAATTTTATTGTGTTATATACTGATGGACAACGAACTTTTAAACAATTGAGATATAATAACAAAACTTTTTATTTCTAGCTTTAATGATAAATGCTTGTGATGTTAAGATAAAAAGACGAATATGGTTCAAGGTTTTTCAAATCAAACTTTTAAGATAATAAAAGAACTATAACGATCCCTAAAGACGTTTAGCAATTTGTTATGTATGTATGTGGTGATGGTGAATAGGGAAGGTCGTCTCATTTGTGTTAAATGTAGCTATTTGAGCTGGTAGTACTGCGAATATCCCTTTTCAGGAATTACTCATTAAAATAAGGTTGGTCCTATTTCGTTGTCTGCATATTAATTGGATTATTAGAAAGATCAAAATTGGAGAAGTTGGAGAATAAAAAGAAAATCCCTGTACCATGCCATTACACGATCATACTCTGCGCTGCGGACATAGAAGGAATTTAAGAGAAAAGGAATATCGATATCCGACACTCGAAATATTGTAACATTAAGGAATATTGTAAAATTAGTTAAGGAGTTTTGCATTGTATTACCTCATAGTACTTTTATTTTGAATTGCATTACTTGGACTGAGATGCTAACGTGCTGCTACTAGATTAACAAGCAAGTTTCTTCAAATGCAGATTTTTTCTTTTTTTTTATTTAAATTCGTACTTAGTTACTGAAGAGTAATAAATATTATCTATAAGGTTAGTTAAGTTCGGCGAGGCCACTTAGCCACATACTTCAGAATTTAAAACCTTCCGCTGTTTGCTATTCTTTATACGGTTTGAATACAGCAAGAAAAATTTAAGGTACACTCCACAATTCCTTCAGGGAACCCTTTAAAAAAAATTTTTTTTTTAGAAATTTTATTATAAATTAAAATTGCAAAGGAGGGAAAGAAATAATGGTGTAATACCCCAAAATTTCATTAGAAATTAAAATTGCAAAGGAGGGAACGAAATAATACTAATACTTTAAAATCATATTAGAAATTAAAAATGTAAAAAAAAGAGAGGAAGAAATCACGATAATATTGTTTAACTATAATTACATTCAAAAGTTAGGTTCAGTAAGCGAACGCATGTACTAAAGACGAAAGACAGTATTTTTGTGGGAAGTTGTACTAAAGCACCACAAAAATCAAAAAGTGTGTTTGGCGAAGATAGGTCGAAACAAGGTGGAGGTTGTTTCCGCTCTTCTGAAAGTGATTGTCAGCGAGTGTGGACGAAAAAGTGTAGAAGGTTAAAAAGAGAGAAAAAAAGGGGTAGATTAGAACAAGCTCTGGACTGGAAAAAGGACTGTAGAAGGAGTACGTAGCAAGTTGTGTACAATTCGATTTTCCTTTTTGGTTTATATATATCAATCATTTTTTTATTCGTTTTTTTTTTGTTGTAAATATTGAAGTGTGGCTGACTGGCAACGTGTTAATTTTACCATACTTAGAATTTTGCGTACAATAAATTTTATGTATATGGGTCAAACTAGCGGCCTTTCTTTTTGTTTGCGAAACACCGTATTAATCCTTTTTCACGTGCTTCAGAAATCCGGTTTCGTGGTTTATCCGTGAGAAGAAAGATCACGTGGCGCCCAACATTACCGAACCATCAAAGGATCTCCCCATCTCATGAGCCAGCTTGCGCGTACTTTGGAGTACGTAGCAGAGCGATACCATAAACATTTTTCAAAGGCAACTAGGATGACCCGGAATCAAGTTGATGCGTTATTTGCGTTAATAAAACACAAATTCATCAAAAGTTCCAACGGAGAGCCAATAGACCCGGAAACTCGATTAGCAGTGATCTTGTTGTAAATATGACTTTTCTATAAATAGTACCATCTTTGCATTAATTTCATAGGTTCTTGTCGCACGTTGCCCCAATGCAGGTTTTGGCGTGGAGCTTCAAAATGGGAGTGTCCACGGTACGAGGAATCGTATATAAGACTTGCGAAATCATTTGGAAGCTTCTATCTAATTTATATTTGACACCTCCGAATGAAATTGACTGGGAAGCTCACGCCCATGGGTTTGTGACCAGATGCAATATTCTAAACTGTGTTGGCGCTATTGATGGAAGGCATGTTAACATCATTTGCCTATCAAACGCGGGATCCTCATACTTCAATTATAAAGGACATCATAGCATCGTATTGTTAGCAGCTAATGATAACAAACAACTAATGCTTCACAGCCGTAGATATTGGAGCACTTGAGAGCCGCAGTGGCGGAGGCATTTTCACATCAAGTGTATTTGAGCGAAAAGCTCTTGACGGGTAAACTCATTCCCTTGCCAGACAAACTGCTCCCCAACAGTAATATAATGTTCCCACACTTTTTCGTGGCTGATGCGGCATTCCCATTAATATGAAACATATTGCGACCATATCCAGCGAGAGGTTTGAGTTTTCACAAAAATGTAAACAAGTGAAATTTAAAACCTATAAATTTTCCACAGCAATAACAGTAGAGGAGGAATATTTCAACAAGCGTCTGTCACGTGCGAGAAGAACTATTGCGAAAGCATTGGCATTCTTACAGCTCGTTGGCGGATACTTACAGCAACAATATATGATCACCCAAAAAACATAGAAAAAAATGTTATGGCGACAACTGTGTTGCATTATTTCTGCAAGCTTACGGACCCGCAAGTTTATTGCCCCGATTCGTTTGTTGACATCGAAAATGGTGCCGAAATGATACCTGGCAGATGGCGTCAAGAAACTGCCAGTCTACAGTCTATTGCAAATACAACTGGCGGTAATAGTCCCCGAGCTGCATTTAACTTAAGGGATAAATTAAAAGACTACATCAATAACAATATATTTGAATTTATTTTTACTTTAAGTAATATTTTGTAAATTTTGATATTGTTTTTATTTTATTATACATTTCCGAATTACAATTTATTCGCCTCTTTCTTTAAACTGCCGTGTTTTTCTTATAAACGCTTCAAGGAAAGCTTCCTGGAGCGCCAATTCCTGACACTCAGTATATTTACCCTCAATACGTCTGGAAATGTTTTCAAAGACGACCATCATCGGTGAGCTATCTTTTTGCCCTACAAACTTCGTTCTAATGTCGCCTAGTACGCCGTTGAATGACTGCACATCCTCTGAGAGAATTTCATTTTTCCCATAATCCAATCTACGCCTTTTCCGCAGAGTAGGAGAAGGTGTTGCAGAACTCGCCGAATAACAGAGTGAGCTTGTGCCCTACCTTGGTGTAGCAGAAGCACAAGCTGATGATACTATATCCCCGTCTGAGGATTTAGCGCTCAGGTCGCAGTCCACATAACACCCCATACTGGCCGCACTGTCTTCCGGTGAATTTTCTGTCTCTTTTATGAAATTACTTATAGTTCTGTGAAAAGATTATATCATTATAGTATACCACAAATAAAAAATAATGCAAATATTTACTTTGTTACTTCGAACTTATCCCTAGGAAGAGCAGGGAGTTAGCGTAAGGCCAAGACGTCGGTTCCCATGAGCCACTGCCAGACGCTGTATATGTATTGAATCCCTTCCTGGCGCATTCACGTAACGATTTCCAGCATTGGCGACATCTTTGTGCTGTCTTTTATAAAATTTTTTTATTAAATTAACTTCATTTTTATAAAAAGTTTTACTTGATTCGCCAACAATTGCAGCAATTTCCTCCTAATACTTCTCCCTCATCCTGATATTTTTGTAGTTGGGATGATCCAAATCATTAATTGGAGGCCTACTCCGCCCAGCCTCGATCAACTTTTCTTCCATTTTTAATTATAAAATTAAATATTAAAATATTAAAAATATTTAAATATTTTTCACTGCTAAATGCCAAATATCACGTTTGACAGAACGAAATAAAAAAAACAATACCCTTTTGACAGTAGTTAACCTGAGAGAGAAAAATTTCCAACATTGAGCAAAGTGCGCTTTGCGGCTAGGTCTGGAGACTAGCTGCTGGCTTGGTTTTGTGTTGCATCATTTAAAAACCCGTGTTGGAAATTTTGACAACACCTCGAGGAAGCCTCGAGGCCTGGATGTGTTTCTGCCATTAGGCTTGCTTTGATGTTTGTGGGTATATATCATTGTTTGTAAACCATGAATAATTCATATCAATGAATTTTATTAATTAAGTCCACTTTAGATTTCAAAACAAAGATAATATAATGTAGTGGATATTGGTTAATTTAAAGGAATCCTTTCCATTTAGATCATTTTTGTAGATTTTGTACAGTTTTCTTATACTAATTGCTTAAGAGATATTAATTTTTTATCATAAACAGATAGATATATCTCGGCAAGAAATTAATTTAACTAATTTACATTATTATTATTTTTTTTATTTGAAACAGATCTATAAGAATTCAGTAAAACTTATTACAATCATAATAAATCTTTTTGTATCTTTGTGTTATTAAATTAAAAATATTTAGTTTTTGTGGTACGCATATTTTTCGATGAATCCAACATGCAGTGAAAAAGTAAACTTAGAATATTTTAAATTAAGTACCAAGTTAACAGTATTCTTTAATTTTACTAGTTTTACTGTTTGCTTACGCATATTGGAGCTCTCTGGCTCGAGACACTGTATAATTGCTACAACTGCTACGTTGGTAGCTACGCCCCTGATAACGATGATAACTTGACGAAATAAAATTTTTCTAGTAAGTCAAATAAAAACCAATTAATAAGTAGCTATACCTCAATTTTTGCATGTAATTATACGTCAAAATCATTTTAAGATTCAAAATAGAAGTATTTGAAATTTGTTATTTCTTTAGAGTAAATGCACTAAAAATTTGTGAAATGTCAATGGCAAAAAATGCTCTTCCTGTCTTTGAAGATAGAAAAACGTTACTGGTGCTGCTGTTCTTGTATTTCAGTCATTAGTTTAACATTTCTACAGCTTTAGAAATTACTGCAATGGTACAAAAGAAAATATTTTCATAATTCAACTGAATAGTACTAAATAAACTGTATACCGGTTCAGATTATGTTTCAGACAGGGCGGGGGAGCCCAAACAAAACTCCTCAATTATATCAGATCAATTTTAATCACATCTATTCTCCGCAAAAGAAAATTAAATAATAAAACAAAACAGAAAAAGTGCGGCAACAGATAAAATTTTAACTCTGAAATCGTAAAAATGAGTCTGAACTGAATTCAATTTGACTTCAATAAACATCAAAAGAATTTTTTTCACTCTTCAATTTCTTACTTGCCTTGTACAGAATTTCCTGATAATGGTGAACTCGTGTAATTTTTTCTCCATTTTTTTCTACTTATTCTTCTTCTTATTCCTTCGCAGTCAGCATTTTAATGGCTCTTTCATTCTAACGGAGACCGATTCATATTTTCTTCTTTCCCAGTTTTATGTCAATCAGCTCTCAACTTTTTTTTTTGTATATTTTGCATCACTGAACCGAAAAATCATCCTAGGATTTTCACTTAATTATGAATCAATTTCGGTTTGATTATTGGAGACAAGGCAAACAAGAATAATATTATTACGAAGTTTATTTACTTTGTTCATCTAATGACTTGGTTGAACCCTCAGCCTTCATATAAAAAATTGAAAACTTCTAAATATGAGGGGATTTAAGTTTCGTGATACTTGAATAAATAATTGTGCATGTGCATACATATGTAATAATATGTATATTATTTGGCAATAATGAACTCATTATATATATGAAGGGTACGGAGAAAGAACAAGGTAAGTCACATTTACTTGAAAACGAGATATTTACTGTTTAAAGTTTCAAGACTTATTATTCAGCGGTAAAAGACAATTTAAGACAATTTGTAAAAAAAAATTGGAAGAAAAGAAAAAATTAAAAAAGTATCTTTAAAAGAATATCGAAATAGTTTGTTGGCCATAAAGAAACTTTTCAGTGTTTCAACAAAAGTACATTTCATAAAAGGAAAAATCAATGTAAGTCCAAAAAATCAGTAGAAAAATAATTCCAGTCCTATAATGTTGAATGCAGTTTAAACTTAAGTACTTTTCATGTGATTCTTCAATAGTTAAATTAGGCCTTTTTATACCCTAGATGAAATCTATAGGGTATACTAAGTTTGTCATTCCGTTTGTAACACCTCGATATAATGATGGTAGAGGAAAATGGATTGGAGACCCACGCATAATATTAAAAGTTATTTTGATTTTTGCATGTCCGTCCGTGCGCACGATAACTCGAGAACGCGTATACTTAGAGAGCTGAAATTTTGTACACGGACTTTAAAAAAAAAGTAAAATTAAGTTCGAAAATGAGACAAATCGGGCAACTCCTTCGTGGAGTTGCCATAGAAAAATTTCGTTTTCCGTTACATATTTGACCACTGCCTGAGAACGCGTCGACATAGAGAGCTAAAATTTGGTACGTGGTGTTCTCATTGTACTAGCAAATAAAATTTCAAAAACGGACTAAATCGGGCAACCCATTCTTGGTGTTGCCATATAAAAATTTAGGTTTTTTATGTATACTGTGAAAACGATCAGTCCAAGACATTTTCATTACACTAAATACTCCTTCAGAATATGAAATCCTATAAAATTGGTTATAATCATTTTTTCTGTCCGACGAACCGTTCTAGAAATATATGCGAAAAACCACTGCAAAAAACAAAATTGCTCAAATGGGAATCCATAGGAAATTTCATACGGACATTCATCTAGGGTATCATAAGAATTGGTCTTAGACCAATATTAGCTTTTTTACTTGTTATTCATAATCTCGAGTGTTGTCAGAATGAGGTAGTCCTTCGAAAAATGTCTGTGCCATCTTCCAGAGTATTTTTTAAAAGCTTGCAAATCGTTGTATTTTTCTGAAAATATTCGCATGATTTTCACGTATAAGTTTGACGGTGTACTATACAAATTTCTGTTAAAGATTTTTTATTTCTTACGATAGACGTCTCCCATGCAGTAGATATTATATGATTTTCTTAGCTGTATCGCAGTAGGATCATCCTTAGAAATTAATAATTCAAAGATTGGCCGAGATGCACAAATGGGTTTTCTTTTATATATATTACTAAGGTGCTTTGTCCTTAAAATTGAAGTTCTAACGTGATTGCCCCATTCTTTGGAAGCTCAAGGCGAATATTTTGCTTTATTTGCTCCATATTTTTGTCGGATTCTAAGTAGCTATACATTAACCAAATAATACAAAAATGTCATGCACCTTCATTGTTTTTTCATACAAAATTTGGCCTTATTTTCTTGTTGCACGTACTTAAAGTACTTTGCCCCACCTTTTGAACGGTATCATTATCTTAATTTAGACAAAAACGTGACATACTTTGTTCTTTCTCTGTACCCTCCATATATCCATATTCCGAAATACAGGATAGTTAAGATTTTCATACCTGAATGATTCCATATTTAATCGAAAAAAATTCGTACCTTTCCAACCCGACCATCACCATTGCGTTCTTCTTTTGCTGAAAGCAAAAAATATAGGATAATAAATATAACTTTTATCCCTGAATATCTAAAATACACCATTTTCTTTTTAAATTTTAAAATAATGTTCCTAATATTGTAACTTAAACTGTTAATTTTTTCCAAGTTCGGTTCTCAATAGACGATGTTTTTTTTCATTAGAGGTTTAGTTATTTATGTAAAAAAAATTAAATTTGCAGTGTTATCCTTTATCACATACAATTTTTAAACCAAGGATATAATTTTTTCTCCTAAAATATGATCTGTTAAAAGTTCTTTAAAACATAGAAAGAATTACTTCAATATCTATTTCCATTCAAAATTTACTAAAATTTCAATGTAACCTGTTAGGAAAGTGAAAAATGTAATTTCCAGAAGAGCTTCCAATTGTATTCCGAAATGTATTTCAAAGTGGCCCCTGTCCAGTTCTCAGCTCTAAGTATTTTGTTAATAGTCAAGGATCTCTTTGCAGCCGCTGAACAACGGTCCCCTGTTTTGATAATTACCCAGCCCAGTGATTCATAGATTTGACTTCACAGTTGTTGGTTTCTATTTAATCTTATTCGCGTATTAGTTACAATCGTTTGCAATACCATATGGAAATCAAGGAGATGAACATTTTTATCATTTCATACAGTCAGGCAGATCTGATGGGTTAAGGGGAATCTTAGCAAACCTGCTGAAAGGCTACTCTTGAAACTTTTACTTTTTATCCTTTTAGTGAAATTTTATTTTAAACGTCAGTTTTTAAAAAACACTTCTTAGACTTTTATATTTTTAATATTTTATTCGTCTTTTATTGTTTTAAATATCTTTACAGCAATCGCCTTTAAATTCTTGACTCGATTCATTTAAATTATTATTTAACATAGTGTAAGTCAACAAAGTATAAATTTGACACGAAACAAGATACCAGAAGAGTCTAGCGAAAATGATCAGGTACGTTTATGGTTCCTCTGTGGCGACGTCGGCCCTGCTTTGACGCTTATCTATAATGCAACGCCGCCGTGCTCCGAGTTTACTCGCGATTGGCAATTCAGAAAAACTATCACCACAAAATTTGTAGGTTTGTGGAACCAGTTTAGCGGCTACTTTGCGTGTTGTGGGCGAGGTAATTTTTGTATAATTCGTAGTAGTCTGGTAAAGAAAAATATTTTTGTTTTAATTTTAAAAAGTCAGTCAGTTTTAGAACGCTAGGCTAGTAATCGTGTATTTATCGTTAGAGAAAATATTGTTCCTGATATTGTTTCTAATATCTGTTTTTGAATTTTATCACCGTTATAAGAACCAAGAAGCATTTTAATAAAAATATCTATACTGCATATATTGCACAGTAACCAGCCATGTTTTATTAGTACCGCTGTTTGTTCAAACGTCTCGGTCTTATTATTAATATAACCAGGACTAATTCCAAACCTTTTCCATCACAGTATCGAGGATACTTATCAGAAGCAAACCATCAAGACTTGAATAGATTCCATTCGGAGGACCTCACAAGTTTGAGACATCTCAGGCAAATTTGTTTCGTAAGTAGGATCTGTATCCTATGTACCAGAAGGGTCTGTATCATACGTCACGAGGTCAAGGAGCGTCAACGTTTCGATTCCTATCAGAAGAAAACCATCAAGACTTGAGGAATTGGTTTGCTTAAGAAGACCTCACAAGTGTGACACATCGCATGCAAATCTGTTTTCTACGTAGGATCTGCATCCTACGTACAGTAGGGTCTGTATCCTACGTACAGTAGGGTCTGTATCCTACGTCAAGGACAAGAATGTCAACTAGGGTTTCCAACCAATGAAGCCCGATTCCCACTGGAGCCATCCTACTACAACGTATCTCAACAATAAACGCAAGTTTCTGTCAACCAGCTGACTGTATCTTTGATACCGTGGAACTGTGCATCATCATCCAGCCACACGACCTTCGTATGGCGGCTGTCAGGAGGTACGAAGAGTGTCTGTGCGTACAAAAACCGTGTGAACAAGAATCTAGAGTTTTGAGTTAAAAAACTTTGAGGCCGGAACGGCTCTTAATTTGGACATAGAATTCCGGAAGGAATTGGGTCTGGACTTTTGAAAAAAAATCGTACGGTGAACGAATGTTTTCCCCGTAAACCATCTACGCAATTTTTGCACCATAAATACGGAACGTAGATCGAATAGAACAAAATCCAAGATTTTGGAGCAAGACTGCTCTTGGTGACACATGATAGTTGCCCTTTAAGTCCTGTGCCAGCGTTCGTCCAATTCATTAGACTGCGGGTGGTACGTTTGAATCCAAATAACTTCGAAAGCTTGGAGAAAAGTTGCGATTCAAACTGGGAACCCTGATCTGCAACGATGACTTTAGGAATGCTGAAACATGAAATCCAATTTTGAAAGAGTGCGTCGGCGACTTTAGTTGCAGTCAGAGATGGGAATGGCTTCCGGTCACTGCGAATATCAATTAATAATCGTGAGGCCGTATTTGATATTAATAACCTCAGAATGATTTGAAGACACTAGAAATTTACCAGGAGCATTCTTAATGTGCCTAGATACCTTATTTCTCTGGCAAGGGAGGCAATTTTGGGTCCAGTTGCAAACATCTGTCCTAATTGTGAGTCCAAACGCTAGGGCGAGCGAGCGAGTGAATATGTAGATTCAAAAACTTGTTTTCGAAATGCTTCGCGAATAAAGGGTCTGCTACCGTTAGTAGAGCTTTCACAGTAAATTTGGTTATTCGTACCTAAAATTGGCATGTTTCTAAATTTCATATGTGAATTCTCGAGAAATTGCTTAATCTCCTGGTCAGAGGTTTGCTGAGAGGCTATCGCTTTGAACTTGATAGTGCTGTCTACGTGAATTTTATCTATTCGAGAAGAGCGCGTCAGCTACTGCGTTATCTAGACGCGAGATATGTTGGGTATCTGTAGTAAACTGGCTAATGAGATCCAAGTGCCGCAACGGTGAGGAGATGCTTTGTGCAAATTTTGTCCAAAAGGAAAAATCAAAGACTTATGATCGGTAAATAAACTAAAATTTTTACCTTCCGAAAAAAACGAAAATATTTAATAGCTGTGTAAGCGACAAGTAACTCACGAACGTAAGTGCTGTATCTGGCCTTACTTTACGAGAGTTTTGCCAAAAAGGAAGTTAGTGGTTGCCAATCCGAACCTTTTTTTTATTGTCCTGCGGCTCCCAATGCTATGTCGCAGGCGTCTACCACATCTAGCGGAGCAGAAATCGAAGGGTGTGCCTGCAGAGTAGCCTGGCTTAGCTGTTCTTTGACAGCCACGAATGCTTCAATGTAGTCTTCAGACCAATCAACTTTACGGTACCATCTTTTTTGAACGGGTTAGATACGCATTTAATTTGGCTTAATGTTGAGCTGCGTGAGGAAGGAAAGCCTATTAAAATTTACCATCGCAGGAAACGTCGTAGTTTCTTAACGGTTTGATGGGGTTTAACTTGTTGATGGCTTCCACTCGTTCAGGCGATAGTTGGATACGATGTTGGTTAATTATATGGCCAAGAATAGGTATTTACTATTGGGAAAATTGGCACTTGTGCATGTTAATAAGTAAGCCGTGGTCTTTACATCCATTGAAATTTTGCTTCAAATGATCAATGTGTCCGTTTTCGGTCCTTGATGCTTCTATGACATCATCTAGGTAGACGAAACAGAACGGTAAATTGCGGAGCACGGAGTGTATAAATCTTTGAAAGGCTTGCGCTTCGCTGCAAAGGCCGAAAGTCATTCGAACAAATTCAAATAGGCCGAAAGGTTGTACAAATTGCAGTTTTAGGAATATCCTGAGGTTCTGCAGGTGGTACGCCTTAGCAAGATCTAAAGTTGAGAAAACAACATATCCATCGAGTTGATGGGCAAAATTCTGAATGTATGGGATAGGGTAACGGTCTGGGATTGTTTAAGCATTTAAGCGTTTCTTCCTCCTGACCATGTGTAACAGTGAGGAGCCGCAGATGTTGGAAGGAGGACAAATTCT
Organism: Dioctria linearis; assembly: GCA_963930735.1. Taxonomy (NCBI): domain Eukaryota; kingdom Metazoa; phylum Arthropoda; class Insecta; order Diptera; family Asilidae; genus Dioctria; species Dioctria linearis. Next base: position 64,488,826 of record OZ005740.1, read on the forward strand.
CTGTTCGAGGAGGAACCGTAATTGACTGAAATTGCTGCTATCAATTTTGTACCTGCGCACTAATTGATGGCTTGACAAGAATCGAAAGAGAAGAATTTCGTGCTCTCACTAGGCGTGCTGAAATTTTAAGTGATAATAAGGGGTTAACGAGATGACGCTTACTAATATCCGCGATAAAAAATTGCCATTGAAAATTTCGTCGTAAACCCAAATCTAAAGTTAAAAGTTTCTTACCATACGTGGGAATTGGGGTAGAGCTTGCTGCTGCCAAATAAAAATTGATTTTAAACCTTTTACTGACCTTAGAAGGGGGAATAACCGATAAATCAGCTCCTGCCTTAACGAGATAATATGAACTGTGTTCTTTTGTGTCCGCAGAATAGAGCAGAACAAGAGATACACAAAAGAATGCCTCATATATTTTCATAGAAAGACTTAAATGAAGTGAACAGTACAAACAGTTCGCTTCAATCGACAGAACAATTTGTTCTCTCCAGTATATGGGTGTTCTAGAACAAGGTACACAAAATAACACAGATATTATAGCGTGGATTTGTCGAATATGTAGAGGTTTGTTGAAGCTGAATGGTTTTCTGAAAAAAGGGAATTTATTCCGGAAAAATTGCAAGGATATACACATTTATTTGCTCTATTTCCAAAGTGCTCATGGTACCAACAAAATTTACCTGAATTTGCACTGACAGAAGAATGATGATTCATGCTTCTATCCCGCGATTTATTCCGAAACCTATCTCTGGAATGAAGACGTTGATGAAATAACTTGTTCTCTACTACGTCCACTAGGGAGTTGATGCGCTCGACCAACATGTTGTGTGTCGGATCTGTGGGTTCCTAATTGTACATACCTCGGAAGTTGTACTCACTTCGGCTAAATATCAGCAGAGGCTGCGAAGACTTCCAGCGCTCCCGTGTTCCAAGATAAAATTGCTTGTGTGTTACTAGGAAGACATAGTAGTCATAGAGATTATAAAATATCGTCACTGAGTCGACCTTGGTTCAAAAAGCGTATCTCTTGATGAAGATGTGTGTGCTGGAGATTTCCTAATGACGTTCCTGTCAGCAATTGCCTCATCTTCTGATTTTTCACGCTCGAAAGATGAGAAATCAACACTTGTTTCCAACACCCGCCAGCATTTCACACGAAAACTTTCGGCACACAATGCAACATGGTACTTAACGACTTTAAATACTAGTTACGTTTACATTACAAACGTTGAAATTTCGAACAAAAACTACACGAGGTAAATCTTACAAGTGGAATTTTTTTTGCATAAGGCTCCATGAATTAACTTCGCATGAAATAACTCCGCACTCAAAAAATGAAATAAGTCCGCACATTTTGCGAAGATTTGTTTTGCGGAATTATATTTCGTTTTGAATTTTGCGGACTTAGTACATAGTGAAATAAGTCCGCAAGATTAGATAGGAAATAAGTCCGTAAAATCATTTTTGCAGATATATTAATTCTTGTTATGAATTTTGTAACGATAAATCAAAGCAGTAAATAATTGTTTGGTGCGCAAATATTTATCAATAAAGATTACTCATTACGGATTTAGTTCTCATATAATTCGGATGATAAAAGGCGTTGCTGTTGAGTAAAAATGACTTATAAATTTGTAAAAATTACTGGATAAGGTATATATAGTGAGCTAATGTACATTCTCACAGAAAAACAATTATTTATAAAAAAACAAACATTATAAAGACACAATAAAATATTAATGTAATGTTAAAAATTGCGTTGCTAGGATGGATTTATCATCTAACAATTGTTTGTCAATTTGTTTTTTTTTTTTAAATCATAATCAGCTCTCATAAGAAAAATTTTTGAAGACCTAAAGTTGCTGAAGCATATTAAAAATGATTGTCTAGAAACCGCGAGTGACGTCAATGCTATGAGCGGTATTCGAAATATATTTTAGAACGCTAAGTAAGTTATATAATTAATTTATTGTAATTTTAAGTCCTATTTTTGTACATATTTGTTTATGTAAGTAGGCTTAATGCATATTAAATGTTATTTTGATGAAATAGCAAAAATAATTTATATATAATTGTTTTTTTAGAAATTAAGGAGCAGCGAAAAACTTAAGTTATAATCAATTAAATCGGGGATTGCACCAAATAGTTAACAAAACATTTGTTAATGCACTAAAAACATCATTGGAAGTATTGCAGACATTCCAAAAGTAATCTACATGGAAATTCATTTTTAAAATCAATGCGAAAGGATACCAATAATATTTTTATTAAGGCATGAATAATTGAAGAAGATTTGAGTTATTTAATTTTTTCTTCAGAAAAAAAATAAATAAAATTAATAAGTGAAATTATAGATGCAAGCCAAGGGCGATATTTACCTGATGAGCAATTGCAGTTGTTCCAAAAGGATCTTTTAAGCAATTGTTAATTGTGTACATCGAATATATTGAACAGGTAAATTAATTCACACATTCTTTCCAGCTGTTGTTATGTTGTTTCTTCCAGTATTCTGTAAAAGCCACATATATTTGACGTTTTACAAAAGAACTGAGAAAAAACAGTTTTATACTAGTACGCCAACTCTCGTTCTTTTTCAGAATTACCTAATATAATTGCATTATCAGATTCTTCCCATTAGAAGATAAGATAAGAAATCACATGATGCCTATTTCAATTTATTTTCATACATAAATCAAAATATTTTTAAAGTTGAAACGAACGTAATTAGAACTGACTACGAAACTGCAATGAGTACCGCTTTAAGTGAGGTTTTTCCAATGGCCAGGTTAATTGGGTGCTGGTTTCATTATACTCAAGCAATAAGACGCAACGTTACAACAAAATTAAAAAAAACTTATCAGATCTTATTCCAACCTCAACGATTATGTCATAATTTTATAAAATATATAAAATTATGGTGTTGCCTTTGTTGCCAGCCAAAAATATATCGAACACATTTAATCAAATAAAGTTGCACATAAGCAAAGATTCCAATCATTTATTTCTTGTTTTGAAAAGCAATGGTTGAAAAAGGTAAAAACGAGACATATTTTTTAATATCCTGCATGGAAATAATAAATGCTTAGTTTTCTTAGAAAGGAGCCGAAAAAATTTCTTTTTTTAAACAAGACAAGTTTACAATGGAGCTCTTGGACGCATGATAAAGAAAAATTAAAAGTTTTTTAAATTTGTCCAAAAAAATTGGAGAGGAGGAACTTCGTAAGAGCAAAATATTTGAGACACTTATGGAAAGTGGTGGATTTTTTGGAGCAGAAAAGAGCAAAAGTATAGCGTTGGATGGAATGAGAAAATTAAGGAAGCAAACTACTTATAGGAAAGTGAGAAATTCACGTCAATGGTTTTCTAAAATAGGTAAGCGAATCTGTCTAGAGTGAAAGATTACATAATGATTTTATTTTTAAATACACTGTAAAAAATTTAAGGAATATCCCTAAATGTAAGACACGTTCTTCCCTAAAAATAAATGTAATTTTCTCTGATAGAAATTAATTTCCCCAAATTAATGGAACATTCAATGAATTTTGGTATTTGGTACTAGAAAACCTGTAAAATTCCCGAAATGTTAGCTCTTTTGGATATGAGAAAGAGAATATTCAATAAATTAGGTATTATGCTGCTTTTTTAATGGAAACATATTTTCGCTTATATAATTCACACATTGTTTTTGAAAACAAGTCATATATTGCTTTCCTATATTTTGTTTAAGCGTGCCCAGTGCACCAATATAACTTCCATACTACATAGTAGTACTATATATGTATATATATCTATATGTATATCCTAAATTCTTTAGAGGATAAAAGTTGAAAATTATATTAGTTTTATTTAATGGTAATAATCTTTTATTTAAAATTTATTCTTTATTTTAATTGCTTTAAAATATTTTATATATTTTTTTAAAGAGTAACATTAAAAGTTTATTTTATTATATTTTACAAGTTTGCCCTCTGGCGTCTAAATTAATACTAAAATACCCTTGACACAAACTCCATATTTTTAAAAAAGTTACATTCCAAAAAGTCTTGATGTGTATTCTCTCAAAATGTATACAGTAGTGTGTATCTATGTTTGATGTTTTCTCTTCAAATTGTTTTTCCGTTAAACGTCCAATTGAATATTTTACTTTCCTTACAGTCAGCGCAAATATTACTCTGACAAACAAAAAATTATAATTTATTCTATTTTCAATTACAAACAAAAAAAAATTATTTTGTAGCTTCCGCTACATCAACACCCCCTTTTGTAGCGGAAGCCACATGGACCATAAGAAATGAGCTATTCAGCTCATTCTTATGTTTTTTAAAAGGCGTGGTCTTCTATCACCTTCACTTATGTTGGAGAGTGGTGCGGTGCCATCACCTATTCCCTACATTTTAGGGAATAGTCCCTACATTTTAGGGGAAAAAAAACAAAACAACAATTTAAAATTCTCTTTATTTTAGGGAATGCTCCATACATTTCAGGGAATACTCCCTAAAATGTAGGGACAAACATAAAAAAAATATGATAACTCCCTACATTTTAGGGAATTTTCCCGAAATTTTAAGGGGAAAAAACCAAAATTCCCTACATTTGAGGGACAAAAACCTACCTACATTTCAGGGATAAAAACCTAATCTTAGTTTTCCTAGGTGGATCTTTCCCTAATCACTCACTTTAGACAATTATTTTTTACTGTGTAGGCTGACATACAGAGAAAAGAAATTTTTTATGAATTTTGATCAACTTGATGATGATTTCAATACCAATGACGATGAAAGAGCTGTTGAGCCTGTTTGGAATTCAACTGCAACCGAAGATTAATCTGTGCCAGAAAATTTGTACAAATCACAAGCAATTGAAAATAAATGCAGTGTTTGCTTCGTTAATGCAACAAATATCTATAGTTCTCTTACCTTGCCGACATTTTAAAATATGCAATGAATGTCAATTACACCGTGTTACAAAAAAATTCTATATACTTTTGGCGAGATATAGTGTAGGTTGTAGGCCTTGTGGAATTAAAAGTAGTGGCATACTATAAACTTCACATACACCCTTAAAATCTTATTTTACACATAAAAAAACCGTTATTCGGTAGGTATGGAAATAATAATTTGTAACTTCGCCATTTTTCATTGGATGTGGAATTCTTTTAATGTATATGAAAGAAGAGAGATAGGCCTTTCTAACCATATGCTCTTTATTTCGTTGCGATGAAAAGTCACGAAGTTAGACTCAAAATTTAGCATATTTTACACATTTTTTTCAACTTTGACAACAATTTTATGTCTTATTTTGCTTTACAATATTTGTTTTCTGTTCATATAATTTATAGCGGATTCAATTCCACGTATAATGGGCATTTCTTTACTAAAATCAGTTGAAATGTGACTGAGTTATTGAATTTTGCTCATTGAGCAGCTCCATTTCTGTATAGTATTGAACTACAGAGAAAATTGGAGATGCACTGGGTTTTAACCGCGAAAAGTGTGAAAACGTGAAGAAATGCAACATAACAGCAACTAAAAAAACACCCACTGTAACAAATACAACTACCACTGCAACAAATACAAGTACACTACAACATTTTTTTTGATTCTCCGGTATATATGTAGCAAAAGCTAAAAAATGTTTTATTTGTTTTTCATCACACAACACATTTGATTTTGCGTGACAAGTTTCAAGTCTTGGTTTTGACTCATCAACAGGTCCCAAATAGCGAAATTGAGTGACTTGAAAAATAAATGAAAAAATAGAACAAAAATAAAAGGAAGTGAAAAAACCAAAATATTTAGAAAAATTGAAAAAAGTTTTATTAAAAAAAATTCAAAAACCAAATTCATTCGAAACGAATCGAACCTGTCTACCTCCGCAAAGGGCAGAAAAAAGAGAAAGGAAGAAGAAGGAAAAGCGTTTCGTGTTATCAGAAAATCTTACAATCATCGGTACGGCTTAGTTTTCTATCTGCTGTAGACGCTTGAAACAGATCAAATTGATCTCATCTCATATAAACTCAGAATAAATTCTGACATAATGTATTCAGATACAAAAAATTTAGTACCAACGTCGCCATAGGCTCTCAGTGGCTTTTGGATAACATTTAAGTACGTCAATTAAGTTGGGACCGCCATTTCATGGTAGAAAACTTTTGAATACGTCAAAATTTCAGGCTCAATTAGGGCTAAGTTTGTAACGTATTCAAATAAATAAAAGACTAGGAATTTATTAGAGTTTTACCTTATTAACAGGCAGACATGTTAATGTGACACCGCAGAGGCTAGATTACAACTGAGTTCGTTTTGTTCCTATTCCACTGTTGGCTACGTTTATACAATCTGGCTACGTTTATGCTTTTTCTTATACTATCCGACAAATTTAATGCCACTATCCCGAATTTAATGCTATAGCATATTTAAAAAAAATCCATGGATAACCCAACTTTATTAAAAGTTAGGACCACCACAACTGAAAATAAGTTAAATAGTATTCTCACAACAGTGTTCACTACATAATATTTTAGGGTTCAATTGGGGCTAACTTATTGCCTCTATCTGTCACGATTTCTTTTTACCTTTGGGGTAGAGGCATTAAATTAGCCCTAATTGAGCTCTAAAATATTGTGTATAGTGAACACTGTTTTGAGAATACTATTTATCCTCTTTTAAGTAGCGGTGGTCCTAACTTTTAATAAAGTTGGGTTATCCATGGATTTTTTTTAGAGCATTAAATTTGGGGAACTGGCATCAAATTAGCCCTAATTGAGTACTAAATTTTGACGTATTCAAAAGTTTTCTACCACGAAATGCCGGTCCCAACTTAATTGACGTCATTTAAGTTAGAGGTACTTACAACATGGTGTCTATGCAATGGATAAATTGGCACACGGGAGTCATGGGGGAGTCCCTTTCTTGGACGAAATCCTCTGTTCAAGTTGCCATCATATCATCAAAGCGGATGTTCGCGTGAAGTATTAGTAGCAATTTACCAACCTGAACACTTGCAGGTTTATGAAGCTTTTCCTTGATGGGTCAAATAGGAAGTCTACTTACTGACGTACTGTAGGGATTCCGAAGCTAATAATGCTGATCTGTGGAGCACTTTCTGTGCACTTATCTGGCCTTTACCGAGCACAGGCTGGATACTCGTGGGTCTGTCCTTGTATCTGCATATGAGCTGAAAAGATTAACTCACCTTGACCTGGATCTTCATTAAGAGGACAGGAAGGTCTTAACGAGAGTTAGTTTCATTGTATTAGCACAATGGGCGACGTTGGCCTCCGTACTACGGACCTGTCATCCCGCTGTCTAAAAAAAATACTATTCGACTCGTTCTTTAAATCTTTGTTATGGATAGAGAATTTTATTTTTTTCCTTTTTAAAGTGACGCCTGTAGATTTGGGCAACCCTGGATGCCTGACACTACTTAATTTGATGACATAGGGGTACTGCAATTGAGCTAGCTACATTTCTTGTTTGATGATTCGTAGATTTCCTGACTGAAAAGTCAAATAGATACTCCTTGGCTGACGTGGTGTATGCATCAGAAATCAGTTTTTTCTGCCTTTTTTAAAAAAATAATATTTCCATTTCGTTCCCGGAGTATATCCATAAAATAGAATTTTGCCTGGGCCTACCCAGTTACCAGCTTCAATTTATTACTTGATATAACCCATCTTGTTCTTTCCTGTTACATTTAATTCCCAACCTTCCATTATTCGGCATGGTTTCACAAATGACAGCATTAATAGTACCATTAAAATTATGTAGGTATCTCTCGTCGATAGTGAGGAGGCATGCTGGCCGTAGCCCAGAGGCTACCTAAATTAAACGCGTTTATAGACTAACCCGTTACATACAACATTAACTAAACTGACTAGACATGCTATTTGTTTTTCATCCAACTAACAACTCTATATAACAAATTTAAATAATACAGAAAAAAGTTAAGTCGAAGATGAATAACTTGGGACTTCTAAATCCCATCTTATATGGTACGATAATATTTTTTTACTAACACCAAGTCTTTATAAGCATCCTACTTATCATTGCATAGAGAACTATCCTAAACACGTATACATAGCTTGCAGTTTGCAAAGCTTTACTGCATCCAACAAGTTAACTATACCAAAACTAAATCTAAATTATTGGTTTCTACACGATCTCATTTGGAGATACATTATAACAATCGCCACATCCATATCTAATAAACCACTCTCTGCCTAAGACTACTATAGTAAATTTACCTTTTAATGAGTTCAATTATCTATGAATCCGGCCAATGATGTCACCAATAAATCTTGTTAGCGCACAACTTTCGACAGAAAAGTTTATTTTCAAGCTCTTGTTTGAAGTTGTTTCATTATCCGGCACAAAGTTTAAGCAAGGCTAAAACTAAAAAGTTACTTCCAGTGCTATTGTGTGCCATGGCGTTCCATGGTGGTTACATCTTGCAGGAGTTCGAGAGGTGTAAGAGTGCAAGGCATGCGGCGGATCAACCAGTCGATAACTGGGTGTACACATATTGAAGGCTATCCTGATAACGGAGGACGCTAAAACTACTATAAATCTCTTTTCGAGAGAAAACTGTTTCTTGAACTTTAATAAGTTTCTTGTCAGATAACAGAGGAAGTGAAAGTGTTTTGTGAAAAAAATAGATGAAAAATAAAATATGGTACACCTGAATTTTGCAAACAATTTAATATGTAGCGAAAAATATGACGTCTTAGGTGATTGTGTATAGGCTGAGATACCTTTCATTAAATATTTCAAGTGTTTTTGTCTTTGATATACAATACCCTATGATGCATTTTTTATGGTTTTTCATTCTTCTTATGATTATAGCAAGCATATTCAACACAAATCCTTTAGGTATTACCATGCGTTATTCTTTACGTTTTACTTGACAGGATTCTAGGAGTGGTTATGTATCATGAGAGACATATTGAAATATGTTTGGTAACCAGTTGCTTATAATTAGCCGGGTAGTGTTTTACTAACATAGGGAAGTCCTAAGCACAGAAATCAAGATTCTATAATGTGTAGTAGGATCTTGGTGAGATACATACTATTTTGAGCTGCTAAACCTATCTAGAAGTATTTATTTTGTACTTGGCGAAGTCACTCCTTTCAGATAGAAGAAGCATTTTGGAAAATCACGTACTCTGCTTTCAGGATTCGATCTCTGGCTAACGGTAAAACAGCTGAAGAAGACAACATTCCAGCAGAGATATTTATGTCGCTCGATTGGAGACTGTAGAGTGCAGATTGCTTCGTGCTCTCCACTGTACTGCAGGCATACATGCGTATTCCAATCAATCGCGAAAATGCAGCATACCTGTACTTTTTGATTACACTGATGGCATCATTGTCCAAACCTATCACCCATGGGGAAAATTTAATTCTATTCTATGTATATCACCGAATTCTTTAATAAATGAAGAACTCGTCATTCGGCATTTCAGCGGGGAATAATCTGGATTATTAGAGCATCTTACAAATTTGAATTTTACTGATGCTGGCTGACCAAGCGACCAAGACCTGAAGGCCATGATTTAAGAATGTGCAGCTGAAAGTAATCCAATTAGCAAAAACTCAATGAATTAACAAGCAAAAAAAGCTAAAATTGGGCTAAGACCAATTCTTATGACGCCCTAGAGGAATGCACGTATGAAATTTCGTATGGTCAATCATCTGTGCAATTCTGATTTTTGAAGTGGTTTTTCATATATATTTCTAGAACGGTTCGTCGAATAGAAAATGATTCTAACCAATTTTATAGGATTTTATATTCTCAACAAGTTTTTAGTACAATAAAAATATCTTGAACTGATGATTTTCACAGTATACGTAAAAAACATAAATTTTTATATGGCAACATCAAGAACGGGTTGGCCGATTTAGTCCATTTTTGAAATTTTCTTTGCTATTACTATGAAAACACAATGTACCAAATTTTTGGTTTTTTTTTTTGCTCTTACTATAAAAAACCACGTACCAAATTTCAGCTCTCTATGTTGTCGCGTTCTCAGGCAGTGTCCAAATATATAGCGGAAAACGAAATTTTTGGATTGCAACCCCACAAAGGTGTTGCCCGATTTGTCTCATTCTCGAACTTAATTTTACTTTTTTTTTAAAGTCCGTCTACAAAATTTCAGCTTTCTAAGTGAACGCGCTCTCGAGTTATCGTGCAGACAGACGGACGGACAGAAGACCGGACAGGTGGACGGACGGACAGATGGACGGACATGCGAAAATCAAAATATGCATGGGTGTCCAATCGATTTTGCTCTACCGTAATTATTTGGAAGTGTTACAAACGGAATGACAAACTTAGTATACTCTTTAGATTTTATCAAGGGTATAAAAACCAAGGAATTGTGAACCATATTTGTTAAAACTGTTTGGCGATTTGCTTAAGTGCTGTCAAAAAAACTTGTTTAGTCACCCCGGCTGACACATTTTAATATTCTTATAAATATCTATCGATTGCTAATGGTCCTCCTAGGGTTGTCCTGCAAGGCAACCGCCTTCTTCCTGGGAAAAAGTTAAACGTCTGCAATCTGGCAAACAGACCCACTGTAGAAAGTCGACTCAATGCTGCCGACTACAGTTTTCCGATTTTAGATACGAATTATAGTTAGAAAATTAGAACGAGAACGAGTGAAAAAAATTTTGTAGTCTTTGAAGAAAAAGTGATGTCGTATCATTGAGAACGTTTGTTTAGCTGCCGTGGTCGACAACCAGAACAATGTCCAGGTACCCAAATTAGAGGGTGGTATTTTATTTTGTTCTTTTAGATAGCCCTGTACTAGTTTGGAATCAAATAGACTCGATTCTAGAGGTAATACGGCTTGGCCTTGTTGTTAGAGGGAATCATGTGTTTCCTCTTTCTACTTTCGATTTTGTTTTCCCTGTTTTAGAGCTCAATTCTAATACATAGTGTGGTATTCTAATTAGAAAAAGTATTGGTTGCGTCGAGGCCAGTGGCGGATCCAGCTAGGGCCATGGAGTCAAGGCATCTAAGTTCCGAAGACGTCTCATCTCTTTGAAGCAAGATCATAACTTTTCACTCCCATTTCTTTTGTTGGAGCACTGATTTACGATACACTGTCTTTATACATTCTATAGAATGTTTCTAGAATTTATATATCTGGGCCGGGGCTGGTCGCACAATCTCACCTTCATTGGTTATTGTACAAAAAGAGCGTTTAAGCTCATTGGCGATTTGCCAGTAACTTGTCATATCGACTCACTCGAGTACCGCCGTAATGTTGGATGACTGTCGCTCCTTTATCGTTACATGCATGATGAATTTCCGATGAAATATATAATCTGATCCCGTGTAGATTAATTCCTGCACACATCCTTTCACTCATCAAATTACTTTCGGCCATACAGTAAAATTCCGTCATGCTTTTTATCCTATACTGTGCGAATGTAGAGCAGTCTACCATTTTCTGTCTTTACTCCGACATAAAAGTTTAAGGGTGACATACATCAGCACCTCTGCAACTCTCCTCACGTTCCTTAATTCCTTCCCTATCACTTTCCGCCATGCTGTGCTTTGAACTATAAGGTCTGGGTATCCCCTGAGCTTGAGCTGCTTTTTGGAAAGTTACAATTTATGATTAATTCATCAACTTGAACAAAATGTGTTTCTCTATTTTTACTAACTAAAATGGGTGATTTGGAAGTTTTGCACTACATTATTTTCAAACCAAAACAAAATAACCAATTTAACGCCTCGTATGACTTTCGCGAGTGGCAGAACAACTTGAGCAACTTTCTCCGATCCGAGTGGTAGCCACTCACTTATCTGTTCGACGCGTATTTTTTAAATGATAAATTTTGTGCATTGACATTTGCGAGTGGTGGCGAGTGTCTTCGAACTTTTGATCTGTTTCCAGCTTATACCATTTTAAAACAAAAGTTGCGTGGGGGGAGGGGGGCCCGCTGGCATATATTTTCACTCTGAGTTTTTCAATATAATGTAGATGTGTTCCAGCCTTTACTTTTATATTTACCTTGAAACCACCATTTTTATAGATTTCCCCTTTGTTTTTTTGTTTTTTTCAATCCCAATTTATATTCTAACAAAATAGTATTTTGTGTGGTATGTCAGTGTTATATTTTGGAGCTGTTTTGTTCCATTAATAGAATCCTGTGGATGGGATTTTTATTAGATCTTATTTCACCAATTCGAGGAAGAGACCACTTCTGCGACTTTTTATTTTCATTGAACGGAAGTCTACTTCGGTTGTGAACCTATGCCTTCTATCTGTATATGCAGATGTAGTGGTGGTATATTTAGTAATATACTGGTAGGGTGACAGAAGCTGTGGTTCTGATGGCCTCTAGTATTTGTACAAAAAGGTCCATTGATATATTGAGCGTGAGTTGTGTTATGTTGTTTTTTGCATAGTTGAAGATGCACATGTGACGAAAGGTCAAGTAATTGCCATGTACAACATTAATAGACTATACCTGGATTCAATCCATAAGTTTTTCTGAAACAGCTTTTACAGAACGAAAATTAATTCTATTATTTTTTGTAGCTATGAAGAGACTTCACTCTTTTCGGAATATTCTAATGAAGTAATATCTCCTCCGATATATTACTAGAACAAGTAGACTACCCATTGCATATGAGATATCTTAGTGGGAAAGTAATGAAGTAATGAACACATGTGTACCACTGACATGTATATAAATGGACTGCTTGTTGAACCAAAAATGCATGAAAGCAAATGGCACCACTTTCATATTCCTGTCTCTTTCCGTGAGAGCATACTTTCCCACTGAACTGTAACGATAAGGAACGAGAAATTGCTTGTAAAAACCCTTGTAAAAAACACTTCCTTCGACTCATAATTAAAATTTAACGATACAAATAGTCCCAAATATTTTTGTTCTAAACGTAAATTCAAAAATAATTAAAATATAACGCCAGTTTACGACAGATGGTAGCATTGACAGTGAGAGCATACTTTCTGAAACCAAAATTGGTGCCACATGAAACAGGAGATCAAGCAGTCCATTTATATATATGTCAGTGATGTGTACACATTCCTAAAACCAGTGAATTTTAATACAAAGATGTGATTGAAAATTCGTGCATTACTTTTTGACACTTTAGTCTTTGATTCATTAATTCATCGAAGTGAATGTGGAGGTAAAATAAGGGTTAATTAAAGCCTTTCTAAGTAATCCATGAATTTTTTTAAGTAACTGTAAGGTGAAAATTAAACTCAATTTTAGCATTTCGAAACTACATATTTATATTCAAGTATAGTTTTATAAAGTAAATGATTAATTGAATTGATTGATATTCTCTGCTGAAAGTGTGTACTTTTACACTACATGCTTGAACCTGTCTTCGCTTAAGCGCAAATCAAAATAATCACATCGATCGGCAACTCGATGTCCGCGTCTTCGAGTATTTGCCAGTTTCGCTCTGAAACAAACACAGATGAACACATAATTTTTCGTTATTTTCATATAAATCAGCATTCTCAGACTGATTAAATAAACACGCTTACATTACTATAAGATCTGCATTACACTGTCATCGATAAAATCGATATTTTGTATTCTTAGATGAAAAAACCCTTTACCATGTTCACCAATCTTTTGATTCCCTATTGGGAACCTACAGGAGTAATGTCTAATTTGGCCAAAAGACTCTCCTTCGAAAGAGGCTACCAGGAGTGGAACTATCCATTTCGCTGGGTGCCTCCCCTTCCATTTTTCAGGCGGAAGTCAATGCGATAGAGGTTGGAGCTCAGGAAAGCCTAAACAAGGGCTGCAAGAACTCCAACATCTAGATCTGTGCAGACAGCCAAGCAGCGATTCTAGCTCTTTCCTCTCAAGTCTTTGAGTTGAAAATAGTCTGGAGCTGCTACATGGAACTTCAGCTACTGTCTAGGGACAACCAAGTGCGGGTTCCTGGACACAAAGGAGTGGACGGTAATGAGAAAGCAGACTAGCTTGCTAAAACCGGCGCTGAATATCTGTATACATTTGGCCTAACAAAAAGCCATTTTAAAGGAAATAGTGGGAAAACCGACAACTGGATCTTCTTAACGAGCCAGGCGAAAAAAATCTTCAACCCATCTCCTTTCCAGACGCGCTAACTTTTTGGACTTAGCAGAATGTTTGCTTACGCAGTCACTGGTCATGGCCCCTACCGTCACTCCTTGAAGATGATAGCCAAATCCGACAATGAACTGTGTCGACTGTGCGAAGAGGGCGATGAAACCTCGATGCATGTTATATGTGGGTGTTCAGCGCTTGCAGGTTTAATTTTGCAAATCACTGGAGGAACACTTATCTCTCATCTATCTCCTTAAAGACTCGATTTTGCCTAACCACCGTAGGAGAAGGCACAATAGATCAACTCCAGTCACTGTGTCTGATTGGTCCTAGAAGCCCCGTTACCACTACTTTTCACACATTCACAATCTCTAATTTTTATCATTCGATCCCAGTGTCAAAAACCTAACAGAGTGCATTTGTGCGTGTAAACTAAATATTCTTGAATAGAGTATCGAAAAGTGCGTCATCGCCATATTCGATTGGATGGGTAAAATACCATCTAAGTTGTCATCTAGATAAATATGTAATAACTGAAGAGTTAACGTTCCTAATCCTATAAAATCAGCTGTTCAGAAACTTAATTTGTGTAACGAAAATGCAGAGTTTCACACACTAAAAAATCTCACAGCACCGCAATACATATGCACGCCATACATTTATAATACTGTAATCAGAGAAGAAGAATGCGGGCCTATTAATTAATCTTAGTATAAGGTTACAGATATTTGTGCGTGTATACATACATATCTATCAAAGAATAACATTAAATGACATAAGACTGTACACTTTTACTTGAAATATAACAAACTTCCTCATTCCAAAGTCATCAGTTAGAGAATGATAAACACTTACACTCTCTTTGTAAATATTTTCAAATTTGTCAAACGTACACCTAATAGAAAAGCTCTGTAAATCAGTGCAGAACGTGCGGTCCACGCAATTCAGTTGGATAAATGAAAGGAATAAACCTGTTCCCGTTGACAAATTCTACGGGAGCAACCACACATTTGCTAAAGGTGTAAATTTAATTTGTGACAAATTGCTCAGCCAGGTGGGACGTCCTTTGCGCTTCGTGTCTCCAAGGTATATGATCAATTCGTAACAATCAACCAAGTTAAGGTATGTACACTGGTGGTGCCTTGTATTTACATCAAATTAACTATGCTACATTATTTATGGAGGACGCGAACATTACCCTGCCTGAGTTCTCTATTTTGGGGAGAATTAGACAAGCCGGAAGTCCTTCGTGATGAATATGTGGTTCTAATTAGGATGTTGTATACATAGTAATTTTGCGTATTCCCACATTCGTCGCTTACTAATATTGTAATTGTTAATAAAATAATTTTCATATCTAGGATACGTTGATTAAAATAGAGTAAAGATGAAAAATCCCAAGGTGGAGGGAATTCAATTCAATTCAAAAGGGGTTAATAATGACTTTTTACATACACAAAAGAGCAATGAAACAAACAGGAAAGTAAAAATATTTCTTACACTAAAAATTTCAAGTTAGGCAACAAAGTAGATTCTGAAATGAAGAATACAAGAGATTTAAGAACTTTTATTTTTAACGATTCTAAATTAAATCAAAAATTCAAGAGGAAAAATCAAGCGCCTCGTCCGGGCTTAAAAACCAGGAACTTTCGCTTTCCGGGAGGCTGTTCTTACCTCTGATCTAACGAGAATTTTCCCCTATGTATTTCCTGAAATTATCTAGTCTATTAAGCAGTTGCTTTCAGCTGGCATTAACCAATTTTTTTAATTTTTCTTTATTTTTCCCATATGGCAATCGAACTCATGGAATGGAAGAATATTAAGAACTGTAAGAGGAAAAAGCATCTGTCTCGCTAGCTCAGTGGTAGGAGAAGTCACCCGGAAAGCGGAAGGTCACAGTTTCAAACCCCGGACAACGCACAACATATTTTTTTTATTTTTCTTGAACAAATAACAAAATAAATTTATTAACATACGGTGGGATTTTGATTTTTTACACACAGAAAAAATCATTTGAAACAAATGTAGATTCTTGCAGTTTTGAAAGTGGAGCGACAATTCAATAGCAATTATTTTTAGTGTATATTATACCTCTATCTTAGTTATAAAATTTCTGACGGACCACTTTTTTACAATAGTATTTATTTCACTAACTTTTGTATCCAAACGAATATTTGTGCGTATATGCTGCAGTAGGAATTAATGGCTTAAGCATAATTGACTCGAAGGATTTTTAATAGTGGAGGCGGAATTATTTCTTCAACTCCTTGCTAAAGGAGAGCTGAAAATATTCCATTAACTCCAATTATACCAGTATAGTATATGGCAAAAAAACATCAGATCGTCCCCTGCATCCTAAGCCTGACTTTCTGGCAGAAGTAAAATTGATATTCATTTTACTTCCACCAATAACTTTACCAATATTTGTGAATTTCTATCTACCCTCCTTTCTCTCCATCTAATTCTTCTTTAAATTTAGAAAGCTACTGAGTTTACATTATTGCTTCACCTCCATAAAATCTGAAGCTGTTGGGCCGAATGATGCCGCACCTTGTATTCTCAAAATTTATATACTATACTGGGTGGCGCAAAAGGACTGGCACTATAGAAATTACTCACATTTTTTTTATATGACATCTCCTGTCATTCTGATATTGAAAATTGTGTACTAAACAAATGTAGAATTACTAAAACTAAACATGGACCGCTATACGTCGAAGAATGGTGTAAATGTTTCTACGGAATAATTCATCAGTGATAAAAACACAACGTGAATTTCGTCGACAATTTCCCCGCCGTCCGGCACCGGTTGGTCGCACAATGCTATGCTTGGCCATTAGCCTCGAAGCAACTGGCGCTACATTGGATACACCTAAGTCTGGCTGACCAAGAACCGACAATATCAATGCTGTGCGCGAAGATGTGGAAGAGTGTCCAGAAACATCAACGAGGCGACGCGTGGCACTCAATTGGGCATTTCTAGGCGGACTCTGCAGCGTATTTTGGTCAAAGACTTGATGATGTTTCTGTATAAAGCTCAGATGGCTCATCACTCTGGCACTCTGCCTACTGACCACCGAGCTCGTCTAGAGTAGAGCCAGCGCGTCATAAATCTCAACCTTGAAGAGGATGATTTTTTTTTTAATTGTTTATGAGTGACGAAGCGCATTTCCATCTCTCTGGGCATGCCAATAAGCAGAATACTCGCTTCAGGCGTAGTGAAAATACGCGCATTATTCAAGAAACACCTTTACACCCATTAAAAGTTACTTTATGTTGTGGCGTCTGTGCTGAAAGAGTGATCGGACCCTATTTTTTCGAAGACGCTACAGGCAATGCGTAACTGTCATTGCGGAGCACTACAGAGTTACGTGAGTTCTTGATACCCAGTTTGGATAAATTGGCGTTGGAGCATATCTGGTTCCAGCAAGATGGCGCTACAGCACACACAGCGCGACACTATAGACTTAGTAAGGGATGCTTTTCTAGGCCGTGTTATCTCTCGTTTTGGCGATTTGCCTTGGCCTGCAAAATGCACCGATCTGACCTGTCCAGACTTGTTTCTTTGGGGTTAACTATTTGAAATCACTGGTGTATGTGAACAAGTCACAGACTCTCGAAGCCTTTAAAGAAAACATTCATCAAGAAATAAGGAACATATCGCAGGAGGTGTTACGACAAGCTATGGAAAATATTATAAATATGGCTGAAATGTGTATCAACTCTGGAGGTCACCATTTAAGAGACAGCATCTTCAAATCCTAACGCGACAAATTTTCATGGAACTAATACATATATATAAAAAACTAATTCTAGTTTTCTAATTTAGAAAAGAAGTTGTAGCTAAACCAAATAGGGTCAATACTTTTCCGACACCCAGTATTATAACTATATTTATGCAATTTTTGTACTGTTTTTGTTCATATGAACTAACTATTTTGTATATTTTCAATAATTCTGAAATGTGCTTCAGTAGAATTGAAATTTTCTTCAGTAGGACCTCTAGAAGAAAAGCAAGGAATCAATATTAAGAATTTAAGTACAATTAGGAATTTGTATTTTCATTCAAGGCTCTTGAAAAACTCATAACATATAATATCTTTATACAAATAACATACTCTCCCAACTACAATCAGGTTTTTGTAAAAGCTATGACATGGAGATTGTTACGCTAAAGGTTATATAATATATGTGAAAAGTCCTAGGCAGGAACCATGTTAATATCTTTGGAGCTTTCAAATTTATCGAATGATTAAACCTGTTTAGTAAAGCGTAGATTTTCAACATTCTCTAGTATTCTTATTAGTATTTTTATTATTGGGTTGAATTAACTGGTTAGAATCAGTAACTACGTTTTGTTTGTGGTGTTATTCAGGGGTTTGTTTTACGACCACTATTCTTACGCATGTACGTTAATGTGTTAACAGGAACTATTTATGAATCAACATTTCATATGTATGCCGAAGATATTCAAATTAAACTGAACAAATATTTTGGTTTGATCGAGGATTAAGAGGATAAAGAAAGTATCGAGCTGGGCAATATGTTGAAGAATATTTATTTAAGGAGTCCTTTCATACCTCAGATTTTTCAAACATTACTTTAAACTTCATGCAGCTGTTAATCACTACTACGTAGTTTGAGATTAAGGATCTATGAAATGTTGTGATTACTGCGATCTGTTACTATTCTGAATCCCACAATATGCTTGAAGTTAGTAAATTCGTTAATATTACCCCGTACTTGTATAGAAATTCAGTATTTTGCAGAAATCATCCCGTCCAATGGTTATATCCGATTTATTTATGGCTTAAGAAGACCACATCTATTCTTTACATCACTCTAATTTTAAATTTTTTTCCACAAGCTTATTGACATTATCTAGCTATACCTATTTACAGATCTCAATATTGGGGCGTCGTCGTACAGACTTTTAATGATCCTTGCTGCTTGCTTAAGGTTGATTTAGTGCTTTTACCACGTTCATAATATTTACCCTTAAATTATTTGTGAGTTGTGCTACAACGCATATTAGGAAGATTTCTCGTCTAAAAGACTGAAATTTATTGAAGATAATTCCAATAAATTTGTTAAGTTGCAGTTAAGTGCAAAAAAATGATTGAACTTTTCGACCCAGCGATCAGAGAGCTCTCATCAGTATGGTTTATCTCTGATCGCCTGCCATAGAAGTTCCATGATGGAGGTTACACGAACTATCCATATAAATTCTTTTTATAAAAAGTAAGTGTGAATTATATGAGCAATTGGTGTGACCTCCATTATTGGACTTCTATAGGAGGCGAACAGAGATAATCATACTGATCCTTTTTTAGAAGAAGCTAACTTCCAATTTGACATCGGACACATCATACTTGCTATTCCTTTAATCTTAATTTTTGCTGTACTTCTTGTGTTGTTTGGTTCAGTTCCGTCTATTTCACTAATTTTTCGCCCATTTTTTTTTTTATTATTTTTTTACCTCTTATTTTACATAATTAATAACCGGATTTTACTTTAAGAGTTCTTATTTATTTTTGCCATGCGGGAATCGAACTTACAATTTTTAGAATCGGTAACTGATGGAGAATAGAAGAATTTTAAGAACTTTAAATATTAACATTCTAAAATCATAAATATAGGTGGGAAAATCACCTGCGTTGTCCGGGGTTTGAAACTGTGACCTTCCGCTTTCCGGGTGACTTCGATGGCAGGCGATCAGAGATAAACCATACTGATGAGAGCTCTCTGATCGCTGGGTCGAAAAGTTCAATCATTTTTTTGCACTTAACTGCAATTTAAAGTAATGTTTGAAAAATCTGAGGTATGAAAGGCCTCCTTAAATAAATATTCTTCAACATATTGCCCAGCTCGATACTTTCTTTATCCTCTTAATCCTCGATCAAACCAAAATATTTGTTCAGTTTAATTTGAATATCTTCGGCATACATATGAAATGTTGATTCATAAATAGTTCCTGTTAACACATTAACGTACATGCGTAAGAATAGTGGTCGTAAAACAAACCCCTGAATAACACCACAAACAAAACGTAGTTACTGATTCTAACCAGTTAATTCAACCCAATAATAAAAATACTAATAAGAATACTAGAGAATGTTGAAAATCTACGCTTTACTAAACAGGTTTAATCATTCGATAAATTTGAAAGCTCCAAAGATATTAACATGGTTCCTGCCTAGGACTTTTCACATATATTATATAACCTTTAGCGTAACAATCTCCATGTCATAGCTTTTACAAAAACCTGATTGTAGTTGGGAGAGTATGTTATTTGTATAAAGATATTATATGTTATGAGTTTTTCAAGAGCCTTGAATGAAAATACAAATTCCTAATTGTACTTAAATTCTTAATATTGATTCCTTGCTTTTCTTCTAGAGGTCCTACTGAAGAAAATTTCAATTCTACTGAAGCACATTTCAGAATTATTGAAAATATACAAAATAGTTAGTTCATATGAACAAAAACAGTACAAAAATTGCATAAATATAGTTGTAATACTGGGTGTCGGAAAAGTATTGACCCTATTTGGTTTAGCTACAACTTCTTTTCTAAATTAGAAAACTAGAATTAGTTTTTTATATATATGTATTAGTTCCATGAAAATTTGTCGCGTTAGGATTTGAAGATGCTGTCTCTTAAATGGTGACCTCCAGAGTTGATACACATTTCAGCCATATTTATAATATTTTCCATAGCTTGTCGTAACACCTCCTGCGATATGTTCCTTATTTCTTGATGAATGTTTTCTTTAAAGGCTTCGAGAGTCTGTGACTTGTTCACATACACCAGTGATTTCAAATAGTTAACCCCAAAGAAACAAGTCTGGACAGGTCAGATCGGTGCATTTTGCAGGCCAAGGCAAATCGCCAAAACGAGAGATAACACGGCCTAGAAAAGCATCCCTTACTAAGTCTATAGTGTCGCGCTGTGTGTGCTGTAGCGCCATCTTGCTGGAACCAGATATGCTCCAACGCCAATTTATCCAAACTGGGTATCAAGAACTCACGTAACTCTGTAGTGCTCCGCAATGACAGTTACGCATTGCCTGTAGCGTCTTCGAAAAAATAGGGTCCGATCACTCTTTCAGCACAGACGCCACAACATAAAGTAACTTTTAATGGGTGTAAAGGTGTTTCTTGAATAATGCGCGTATTTTCACTACGCCTGAAGCGAGTATTCTGCTTATTGGCATGCCCCGAGAGATGGAAATGCGCTTCGTCACTCATAAACAATTAAAAAAAAAATCATCCTCTTCAAGGTTGAGATTTATGACGCGCTGGCTCTACTCTAGACGAGCTCGGTGGTCAGTAGGCAGAGTGCCAGAGTGATGAGCTATCTGAGCTTTATACAGAAACATCATCAAGTCTTTGACCAAAATACGCTGCAGAGTCCGCCTAGAAATGCCCAATTGAGTGCCACGCGTCGCCTCGTTGATGTTTCTGGACACTCTTCCACATCTTCGCGCACAGCATTGATATTGTCGGTTCTTGGTCAGCCAGACTTAGGTGTATCCAATGTAGCGCCAGTTGCTTCGAGGCTAATGGCCAAGCATAGCATTGTGCGACCAACCGGTGCCGGACGGCGGGGAAATTGTCGACGAAATTCACGTTGTGTTTTTATCACTGATGAATTATTCCGTAGAAACATTTACACCATTCTTCGACGTATAGCGGTCCATGTTTAGTTTTAGTAATTCTACATTTGTTTAGTACACAATTTTCAATATCAGAATGACAGGAGATGTCATATAAAAAAAATGTGAGTAATTTCTATAGTGCCAGTCCTTTTGCGCCACCCAGTATAGTATATAAATTTTGAGAATACAAGGTGCGGCATCATTCGGCCCAACAGCTTCAGATTTTATGGAGGTGAAGCAATAATGTAAACTCAGTAGCTTTCTAAATTTAAAGTAGAATTAGATGGAGAGAAAGGAGGGTAGATAGAAATTCACAAATATTGGTAAAGTTATTGGTGGAAGTAAAATGAATATCAATTTTACTTCTGCCAGAAAGTCAGGCTTAGGATGCAGGGGACGATCTGATGTTTTTTTGCCATATACTATACTGGTATAACTGGAGTTAATGGAATATTTTCAGCTCTCCTTTAGCAAGGAGTTGAAGAAATAATTCCGCCTCCACTATTAAAAATCCTTCGAGTCAATTATGCTTAAGCCATTAATTCCTACTGCAGCATATACGCACAAATATTCGTTTGGATACAAAAGTTAGTGAAATAAATACTATTGTAAAAAAGTGGTCCGTCAGAAATTTTATAACTAAGATAGAGGTATAATATACACTAAAAATAATTGCTATTGAATTGTCGCTCCACTTTCAAAACTGCAAGAATCTACATTAGTTTCAAATGATTTTTTCTGTGTGTAAAAAATCAAAATCCCACCGTATGTTAATAAATTTATTTTGTTATTTGTTCAAGAAAAATAAAAAAAATATGTTGTGCAATATGGCTCAGTTTTTGTGAACCATGATTACAAAAAATTGTATTTTTTTTTTGTGGTGAATCTGGCCTAGTTCTTGGCGGTTGTTAAAGCCGTGAAGCGCATACGCTTCACTCGGCCATTCTCAGTTTAAGTTATTTTTTTATGGGCGTATACGCTTCACTCGTCCATTTGCCTTATTCTCTCCTGTTGCTCATTTTTTATAGAATTTCAGCGCTTATTCTCAACTTGGATTATTTTTTCCTGACTGATTGTTCAATATAAAAAACATTTGACGCACTAGGAGATGCAACAGGAGATGGATTCATGGTTGGATGCTGATTATGTTGACGCAGAAGTTGCTGAGGCGGTGTATATTGTGCCACCATCGGCATCTGGTTATCACTCGGCAGAAGATTCTTGCGATGAGGAAGGTGGAGGCACATTTTATAATTTACCAAAGCAACTGGAAGTAACGTGTGATATGATTGTGAGAGATGGAGGAGCTGAGACACCATTACCTGATATTGAATTGGAAGCAATATCGTGTCCATCAAAAGAAACAGATATTTCAGAAAACTCTTTTCCTAATTTGAAAGTCGACTTGATCAATTCAGTAGCAGCGATGCCTTCATTATTTGATATTCTAGATCAGGATATTTATACGAAAGATTGCACTCAGGCACTTCTCTTACCACAACTGAGCACAACCAAGCAACTCCAGGAAAAAACACCAGATTTGTCTTACGACTAGGCAATGATCGAGTTCTACGACCGCCATGAGTGTAAGCAGTTTATTCGTGGGAATCAACTGCGACTTGGGTATCTACAAAATTTGGTGCCCAAATACGCATTACCCTTTAAATTTGGAAATATACCAGGGTTATTTCTATGGGCAAACCCAGACAACGTCGAAAAATATGGAAAACTTGCAGCACCACTCTTTCCAATGCTTGATGAATTTGACGAAGCAATAAAATCACTTCCATTTTCCTTCTATTTTGATAACCTTTTTAACATACCTATTGTGTTAACTGGTCTACTTGAAGGTGCTAACGGAACAAATTTTATTTTGGTGGATGTTTCTGTCCAAAATTCGTGAATACTTAGTCGTAAAGCAGGCTAGAAGCACACTCAGTTAGAACTTCGGAGAAGCATCACAAACAAATTTTGTTGCTCTTACTTCAACCTCGACATTCTGGCCATCGACGGCCCACTCGAAAATTGGAAAATGGGAAAATAAAGCCTCATATGACTGTGTTGGCCATTTTGTATAATATTGATTTTTTACATTTAATATAAGACTTTAACCTGCAGTAACTTTTTAATCCTTTTAGCTAAAATATTTTTTCTTTGTGTTGAATATAATTTTTATTTTACTTGTAATATGTAATATATATCATTGTTTTTCAATAAATAACTAGTCGTCCTCTATTTTGGTTTATATTATTTGGAAAAATTAGTACTGAAAATGGCCGAGAGTAGCGTATACGCTACACTGTAAACGATTTGCAACTAGATCCGTATTAAAACTGAACTTGGATGCATCTCCTAGATATTCTAGTGAAAAATCTAGTTAGAATCATTTATGCAGAAATCTAGTTAAATATTTCAATTGCATTTCTAGTGAATATGTAACAGATTTCTGGAAATAAAAACTATATATCCAGTCTTATTTTATGAACTGGGTCTCAAGTAAATTTAAATGTTATTTCCCTTTTGTTAACTAGATTAACTATTAAATTTCAAAATGCTTTTCCAGTTAATTAAAGAAGATTTCTAGTTTAACCAGCCAACCTATTCAGTTAAATACATCACCTAAGTTGACAGTCATTTAATTTCACTAGAAGTTTGCTCTGATTGCGAAAACTACATTCCTGCTTATCCTCGCCAATTTTCGTCTCCAATATTTTGCACCCTAATTTATTTGTAAGATTTTCACTTGATAAAACAGTATTAGATATCCGAAAATGCCTGTATGGCAATAGTTCTTATCACAAAATAATTTCTTTTATAATATAAGGGGAAAGAACACGCCAAAACTGGATAATTTAATTATACACTTATTTATTGACTTTTAAGGAAACGCAGGTTGCAAATACATGTGTACTTGTACTGTATATGGAAAAGAAAAGACTAAAAAATAAAAAGAAAAAAACAATACTTTCAATCAATCAGCCAGAGTTTTGTGATATAACGACATTACCCCTAATGGAGATAGTTCTTTGCTTTTACAGATAAAAGCGTAAAAAAAATTAAAAAAAATTGTCAAATGTGTGCTGTACAAAATTGAATACATAGTGAGACTTATACAATATATCAAAGGCATGGCGTAAATCGTCGTACAAATATCTAAAGAAACATAAAAAACTCCTGTTTCAAAAGTCGCTCAGATCTACAGATGATTATGGGTTGACCCCACTTTTGTTTTTATAATGGTGTTGATGTCATCTTCCAACTGAAAATACGAGAAGTACAAAGTACAAATTTATTGTTGCATTCCTAAATTATATTCAAATATACATTAATCGACTGTATCAATGGTATTAAAAATGTTTTGAAGTTTTTTTCTTCCAAAACTTCCATATCTGTGGAAATTTGGCAGTACGACGGTTTTATTTAGCGGTTGGGCAGTTTTTTTAAGACCGTTGCGAGCATCCTAAGTTATCTATGTAAGTATTTAAGAAAAGAAGGTAAAATATTTTGTTGGAAATAAAAAATACATACATATATATATAAATAAGTATATACAGATTGAAGGAAAACTATGGTTCAATTTCTGCGTCAAAAATAAGTTGAACTAAGAGTTAACTTAATTAAAACTTATGACCTAATTCAAACTTAAGATAATATGAAATCTGACCATGTTTTAAAAATTCTCGATAAGTACCACTTTGAAGAATTTTTGCTTGGTAGAGAGCAAGTTCATCAATTCATGCTTCATGCTGTCCCAAATTTTGGAAATGTAGGTTAATCTGAATACGAATATAATAAGTAATGATGTGAGTGAATAGTAAATTTCGTATAATTTCTCCAAAATCAATTATTCTTGCGAAAATCTCAAAGATATAATTTACTAATTTTCCGGATAATATCACAGTTCGGCTAGTACCATAAGTTTCTTCCATTAGTTTAATTATTGTTTGGTAGTTTTCCTCCACAGGCAAAATA
This sequence comes from Dioctria linearis, assembly GCA_963930735.1. Classification (NCBI taxonomy): domain Eukaryota; kingdom Metazoa; phylum Arthropoda; class Insecta; order Diptera; family Asilidae; genus Dioctria; species Dioctria linearis. Next base: position 64,514,557 of record OZ005740.1, read on the forward strand.
GTTTTAAGTTCAGCTATCAAAGTAAATTTAATACAACATATTAGCAACGTAATGGACCACATCATTGCCGTGTTTATGTTTCAGGCGGTGCCATCAAATTCCTTGAACGTATTAGAGTGGTACGATTATTTAGCAAACTAGCAAAGGAGCAAATAACAGTCTCATTGAAGCAGAAAGTAATATAAGTAATATATTTTGATTGTCCAGTCCACATACTAGAATCCCTCGATGAAAATATTTCCTAAAAATATACAAAAAAAATATCCACAAAGAATTTACAACTAAAACTAAAACTATATATAAACACTTATCTAATAGGGAATAATAGGGAACTTCCTCCCTTAGATCCAACGCCGTCCTAAACTTCTTCCATTCCATCTCCATCTGAAAATAAATGAAAAAGCTCATCAATAATTAGAAATATGAACTAATAATGACGCAAATTTACCATTTTTCTCCAATTACTATTTAAGTTTGTTTTGTCATTCAAATGACATTACATCAAGTCAGATGGTTTTCGGCGCGGTCAGAGTTCAGTGGAATGCAACTTATAGATCGAGCGTTATCACGATATGACGTCAATTCGTGACGCTGCAGTCAAAGCTCAATGGAATACAATTCTGAGATCGAGAATTGCCCAGGCGACCCATTATAAAGCCGAAAAATAGCGGTTCACGGGGGCTATAATTTACTCCTACTGCAAAAATTTACTTCTGCTTCACCTTTTCCTTCCATCTAAGTAGAAATTTACTCCTGCAGCAGAATTCTACTTCTACTTCATTTCTATCCCTCACCTAAGCAGGAATTCCCACCTGCTGCAGAAATTTCCACCTGCTGCAGAAATTTACTTCTGTTTCGCTTTCATTCACATCTGATCAGAAATCTAATTCCACTACTGCTACCGTGTTCACACGTGCAACAGAGAAACTTCTATTTTTGCACCTACACGGCAAGGGACTTCAAATTGTGTATTCCACGCATATATGTCAAAATTTCATTTTGTTCATAAGTCTCCTTTCTGAATATTTAACTCCTGTGAATTAAAGGAACATTCTTCTACTTAATTTCAGATTTAAGGAAAGCGCTTGGGGAAAGCTTCAAACATTTTTTTGGAATTTTTATTTGAATTTGTTTTATTTATTACTTAGTAAAGGTGTTAGAATAATCTTTTTTGAAATGGTAACCGGTCTGTTTAAGAGAATAATGACATTATAGCGCATGAGGTGACGCAAACGTAAATCGCAAAATGTATAACGCATCAACTATCGTAAACAATGCGACAATATGGGTCAAGCATTTCTGACGGGGGAAAGAATGCAAGGTCAGGCATAAGCACTTTTATTGAAATAAATAAATATATGAATGGTAAATATAGAAACATTTATTGATTATTGAATGAGTAGCAGTTTTATTGTATTATGGACATGGTTTAACTGTTTATATTCCTATAATTTGTACATATAGCTAGGTTTCGTTATTGTTCAAGAGATGTTAGTGACAATTTCCTTGCGCTAAATTACGAAATTACAAAATTGTCTGTGAATTTTAGGTCATATTTGGAGTCATTAATTCTTATGTCCAGATGAAATCTATAGGCTATACTAGTAGTTTATCATTCCTCTTTTAATGCTATGAAATAATGCTAGTAAACAATGGGTGGACACCCACGCATAATATTAAAAGTTACTTTGATTTTTGCATGTCCGTTCGTCCTCAAAATAGGTGTGCACACGGGGTTTTTAAAAAAAAGTAAATTAAGTTCGAAAATGGGACAAATCGGGCAACTCCTTCGTAGGGTTATCATACAAACATTTCTTTCAACGTAGAGAGCTGAAATTTCATACACAGATTTTCTAAAAATAATGCAAATTTTAATTCGAAAATGGGATGATTCGTGCAACTCCTTCGTAGGGCTACCATACGAAAAATGCGTTTTCCACTATATATTTGAACACTGCCTGAAAACGCGTTGACGAGGAGACCTGAAATTTTGCACACTGTGTTTTCATAGTAATAGTAAATAAATCTTCAACAACGGACTAAATCGGGATACACCTTCTTGGTGTTGTCATATAAAAATTTAGGTTTTTTACGTATACTTTAAAAACGATCAGTCCTAGTCATTTTTATTGTACCGAAAAGATCTTCAGAATATGAAATTCTATGAAATTGGTTATAATCATTTTTACTACATGACGAACGGTTCTAGAAATATATGCAAAAACCACTTCAAAAATCAAACTTGCACAGATGGGAAATTACATACGGGCATTTATCTAGGGTATCATTAGAATTGATCTTAGACCAATACAAGCTTTTTTATTTATTTATATGCTAGACTATATCCTAGGAGGATATATATAACGTAAATCGGATTTAATTTCCTTATCAGATGCATAATGTTAATTTAAAATTCTTAGGCAGACAATCTAAAACTGGGAGATGGCCAATTCGATGATAAATCAATGTGATTACGTTAGGGATTCGGAACGATGAAAATGCCAATTTCTTATGAATCATTTCACTTTTCTTTAATACTGTCTTAAGTTATGTGCTTTAAAGAGAAGATTTCTTGTGGTATACATATCCGAAGTGTAATTGATTCTTGATATATGTTTTAAAGCATAGGTCGAATTGGGCTATAATTCGGTCATTTACAATGATTCTCTAGAAACAAAAAACAAAAATATTTGGGTTTTTCATCTGGTCCTATCACTCCCTTTTTAAAAATTTAATACTGTTACGAGCGTGGCTTTAGTTCGTTATTTAAAACACAGGGTTTAAAAGAAAAATTGCCAAAAGCATTACATTCCTGACTAGAGACAATCAGTCTAGTGAACCTTCAATGGAAAATTGCATGCATTAACAATGCCAACTTTAACTGGGAACTGGAAAGGGCACTGGTGGTTTTCAGTTTGCAAGGCATAGAACTACAAATACAGACGACTATTGAGGGCTTTTCAGGATACTGTGCCGAAGTCTTTTTGAGGAAGTTAAATATTATCCGAATTTCTAAAATTATATAATATATTGAAAATAAATATAAATGTAGATTTACTTATAATTAAAAACAAATTCTTTCTTTAAAAAAAAATATATTGAGCCTAATAAGAACAATTATAATCAAATATTTTTTACTCTAAAATCAACGATATAATCATTAAATCATCAAATAATATAAAATAATACAGGATAGAGAAACTCATACATGGCAATAATATGGGGTGTCCCGGCAGTGAGTGCATTAAAATTAATAACATCTTTAGACCAGTGGATGAAAAACTATTAGGAATAATTTTCAATAATAAGTACCATAATCGAGATATACATCTATTATACTTATATGCTAAAAGCCCATCATTTTTATTAATACAATTTAACTCTAAAACAAGAGCTCTGGGCAATTTTATTTATTAGCCATCTTTAAACTTGGTATATAATAATATTAATAACTGCGTGCGTATCTCGGAAAACATGACTCGTCCTATTAATTGTTTTCAAAATAGTATTGAGATATAATGGTCAATATAACAGCAACTCGAGAACTCTCGATTTGGTATTATTAAATATACATACGTGGTGAAAATAGTTTTGTTCATAAATCTCCAACACCACTGAATCGTATTCACACCTACCACCTTACTTTACAACAAATTATTAAGTTTAGTTAAAAATTGGCCAGCGTAAAATGAGTACGAGAAATTTCAATTTAGCCAATTAAGATAGGATAAATTAATTTTTATCATCATATACGATTTCTCGCAAGTCACTACAGATTATGTAAACAGTTAATTTAATTATTTATATATCATCCTTAATCAATGTACTGAGATCTTCATTCCGAAAGTAACTAATTCTTCTAACAAATATCCTAATTTACGATTCGTCGCAAATGCATGTAGTACATAAAGTATTAAGATGTATTCTCGCACTAGAAATCCAGAAGCATACCACACTTTCTCCTATTTTCGCAGAATTACTAACACGCTATTAAATGAGTGCTAAAAAATTTATATTGTGGGCATAGAGACCGCTATTAAGAATAACGCAAGGAGATTTTGGACTCTGGAGCTTTACTAAAGGTGTGAAAGCCACTAATTCGTTTCCCAAATGCACGAGGTATTGGGACAATATATCAAGTTCTCCTGCTATTATGTATATGTAACATGCCGTTGAGCACAGGGTGGAGAGTGGGGGAGTTGAGATCCTTCCCATGAATTGAAGGAAAAATTTCATCGAGTTAACGTCGGCGTGATATAAATTTTTCAAACTCATTATGTCTTTTTCCGGAGCAAATGAAAACTTTAGGTGAGGCAGCGTGTGAACAATTCCTCGGAACTTATTCTTTTACACGGCTATTCATCTGAGGAATGGATCAATGAAGTCAACATGTGGCGGTGCCCCATCTCAGAACCTATTTAAGGTCCACAATGGGAGAAGTCGCGTAGAACTCGGTTTTTTCTGTACGTCTTGGCGTATCATTTTCTTGAAACAATTGAACATATTCTTCGTACACTTTTGTCCTAAAGAGGTAGTAAGATATTAATTAAAGTATTTAACCATACAAATACAAAAATTTTGTTTGTAGTTTTCTATCTAAAAAAAAACTTGCTCAGAGCCTGATATGTAATATGTTCTCCTAATATTTTGTCTCTGTTTATCAATCAGTACTTGATCGATGTACGATAACTTTACACGGAATAATTACAATAAATCTATCTATTTTAGATATGTCTCTCAATGAGATGTTGAACAGGTTATGGATACTTTAAAGATCGTTATAAAAGAGCTAGCATAGATGACTCCCCTATATTCAAATAGCTAACCTGTTTAATATGTTCATTAAAGATAAGATTTTTCCTAAAATGTTAAAGAGATATTTTACGACATCAATAAAATAGGCAATCCTAAATTAGTAATCAATTACCGTCACATATATCTTTCAAGCTGATTTGCTTTAATATACCAGCATGATTTTATTCCGGGGCGGAGAAGAATAAAATATTTTTCACTTGTAAGAAAAAATCAAAATTTAAACGAACTTTTTATTTCACGACGCGACGGCTAGATTACAACTGAGCTTTTTCTAAAGTCTAAAATCTTAATTAGCTTAACTACTCGCGGCTATTTTGATTAGGTTGCAGTTTTCACTGTGGGAATCGTTCTTGATGTTTGTCGAATCCAGGAAATACTAAAAACAAGTAACACTTGACTGCTTTAAAACTTAAAAACTGTGAACGGTAATGTTCCTATAGCAACGATTACTTGATTCAAAACGCAACTGCCCACCTTTAGTCAGCCGCGCACCTCGTTAACTTAGATGCGGAGCTCGGAAGTCGAACATGACCTTCAAATGCCTGTGATGCGGTAATGTTCTACTGCCGTTGACGAAACTGCCGATAACTGTCATTCTAGTCAGGTACGTTATTGTGCGAAATAACATGCTTGGTATTTGTTGCTTAGTGTTGTGTTAGTGAAGTAATTAGGCACACAGGACACAGCTGTGCCGTGAAGTAATTAGGCAGTCAGTGGTAAACAGCACGCAATAGCCCAGCATTTTGCTATATGAAGCAATACGCCCTGCGATTATCTACTGCTAATCCACGTTAAGGCTGGAACAGAATGTGGTGCTGACGCTGGTGCTGACGCTGGTGCTGACGCTGGTGCTGACGCTGGTGCTGGCGCTGGCACATACTCTGCCGCTTACTTTCTGGCTGCAGCTAAGTTCTGTCAAAACTAATTTCATATTTGATATTTTATTCCATAATTCTGCTTTTCTTTTTAAATTTTCATACAGGATGCAATATAACCTACAGTAGAACTTTTCTTTTCATTATTTCGGTGATATTTTCTGTATCAAAATTTTCCATTTTGTTTCACTCGAACAAACCGCTTCAAAATTAAAAATGTCAATCTTGGCGCGCACCAAAAGTTAAAATTTGGCAAAAGTGCGCTACAGCGCCAAAATCAAGCGCCAGCGCCAGCTACGCATTTTTTCGCTATCATACGAAAATCGTCCTGTTATATTTTGAAAGTTTGCGCTACAGCGCCAGCTACGAGCGCCAGCACCATATTCTGTTTCCCACTTTATGCACCTGCCAGTTACTGTTCCATGCAACTTTCTTTGACTCTCTTGTAGGAACTGTAATGGGATATACCTTGCCTTACCTTGTCAGTATGGAATCCTTTTTATACCACATATATAAATGAATTACCGCTGCTGTTGAGACATTTCATAAGATATCTTCAATATAAACTGGACGGAACCCAATCTGAATACTCTCAGCGACTAAATAGTTTTCCAATAATTTGTTTATAAAACGGCAAACCTATTATAGATGAAGGTGTTTTGCATAATTTCGCAAGAAACATGCTGTCCAGGGACTGGGACTGTCCAGAGTTAATATCAAAGTTAAGTCGCAATGTTCCTTCACGCCAATCTAGCAATTTCATTGAATTTAATATTCGATGCTCCAGAACTAATTTAAGAAATAAATCACAAATTTTCTGAAATCATAATATTTTCTTTACTACTTAATAGTAGAAGTCTAATTTCAAACAAATAATTCTAAATGAAATAGGTTCCAGGTTCCAGCAATTTATATCCGCTGTACCTATTAGTGTTTTTATTTTTAGGGTTGTTATTGTGGTACATCTCCTTATTCTCACTAAATATAATTTCATCTAGGAAATCATAGGGTATATTAAGATTGTCATTCCGTTTGTAACGCACATAAATAATGCTAGTAGAGCAAAATGGATTAGACACTATGCATAATATTAAAAGTTATTTTTGCAGGTCATATGGCCGTCCATCTGCCCGTCTGCCCTGCTTAGTCTTCTATTTCATATGGGTCCACTTTTGTTGTCAGAGTTGTGAAAAATATCTGTATTTCATGTTTTATTTTCACTTTAACATTCATAATACAAACTCAACAAACTCCAAATATATTCAAAATTATTTTGTGTTTTTTTTAAGCTTATCTCCTATTACATCAAATATTCCTTAAAATCGACTTTTAAACAAATGAAATTAAGCAATTTTTGTCTGCCTATCCCTAAAAGTAGTTAGACAGACAGAGAAAAGTTTACAAATGTTATACTGCCATCTATTTCTATTCATGTATATATTCATTTGAAAAATCCACTGAAATGAAACTGAACTATGGTGAATTTCGTATAGAACTTATTATTTGAAGGTCAGCGGAATACAGTGTATAAACTAAAAGGAGGCAACTATAGAAAAATGATCCTCTGATAATATAAGCGATTTCAGTAGTGTCAGAGGTCCTTGTTATATCTGTCAGTGTCAGTGTGATCGGTAGTTAAAATATCTAAAAGAAAAGTCAAGAAATGACTGTCAACTAACACACTCTACTCATTCCACTACAAAATTTTATTAACTACGCTTTCGATAAGAAATACCCACGCAAAGTTAGTTTGAGCAGTCAGAAAATGCATGTGCGCGTTCTTATTTTAAATTAGGTACTCATTCACGAGTAATGAGTAGTGGAAAACTTCGTGCACGCTTTCTTCCTTGAATTACTCACTCGTGAGTGAATGAGCAGTGAGGAATTTCGTGTGTGCACGTGAATGTGTGCTTTCGTTTTTTGAATTACTGACTCATGTATGTGAAAGGAAAGCGCGAAAAAATCGCACACGCCTCATGAGTGTGTGTGAGGTGTGTGCACGCACGTAAGTCTGCTCTGCTTATACTCTAGGCAGACGAACAAAATCAATGATTGTTCGTTCGTAATTGAATTTTTCAAAAATCGCTTTACCTTTGAATTTTAATTTTAATTATTAAAAATTTGTTGTCAAATACATATTAAAATTGGCAGGATTTTCGTTTTAATTCACAAAACCTTGGGTAACTTGATTTTTGAAAAAATCAATTACGAATGAATGATCATTACTTTAGTCCGTCTGCCTAGGGTATTAGAGTGCTGACATATTACAGAAGGTGTTTTCATAACAATCGTAATATAATTTCAACAAGTGAAAAAGCTAGAATTGGTCTAAGACCAATTCTTATGATACCCTAGATGAATGCCCGTATGAAATTTCGTATGGTCTCTCATTTGAGCAATTTTGATTTTTTGCATTGGTTTCTCGCATATATTTCTAGAACGGCTCGTCGGACAGAAAAAATGATTATAATCAATTTTATAGGATTTCTTATTCTGAAGAAGTTTTTAGTACAATAAAAATGTCGAGGACTGATTGTTTTCACAGTATATGTATAAAACCAAAAATGTTATATGGCAACACCAAGACAGGGTTGCCCGATTTAGTCAATTTTTGAAATTTTATTTGCTATTACTATGAAAACACAACATACCAAATTTCAGCTTTCTATATCGACGTGTTCTCAGGTACTGTCCAAATATATAGTGGAAAACGAAATTTTTGTATGGCAACCCCACGAAGGAGTAGCCCGATTTGTCTCATTTTCGAACTTAATTTTACTTTTTTTTTTAATGTCCGTGTACAAAATTTCAGCTTTCTAAATGAACGCGCTCTCGAGTTATATCGTGCGCACGGACGGACGGACGGACGGACAGACAGACGGGCATGCAAAAATAAAAATAACTTTTAATTTTATTCGGGGGTGTCCAATTCATTTTGCTCTACCATCATTATTTCTGTGCGTTACAAACGGAATGGCAAACTTAGTATACCCTATAGATTTCATCTAGGGTATAAAAAGGGACGAAATCGGACAAATCGTGGTGTTTCCATACAAAAAAAAAATATGGGTTTTCACGTATACTGAGAAAACGGATCTACAAACTATTCGATTCCTGAAATCCGGATCCGAGCTATCTGAATCCAGATCCCAACTATCCGGATGTGCATCCGAAAAATCCGTATCCAGACTAAGCAAAAGAGGTTTGACAATTTTATCGAAACGCTAAGCGTTTTATCAATCAATGCTAGTTTTCTTATTAGGACTTATTAGAATAGAAAAAAATTGTTCTTTTGCTATAGGAACAATTTATTTTAACACAATTAATTCTATTTACTTTTATTCGATTAGAATAGGAAAAGTTGCACCAAAAGGGCATCTGGAATCTGCACCAACTAATTTAAAAATACGTCACTCCATTTCTTAGCGATAAGGTTTTGCTATTATTTATTTTGACAATTTTTGGGTTCACGATGCTTCATTTTCGACGAATTTTGCTCCAAATTTTTGCCAATATTTCAAGCCTAACATTGTTTTTAATGACAAAATGAAGTTATTTGAATGGAAATTGAAAGCTTTTGTATTAAAATTACTTATTGAGAATTTAGGATAAATTTTTTTGCTCTAGGATTAAACTTATTTGTGCTTGGATTAAACTTATTTGCTCTTGGGTTAAACTTATTTGTGGTTGGTTTAAATTCATTTGCCCTTGGGTTCAACTTATTTGTGCTCGGTTTAACTTATTTCTGTTTGAGTTAAACTTATTTGTCTTTGGGTTAAAGTTATTTGATCTTAGGTTAAACTTATTTGCTCTTGGGTTAAACTTATTTGCTCTTAGTTTAAATAAATCTGCGAATGCTATATTTATTCTATTTTACTTCATTCATTTACTTTTGAGAAAAGTGAAAAGAAGAGCACTACATAAAAATTTACGAACATACGACTTACTTACAGTTTGCTTTCGTACTCTTTAACTGCTGTTGATGATCGATCCTATCCATTAATTTTTCCTGGGGTTCCAATAGGAGTCAAAAATGGGTCTCTTTTCTTCTTGTTGATATAGCTGACGTAATTCCTTCCTGATGCCTTCTTGTAAAGTGGAATGTACCTAGCGTAGAGGTCCTTTCCATCCAGGTCGTTACAATAAAATTTGTAGCATTGCTTTAGGTACTTGCTAATCCCACCGCTGCCACCAGAGATTTATGTGGTGTTCTTTTGTCTGTTAACCTCAAAGGACTGGGAGTGCTTCTGGCGTCACCAAGAAGTTGCACCAGCCCCGTTGACAATTCTATCGAAACGCTATGCGTTTTATCAATCAATGCTAGTATTCTTATTAGGACTTTATTCGTTATGTTCTTTATTGGCAACGAGAAGTGCACAATTAGATTTAATTACTTTTAATTAATTAGAATAGAAAAAAGTTTTCCTTTTGGTATAGGAACAGTTTATTTTAACGCAATGAATTTTATTAGCTTTTATTCGATTAGAATAGAAAAAAGTTGTCCTTTTGGTATAGGAACAATTTTTTTTAACATAATTAATTTTATTTACTTATATTCGATTAGAATAGGAAAAGTTGTCCTTTTGGTATAGGAACAGTTTATTTTAACACAATTAATTCTGTTTACTTTTATTCGATTAGAATACGACAAGCTGCCGGGCCAAACTATGAGTTTTTTTTTAATTATATCTCCTCGCCGGTTTGAGTTAAACTGCCTCGACGATCTTTTCAGCCGCCACACATATCTCCCGCTACCAACGCCGCCTCTTCGTTTCTTTGCTGATTCAGCGATTTTGCGATAAAAATGCACAGAGAAAAGTATTCGCGCGCCGATTTAATAATTAAAAAATTGTTCAGAGCAAGTATCCTCTAGCAAGAAATATTGTATTTCTTATCCCTGGCGGGAAATAATGCACACCATTTGTAATTCTGTTCTTGAGACAAACAAATTGTACAAATTGTACACTTTGTATGAAAGGTAATGAAATGATTTTTCTACAGGGCTTGCATATCTGCACGTAAATGTTTATGCCCGTAATTGATACAGGTAAGCTGGGCGTTATGAGTGCAAACTCATAACAGGGCTAAATTGGGTAAATTATTCTTGGTGTTGCCATATAAAAATTTAGGATGTTTACATATACTGTGAAAACGATCAAAGTTCTTCAGAATATGAAATCTTTTGAAATTGGTTATAATCATTTTTACGGTACGACGAACCGTTCTAGAAATAAATGCGAAAAACCATTACAAAAATCGAGCTTGCACAGATGGGTGACCATACGAAATTACATACGGGCAGTCACCTAGGGTACCATAAGAATTGGTCTTAGACCAAGTATACCTTTCTTCTTCTTGCTCTGTATCTGCAATTATGTGTGGAATATTGAGCCGTATTTTCCTAAGCTTTGATACATACGACCTCTTGGCTTGACATCATTTATTCCTGCTCCTACTCCTTTCTTGTTTTTATAATTATCTACATATCAGAGTAGGGGAGAGGATCAGTTTTTTTAAGTCGCAGCACTATCACAGATATTTACATACTAACTTTCTTTAAATTTTCATGAACTTAAGAATTTATTATGGCCAAATGCATGATTAGTGAAGCTTTTCATAATTTTTGGCACCCTGATGCCGTTAAATTCTTGAGTTGAAATTTTAATATGTTTTAGTGGATAATATAAGGTAGAGAAAAAATATATAAAATTAAAATATTACGGACAAAATCCTTATCCTTGATATCGTTTTTCGAATATACATATTTTTTAGATGCTACTTTGCTTAGATAGCTTGAAATCCTAACTTTCAAACTCACCAGATTTCATTCTTATAGCCTGAATAGCAAAATATGTATGAATTTAAAAAAAAAAAACAAAGATATATCTAAACCATCGATGCGTGCTTTAGGTTTATTTTTAAAATTTTGAAAAAAAACAGGACAAATTGAGTGAATTGTAAATAAATAAATAAATGTGTTTGATTCATTCTTTATGAAAAATGATTAATCTATTGATGATCAAGAAAACAGTGGCTTTATGGTCCTTATCGAGATTTTAATAAATAAAATCTGAAATTCAATATCTTTTTTTTAAACAAATCTTTTTATTGGTTAAGATAGAATGGCTTAGTAAGCTAATTGCTGCAGACTATTAAGTGTCTTTACCAGCAATTTATGGTAATTTGGAATTTTTAATTCAGGCTTATTTTGGTTTATCATTCCTATTTGGGTTTATCATTCCTAGAAAATAGCACTAAAATAAAAACTAGGATACCTTATGTTAGCTTATGTTTAATCCTTAAAACTATGAAAACATTTATTGATGTTATTTTATATTATAATTAATTATAAATAATTATATTCTAGGAATAAATGGTGGCGACTAAGATTTAAGTTAGTTAATTAGCTAATTATTAAGATTCAATGGCCGGTATTGCGGATTATTTCTATATTGGATACTTAAAATTACGAAAACATTTGTTATAGTCACACTAAAAAATAAATGCTAAATGGTTGGGTAGTGAACAATGTATATAGAATACAAGAGAACACAATACTGCCTCTCCTTTCTCTGTCTTTCCAATAAAATTTTATATTCCTTAGTCACAGAATTACATCACAGGCTATCAGCTGCAATGTGCGAACATTTTAATGGGAATAACTTGTCTTCTATATATCTTGGTAGTGACTAAGATTAAATTTAGATAAATTAATTGGCCGGTCTAGTTGACCATTCTTATGTTTAAAGCTTAGAAACTACGATAATCTTTGTTAGTATACTATACTCATTATATGTACTATACTAGGAGGAGCCCCTCGGCGTTGCCCGGCAATAATAACGATACCTAAAAGGTTGAAGGTCGGGTGGGGTGGTTAGAGATAAATAATATCTGAGCTATTCCGCGATTCCGTACTCTAGGTTTCATTCTGTGTCTGCATGTGTGTGACTGTGTGCGTGTATGAGTGTGCGTGCATACATTCAGATGTGTGGGAGAGTGTAGCTCTCTACGTCGAGGCATTCTCATGCAGTGCCCAAGTATACAGTAAAACACAAAATGTTGATATGGCAACCCTACGAAAGAGTTGCCCGATTGATCCCATTTTCGAACTGGATTTACAATTTTTATGAAAACGCCGTCTGCAAAATATGAGCAGTCCACCTCGAAGCCTTCTCAGGCAACTACCAAGTATATAGTGAAAAACAAAAGTTTTGTATGGCATCACTAAGAAAGGGTAAGCAAATTTACTCCATTTTTGATATTTTATTTACCATTGCTTTGAAAAGACCACGTAACAAATTTTTTATGGCAACCCTACGAAGGAGTTGCCCGATTGATCCCATTTTTGAACTTAATTTAAATTTTTTTAAGAAACTCCCGCCCGATTTGGTCCATTTTTGATCTTGTACTTGTAATTTTCATAAAAATGCCTTGTAAAATATTTGAGCTCTCCGCGTCGACGAGTGAAAAACCAAAGATTTCTCGATTCAGACCATTTTTGTAATTTTATTTACTGTTGCTATTAAAATACCAAGTACAAATTTTAGTTCTCCACGTCGACGCGTTCTCATGTAGTGCCAAAATATATAGTTAAAAATGAAGTTTTTGTATGGCAACCCTACGAGGAAGCTGCCCGGTTTGTCCCGTTTTTGAATTTAGTTTTAACCTTTTTTTTTTCAAAACGCCGTGTACTCAAGCAGTTTCCAAATATATAGTGAAAAACTAAAATTTTGCATGGCAACACCAAGAAGCCGTTACCTGATTTAGCCCATTTTTAAAATTTTATTTACTATTGCTATGAAAATCCGACCTACCAAATTTGAGCTCCTTACGTGTACTCGTTGTCAGGCAGTGTCCAAATATATGCTAAAAAACGTGATATTTGTTTTGCAACGCTACGAAGGAGTTGCCCGCTTTGAACCATCTTTGAACTTGTATTTGCATTTTTTATGAAAACGCCGTGTACACAATTGCAGCTTTCCACATCTACGCGTTGTCATGCAGTTCTCTAGACCTCGATAACAGCGCCATCTATTTTTCAACCTGGAGCCATCCAAAGCCATTCACAAAATTACATTGAAATCGGTTGGGCAGCTTTGGTGATTAGCGTGTACAGCAAAGTGACAAGGGATTTTTATATATTATGATATACTACATATACTATAATCAATTGCATATAATTATATTCTAAGAATAATATTATAGACCATTCTTATATTTAATAATTAACACTATGAAATATTTACTAATGCTATCGTGTGGTGTAGTATAATTAGCTACAATAATTATACTCTACTAAAGTAGATAAAATTAGCCGGTGCACCGACGTCGATTACGGTTTAGCTTAGTTAAGTTAATTTGATCTGTGTTGTAGACCATTCTATTTCCTCTATACGATTTGTGATAGTAAATTAGCTTGGATTTGGTGTCGTATAGCAAGTTTTTATCTTCTAGCCATTTTATAATGTGAGGGGCTTTGTGCTATTGTTCTAGTATTGGGTTGTCTATTTTAGTAAGTCTGTTGAGAAATTTCAGGGCATTAGTAATTAGGTGAGTATCTATTCTTTCGTGACTACGAAATAAGTAGAGTTTTGCATTTTTAATCCTTTGTAATTTATTAGATATCTGCGGAAGTAAATACAATAAGTCAAGCATTTCCTCTCGAACGTTATAATTTTTTCCATCTCTGCTGAAGAAATATTAAACCATATTGGAAAATCGTAAGATATGATTGGTCTTATCAGTTGCTTGTAACAGATTACCTTGATTCTGTTTTGTATCGAAGCTCTACGTATTAATATTTTGACATTAATAATGAGAAGGTGTATGTTGCTTTTTGTATCTTTTCCTTTATTGGTGGGTTAAACAGTAGGTTCTCTGTGAAGAGTACTACATACATATAAGGTACTTAAGCTGCTTAGAGTACTTTATTTTTTGCTGGTTTATTCGGATATTGACGTCCCGCTTGGTGATGTGTCTGGCAAGGTTTGGGAAGTGTCTTTTAGTCCTTTAATCAGCATGGTTTGACATTTGCTGGTGTTCATTTTAAGTTTCCATTTGACAAAAAATTTATATACTGCATCTAGAAATTGGTTCATTTGTTTTTGCATGGGAATAAAAGGTGAATAAAATAAAGTCGTCGGCGTAAGTGAGGATTTTCATTGGTAGGGTATGTTGCAGAATAACAGCTGTAAATATATTTTAACACAATTTCCGGTTAGTAGAAAATTGCTCCACCCGAGCGGTAACAAGGGAGCAATCTTACAAATTTTCCTTAATTAGCGTTCTTATTTCCATCTATAAAAAGTTTCATATATGCGACAGGCCTCACAACTTAGGTGTAGCATAAACTACACTCAACGATCGATTCGTCAATGCTAAGGACTTTTGACAATGTAGCAGCACAGATTTAATGTAGCAAATCTCCGGGTTAGACAAGTTCCACTTGAGAGTGTCCTAGCTCACTTGAATGAAATTCGATGACTCTCGGATATTACTAATAGGACAGATTGGCTTTTTGCTACCTCCTCTGAGGGCACAACCAAGCTCTTTTTGTGTATTTAGTGTCGCTTATTTTGAAATGTGGGAGGAGCTAGATTTCTGTATCAGCCTGTTAATGTCTGCGCGGAATTATACTCGCGGGCGGGAAAGTAATGAGTGATGGTCACGTTACTCCCCGGAGTGATGAAGAGGTCACAAAAATGGAAATGTTCCGTGAAGGATTGGTGGTAAAATCTTCGTGAATTCAGTCGCCACAGACAAGTTGGTGATATGACGGGCTGATTCGATTAAAGGACCTGTCCATTCAGGTAGGTCGGCCGCACATTTAATCAATTAGTAATACGGACGGTGTGATCTTACATCTGATATAAACTGCACTTAATCAGGTAAAGTAAGCATCAATTTATCGTCTGTAGGCACTGGTTTATAGCGTATAGCGAATATGCCGATTTGCCGTCGGTATTTATTGATTCCAGATCGATAGTAAACTCGTCGATTTGCCGTCGGGGTTTGTTAAATTTTAAGCCTCAAGCTTTTCTAGTGATATTGTGCTGTGAAATTCAAGAATTTAATAGAGTATTTAGAAATTAAAATCGAGAAATCAACTGCTAGCTTGCTATCGATATTCACAGTCTTACTGCGAACAAAGAGCACGTCAATTTTCCGTCGGCGTTTCTTGATTTAAAGTAATTAGCTAATTCGTCGATTTGCCGTCGGTGTTTGTTAATTTAAAGTTTATTGGAGGTAGATAGTTACTCGAAGCACTAACGAAAACGGGGGCTAATGCGAAAAACACGGTTGCGTTACTTGCGATAATAGCAGTGATCAAAACCACTTGTTCTTAATATGTTTTGTCAGTCACTTATATATTCCTTTATCACGGTATTTATGCTAAGTAGTATGGTTATAGGTATAAAGTTCTTACACCAAGCTGAAATAAAATAGAATAAAGAAAATGTGGGTAACAGAAGAGCAGACGTGCTAGTATGTGTGTTTTATCGATACGTTGCCTCAATAATTGTTCAATTAAAATAAGTAACACTAATTAAATTTTTAAATTGCATCGTATGGAAACCTGGAACAAAGAAAACGTTGCTACTTGGCCGCTGCTCTATTCCGGAACGGGAGGAGCGGTTCGTATTAGTATATAGTTTTTCTTCAATTTACAGGTTTCGATTAGCTAGTCATCTAAGCGAATTATAATTAAGCCAAGAAATGAAAAAACAATTTTACCTATTGCTCAGTGCTGGAAACAGAAATCGAAAAAAAATCGAAAAAAGGAAAAAAAATTTCACAACATTTAATTAACTATAGCTGACTAAAAACAAGATAATAGAAAATTAAGGAAATTGGTACTTAGCAGATTCCTTTTGTTATAATCCGGGAACAGAATCCCACAGATTAACGTTACAGTGAACGGTTTCACTTTGTACTGGTGTCGCTGATCAATTCCTTTGTTTTCCAAATTTCCAGAACTTTTTAGAATCTGGCTTATGTTGTTACAACAGCTTCTTTCTTTCTTAGGTATGGTTGTTGGTACGCTTTGAGTCAGAGCTGTTTGCATTACTTGATCCATTTGAGTGGATATTTCATCTATCCTGTTGAATCGTGGCATATGTGTGGCTGAAGAATTGCAGATGGTTTGAGGTTGAGCTTACTTGATATTGATCATTTCAATGATTAGCTCTACTGCGATGTGATCCGATTGGAAATTCAGAGTTTAGTTAGGGGAATAATTGGTGGTGAGTGTTTGAGATAAAGTAGCGGTCTAGATAGGAGGTGGATTGGTTTCTATGGAAAGTATGATGAAAGGTTGATTCCAGCCTTAAATCATAATTTAGTAGGTTGTCAGTAAACCATTGGTGAAAAATTATACCTTCCTTGTTGGTACGGGTTGAACTCATGGTCCGTAGGGGATGAGTAGCATTGAAATCACCTCCAATTATTTGCTGTCCATTGCTGGTTGCATCCAATATTTTCTGAAGATCAAATGTATTCAAATCTCCACCGATTCTGCTGTAGAGATATATCAGATAAATATTTCAACTTTCTTGGTTTATTTTTATGGTGGTAGCTTCAATTTGTTCAATGTTGGTAATGAAAACGCATTCGTGTTTTATATTGTCCTTGTTTAGAGTAGCTGTTCCACCTCCCAGATGATAAGTGCGGTCATTTCTAACGATTTTGTAATTTTGAAATTGGGGATTAAATTTCTTACTAAGTTTTGTTTCGGTCAGTAGAAGTATTTTCGATTTATGTACTTTAAGAGAGTTCTCTAGACTATATCTATTTTCAAACCTTATAAGCGAATTAATATTTAACAGATGAAGGCCACTATTTTCCATTTAGGGTTAGGTCAACAAATAGTGGCAGAAGCGCTTGTCTTTTCGAGTTTTTGTCCTGAAGAGTACTGCGACCTCTTGTTAATGTTAATGTTATTGGCTTTGATATTAATTAGCATTACATAATGTTGGAGTTTTGACCTCATTTGTCTTATTTCAGAGAGTCTGAGAATATGAGATATTGAATTGTACATAGTTTCTGTAGGATACTTCTTTATTTTTCCTGTATTTGTCGTGTTTTTTTACCCTGACTTGTTCTTAGTGAGCATTCTCCTGGTTTATGCTGTTCAGCGCACTTCACGCACCTATACTCCATGTTGCAGTTTATCGCAACATGCTCAAATCTCGGACAGTTCTTACATTGTGTCGTTTTCGTTGTTTTGAATTTCTCTACTACAATTGTGAGATTTAGCAGGTTTCCAAGTCCGAAAAGGTTTTTTGGGATGTCGTTAGGGTGCATCTGTACTATCCAGTTTGTTGTATATTTCTATTATATTAATATTTAATTTTTGTTTTAGGAGTGTCATCTTGATCTAAGCTACTGTCGAATTATTTGATAACGACTGACTGCGGCTTTTCTTCTTTTGGTGTTTATTTGAACCAAAACTTTATTAATTTTGTTGAAATCTAAGATATTATTAGCTATTATGCGTAAAATATTCTTGTTTATTTTCTTAAATAGGCATTTACTATGCCCAGTGAGGTTTTCTAGGTTAACTGTGTATTCTTTAATGTTAATGTTGTAACAGACAATTGGTGTTGTTTCTCATTTGTTTGGTTACATTATTTTTTTTGTTGTTCAGTTGGGTTGAAGTTTGTTGGAGTCGTGTCCTGGTTTTCCGTTATAATTACAGAATAGTTATCAGGTGAAATCTGTGTAACTAGTATTGATATTGGTACTTGGCTTTGGAGTGTATCAGTATACATGTATTCGATTAATGATTGTGTATCTTGTGGGTAGCTGTGAGGTTGGGTAGTATTCATGCCATCACAAATATGACAATCATTATTTGTATTACTTTGGTAAGCAAAGCTAAATCTAATTTATAAGAAATATTCTTAAATTCATGCAACAGCTCATTGTACCTACTTAAAAGTTCATTATACTGTTGCCTAAGGACGCTTTTGTCTATATATGCTGAATTTAGGTCACTCATGAGTCCTTGAATGAAGGGACCAGGCCTCATACTTGATGTAGGAACAGCACTAGGACCAGGTATATGGGCATTTTCATTGTCTTGCATTTTGCTCTTCTTGTCTGGATTATTCCTTTTTTGCATTGGCGTCTTCTTCTTACAGGACGCGGCACTACACAGCAAGTAGTCGCTGTCACTGTTTTCGCTGTTTGTTAGTGTTGCTGACTCTAGCGAAGTTACGTCTTCTTCGCCAGAGTCAATCGTATCCTCGTAAGCTTTTATGAGGGAAAGAATCCTATTGAATTACTTGACCAACAATACTTTACTACTTTTACACTTTTGTATTTAAATTAGCGTGTGTGTGATATTAATGTATTTTCTATTTATTTTTGCCTTTTTCACTAAAACTACTTTGCTTGAAGAAGTTAAGTAGTCACCGACTGACTGAATGTATGCGACGCAATCACTATTTCTTTTCTTTTTAATTATTGTACTGCTGTCAGAATTTTAATTTTTTCCCCTTTAGTACTATTTTTCACTAAAAGTTATGTGACTTAATCACTACTACTTTTCCTTTTGAGAGAATTCCAATATTTCAATATTTTATATTTATCACTATATTTTGCTAACTTTTACACCAACTTTGCTCTTTCTCTGTAGTAGTCGTCATTGTCATTCAATATCTTCACAAAAGGAGTTCTTAAATGTAAAATGGGTTCAGGCATTGCCGACTTTATGTTCAAGGCCATGACACAAAGCGATTTTGCTTTTTTTTTACATGCAAACCCAGCGTGCCAAATTCGGATTTTCTCTAATCATTTTTAAAGAAAAATTAAAAAAATTCCAAAAAACTCGGATCTTAAACCTTTTCCGAACAAATTCTTTGCGAGCAGAATATGTACATTTTTACAGAAACGCCGAAAGTGCCGAATATTTCCCCTCAAACCGACGCGAAAAAGTGTGTATTCTTATGAATTCGTAATGATTTCCTAAAGGAAATTGTCAAGCTTCTTATCTGAATTCCGTTTGAAATCCTAAGAAATTCATTCCAAATTCTCAGAAATATATATCAATGCGTTCCGAACTGGTAAAAACTCAAAAACGTTTTGAAAATGTTTTAAATAAGCAAAATTATATTAACATTGGAAACAAAGGAAATAATAAGGACGTTAAAACATTTTTAGATTTGAGTTTTGCCAGTTCGGAAAATCAATAGATTGTAAAGATCAATTAAATCTGCATATTATATTATAAAATACTCCTTTCAGGCGCTTTTCTGTGTCGTCCATGCTTGCTGATGGATATAGTCAGAGCCAATCCTCCAAGAGTTGAAAAAAATGCTTTCTGTAACATTATAATAATAAAATATTTTTCATTGTTAAGAAAAGGTCCATTCCATACGTGCCAATGTTTCGGTAGCCTCTACTTCTATTCCAATTATTTTCGAGACTTCTTAAGTCTTCTTTTGAAATTGCAGGCAACGAAGGAATGTTCCTTCAAATAAAAGAAATCTCGCCCTAACTTTTGAATATCGAACAGGACAGAAAGATATTGAGTTCGAATCACTTTGTTCATTTGGGATTGGTGAAGTATGGCAGCGTTTATCCGGAGGCTCTTATAGATCTTGAACAGCTTGTTTTACCCGCCAATATTGACGCAATTAACAAAAGTAATGAAATATTTATTAATAATAATTAACTATACATTACTCACCTTACCTACTTTTCAGAAAATCGTCATCCACTTTCAACTAACTCAAAATTACAGTGCAGCTCAAGCTTAAGAAACTATTCGGAAATGCCCTCAAAATTTAGAAATAAATGAGTGAAAAATCCGAATTCACACTTCTTTTAAGAAAACTTGAAAAAGCCCTAAAAAGTGGGGATTTATTTTTCACTCTGGCTCTTTCGCACACTTTCCGATTTTGTTCTTACCATTCCGAGGTACCGAATTTGGCGCACTGGGAAAGTACGAAATCGTACTACTCTAATACAATCAAACAGCGATTTTGCTTTGCAAAAGTATACGAAATCGTACTAATCTAATCCATTCAAAGAATTTGATGTCTCGGCCTGGAACATAAAGACGACAATGACTCAGGATGCTCTTTAAAGCTCTACCTTTGTAACTCATTGTGAACTTCGGACATATTGGCACCCTCCCCCCACCCTCCGCAAGTCCTGGGTACGCTACGCTACTGTACACTGATGATGTCATATAACATCTTTCGACTATTTCGATCGTACAAGAGCAGCAGTCGACATTTATGTGGGGATAATTCCTTAAATGGAAGAAATATTAACTTCTCTTGTTTGCAAGAAAATGGATTCCGAAAAAACGTGCATAACTCTAATTCTGTAAATGATGACGTACTTGTATAGCAGATAAAAATTTTTTCAGACGCATCATATTCGGCGTCAATGATGTGCATGCTTCTCTATAGATCGTAAATATATGGTTATTCTTTCAACTGATGACTGACTACAATAAGTATAATCTTTCGTATTTATGTACTAAGCTGAATGTGCGAATCCCACAAGAAAATATATAAAAAAAAATTTCTATAGTCTCCTATATGGACAAGTATTGATTGACAAGATTGATATTAGATCTAATAAGGCTGGATGTTTATCATCAAAGTTCATCAAAACTTATATTTTTGAAATTATCTCTTTGTTTTTTACTACTTCAGCGTATGGAAAATAGAGTTACAAAACTTATGAATTTTGGCAATTTTTACGTCTATATCGCAAAGGATTAGTAAGTAATTGTAATAGTCTTCAACTGACGAGTTCAAATTACTTCCAACGAATTTTTAGCAAAACAAGATGTCTTGCTTTAAACTAAATCAAAACTATTTTGAAAGTAGCATAGTTTTGAAAACATTTTGGAAAATTTCCAAAATGGCCACATCAATTTTCTACGATTTCGTAATTTTAACAAGTTTACGTACTAAGTCTCTAACTACAAAACAAATCATCATTTACCCACAAGTATTCACATTCCTTATGCCAAGTTTCATCCCCAAAATATTGAACCTTTGCCAAGCTTCATTTGACACTAGTCCCATCTGCCACAATACCTTTGCAACTTTGGAGATTAATAATGTAGCCTAACGGATGGTTCAATTTCCATTTGTGAATGCCGAACCTATGAATACGATGCCATTTAATAATGTTCAAGGTCTGTTAAAAACGTAAATAAAAATAATACGCAATGTCCTTCAATGCCTATTTTCTAATGGAACCGTGTCTACAGAATTTTCAGTCTATAAAAGCTCTACATTTTGTCCAAATTAATGTAATCAATAAAGCCGGCGGCATACCCGTGCCATATGCAGATTTCCACGTCGAGATAAACGGAAAATGTGAAAAAAATGTAAAATAAGCTGTAGGAAGGATTGTGCTTAGGTAGTTAGTCCCGGTAGCTTCTCCTTGTTTTCAAACTGTAATAATGTTGACAACAGTTCAAACAAATGAATCTTTCAATTGACCTATGGTTTAATTGAACTAATAGGGCTGTATAGACCCCACTTATAAAAAGCGATTTCAACCGTAATATTTTCATTCTTACAAGTCAGCACTTACAAGTTTATCCGAGCACATTCCTGCCAACGGTTACTCACTTTTACATTTACCTAAATAGTACAGGGATATTGTAGACATACAACAAAGTCCAATTAAACAGTACTCTATCTACCGGAGCAGCAGCAAAGAGTCTTGTTGTATTGTGTCTTGTTGAGATACAACAATTTGCATAAGATATTTGCCGGAAAGGACTGGCCCCATTATATCTATTTTCTGTAGGTTCTCTACAGTTACACAGTGCAACCAGCTATAAATTCATCGTGTTTCTATTTTTGCCAACACCTTAATTTGCAAAACAATTTGAAGCTTTAATCAAGTGAAAGAGAGTGGTGGAGAGAATGGGGTCTTAAATTTCAAATTTAAGGAAAGCGTTGAATGGACAGCATCATACAAGATAGAGGCAAATGATAAATGTGTAATGTCTAGGACCACAGAAAGGTGAACCCGTAAATTTAGCTCCCATATACTTAAGGCAGCATTCACATTCTGTCGGAGCAATTAAATCCAAATTGTTGGCATGTAGGTCCTGAGTGGAAATATCTAAATTGCAATCTTATTCACTACTAACGAATGTTCGCCAAAAAGGGTATGTATACGGGCGTGTGGGTATTGTTTTAGCCTTTTGAAATTATAGTTCTGTACATAAGTTGAGACCAAGGAGTGGAGGCTGTAAATTACCGTAAAGATATTTGTATGTATATACCCAGAAAAGGGAACTTTTATCTTGGCGTAGAATCCCACTTAATGATGGGAGCTCACTTTTACGAGCAATTTCAAGGATTCGAAAAGAAAGGATTCAAGGTGCTGGCTAAAAACCATAAGGAACTTTATTAGTTCATATAATGAGTTTTGAAAATCATTGTTTTGGTATCTTCTAATTAAACTTTTGAGGTTTATCGATAAGGAAAAACTTCGGTTGGGATTTTGCCGTTAGTCGAACTCACTTTCGATGATATTAAAATGTGTCGTAAAATATTACATACCAAAACCACAGTAATCAGCGGCCAGATAACAATATAGATTTTATGTGTATTACGCATGTTAGAGTTTTATGGATATATGTGGAATGTTCTTTTACGATCTGAGGTATGATATTCGATAAGTTTTCATGGCCTAAGACAAATTGATGACTTTTCCCTACCTTTAAGATATTTAAATTTCAATTTGGTTTTCTTGTTGGAGATAATCTTAAAGTTTTTGGATAAAATTTTTTTTTATATATTGAATTTCATTGGTATATTTTAATAAAGTTTTGAGACGTATTTGTGTTGAGTTTATAATTGAGCCCCACTGATTCAATACTGAATACATTAAGTCGCTTTTATTCGTTATATTTATTAATCGTCTACTGTGGCTTACTTTCGAAACTGGTTTGCAGACGACTGCACCCCTAATTCTATATTATATACAATGCTAATATATCATATTGCTGACCGACGATAAGAAACATATCAGTGGGTGGAAAGATCACTTCTTCAAGAAGCGTTATGAACAAGATTTTTCTAAATTATCAACACGAAACAAAAAAAGAGTAAAAAAAGTATAAAGTAATACTTGAGCGTCATCTTGAATAACAATTATAGTCGCTATTAACCCAATTTATCTCAGTGTTGCAATAACGCAACAAAAGAAATGTCCAAATATATGTATTTTCCTTTATCTTCTACGAACCCAGTCATAACGGTAACTTATTTTCAATCAATAGACAAACCACTAAGAATAAAAATAATTTTTACCAGTTGATTATTCCACCTTGTTGTGAACAGCCATGTTGTATTTCTCCAACAAAAAATGTGCTGGAAAATACTACTGGTAAGTGCGCAGTTATGAAATTTTGATATCATGGAATATTCTTTATTATCTACAATTCGCTGTTGATAACTTAAAAAGGTCTGTCTTGCAGAAATTGAAGTTATGGCTACTTTTATTTGACTGTTAAAAGCAACGTTGCGATAACGAATCACTGGGAATAGAACTGTCTTGCTTTTATTTATTATTATTACTTTTTTTTTTATATCGGAAAACCTCTATCATTGGTGGAAGTATGAGATGCTATTGAGTCAAGTGAAAAAAGTCTGGATGAAATTATAATTACTCTAGCTGATTTCAACGATACTGATGAGTGTTTCGGTGTTAGGAATACAACGATCCAAACAGGCTAAGCCAGAGCGCTAGCTAATAGCTTCAACAACTGCAACATGTACCAAAAAAGACGGTTTTGGTCTTGATGTTGGACTTGATATTGGCAACGACTTGCAGTTCACCATCGTGGGAAAGATGCTCCACAGCCACATGTGAACAAAATATATGAAAAATTGGTGGGGTGGATTGGCTGGATAATCATGACTCGAATTATCGCATAGGAATAAGACTTTAAGAGACGGTATTTTCCTATTGTTATGTGGGTTCTTGATGTAGCAGTAGTCAACGTTGGGACATTAGCCGAAAAATATGGTTGTGTGTTGGTTGCTTTAGAGTTTCGGCGATACCTTGTTGAGGAAATATTTCAGAAATATGGGACGCCGCCACTTAGAGCTGGACGACTTTCGAGGACAAATAAGTTTCTTTCTATTGGCCTATAGATAATATTAACAGAATATATCAAACTTCGTTACAAAAATTGCTCAAGACAAACAATAAAACTTTGTAGAAGTTGCTGTAAAGTTCCCCTACATGAAAAAAGTTGTTGATACTTTCATACCCAGCTAAAATAAGAATTTAGTCTTTACAAAACTACATACATCTGTATATAATATTTTTTTATAAAAGAATGTACTTTTATTACTTTTTTCGTTATAAAAACAATGTTAATTTAATAAAATAAGTAAATAGAATAAAATGTAGTTTTGCTGTTAACCCTCCAACGCTACACCTGTATCTTAGAAACCCCAGTGCCTAAGCTGTTGTAATTATTTTACAAACTATAAAACGAACACACTCACGCTCCTGGATATGTTCAAATGGCGTCCACGGCTTACTTGTCGCCAGTCAGGCCTTAGCGTTCTCAGAGTGTGGATGAAGTTATAGCTGTTTTGGGGTTCGTGAGACCCCGGGGTAGTAACAACGTTATATTTTGCAGTTGGAGTTTGTTGTGTAATTAATAACGAAAAGTGAGGTTTTGAGCACAATATCTACAGTGGTGAGTTTTGTTCGTAATATTATCTTATTATTTTGATTGTGTAGTATAAAAATTTCTACAAACATGGCATTATCCTCAATGATTTCTGTGTTTCTGTCAATAATCTTTCTTATTTTATTTTTGTAGTATAGAAGATACAATTGTGGGGAAAATGGATGAGCAGATAAATCGCTGGTTGTACCACATTGATTCTGACGATGAAGAGACACCTAACGTCGCTGTCCCCAACTTAGGCAGTGACAGCGAAGAGGTTGGAATAATGGAAGATTTTCGTGCAGAGTCATTGGCACTTTTGGAGTTTGAAGCTAGCCTGTGTCCACGCTATTCTCTTCTCTTTAGATGACGACTTACTTCTATCTTATTTCTCGTCAGAACAATTCTTTCATGTTTTAAGTGTACCAAATCATCTACAAAGCAAAGACGAATACAGATATACTGGCGTTAAACCTGTAAGATCAAGGAATCGACAAAGAAACATTGTACAGCAACCTCAGGGACCTCAGAGTGTAGCTCGTCAAATAACAGAGAAAAGGAAGCATGGAGTCTCTTTTTCACAAAAGAAAAGTTAGACGAAATAGTCAGAAACATTCATGTTGAAATTACTTGACAAAGAGAAAAATACAAACGGGGTAGGCCTGTATAGAATACAGAAGAGGAAAGCGCATCAATTTCTGATAATATTCGTCCTTCTTTTGCTAAAGATACAAATGTGATAGAAATTGAAACTTTGTTTGGGCTTTATTATTTGGCTGGAGTTCTCAATATGAATCATGTGACTATCAAAGAATTTTTTTTCACAAAAACTCAGGGGTTGCTTATTTTCGTGCTACAATGACTGAAGCCAGGTTTGAGTTTCTAATAAACTGCTTCAGATTCGACGATCGAGAGAATGATAGACTGGCACCAATAAGAGACCTATTTGATCGCATCGTCAAAGTTTCTAATGATGTATACAGCCCGTCAGATTGCTGTACGTTAGATGAAATGTTACTAGGATTCAGAGCCAGGTGTGTTTTCAAAATCTATATTACAAGTAAGCCTGACAAATATGGAATAAAAATAATAATGTTATATGACACCAAAACTGCTTACATGATTCGAGCTGTTGTCTATTTAGGCAAGGACTGTGCTCCGAGAAGCATTCCGTCTGCACATTTTTACACAATGACGCTGACTGAGCTTATCCGCAGCACCAATCGTAACTTGACTTGTGATTATTGGTTCATTCCTATACCAGTAGCAAAAGAATTGTTGGACAAATTAGTCACTATTGTAGGGAAGAAACCAAATAGAGTTTCCTCCTCTTTTACTAGAGCTATAAAACCGTGATCGAAATACTGCCAAGTTTTCTTTTCGGAAGAACTCACTCTTTTATCATATTGTCCGCGGAAATTTAACCAGAAGATGCTATCACCAAAATACGAGAGTTGGTGGAGTATTACAATAAAACTAAATGTGGGCTCGATATAATGGACTAACTGTGTCATAAGTACAGCGTGTCTAGGGAGACAAGGAGATGTCCAATGGCCATTTTTTATGGCCTTTGAAATATAGTTGGTATTGATTCATATGTTTTCCTAAAAAAGACAACAAAAACAGATCAAAAGCGATGCAAGTTTTTGAAAAATCTGTCCTTGGCATTCATTACACCACAAATGGAGGAACATTTTACGTGGCAGATTTTGGCTACCAATCTTCAAGTTTTGTTAGGAGGAATCTTACAAAAGTCGCGGCCTGTAGTAGCACAGGATCCTGCTCTCACGGCCAAAAAAGCTGTGCTGTGTGCGCCAGAGAAAAACACCGGAAAACGTGGCATGTGTTGAAATCCTCTATATGGCCAAAATAACCATGTCAAATATGTTTGTCTAAAAAATTCTAACTTTTTTTTTTGTAATACTGATTTAATTACTTATTAGAGTAAATAAAAATATTTCCTTAAATTCTTGTTGCTTATTAATAATAAACCAAAATATTTTGGGGTACCTGAGACCCCAGGGAATGATCAACGTTTTTCTTGGCATGGGTAGGGTTCAAGGGATAAGCTCCCAGTGTTGCACTTTCGCAACACACAATTTCTCTACTATTAGCAAATAAAAAACATAAAATCAATTGAAATTCTGAATTTAATTTATAATAATTGCAGATCAAGTAAAATTTTGAAAAAAAAAATAACTCAGGAGGAAGTGGGATAAGTCGTTGGCCAATGATACAGGAATAGATAATATCCCGTCAGAGCAGATTCTAGATATCCTCCAACTAATAATTTAAAATTCACCGAGCATCTGAAAGGAATCGGTTATGTTTTCTGTCCGGAGGGGAATAGGCAGGCAGAATGGATGGAAGGGAATTTACTGATATATTGTCGATTTTATTCATAGGACTCAAAATTAAAATTGATGTATATAATTCACTACACAGAGGAAAAGTATACGTCAGCTTTAGCATGAATTTCGAAGTTCGGCAAATATATGTGTATACCTTCGTCCGTGTCAGTTATTACTATAATTTCCTTGCGCACGGCAAAAGCGACGGTGGTCGGATTACTACAAGCCCCAACACCCAAACTTACAGATTAATAACAATAGAGGTAATGAACAGCTTATGTTACCTTCGGGGCATAATTACAAAATCTGCCAGAACAAAACCCTGCAACCAAAGGCTGCCGAACAACAGTGCAAACAACAGTGTCAAAAATTTAGTGGTGTTAGTGCGATTACACCCATCTTAAGAAATTGTAAACATATCGGGTAATTTAAATATTTAAAATTCAAGAAGTCTTGAAGTAAATTGTTCTTGCTTTCTTTTTCAAATCAATTTTACAGAGAACAGATAAGGAAAAAATTTGATAAATTTGCAAAATTTAATATATTTTAACCAAATCATTGTTAACACTCAAGTTTTTCGAAACCGCGATATTAAATCTGAGGTATACATTTCAACTGGTAGGCATTAACCAACGCTAAAATAAAATAAATAAAACAAAATAATTAATGGGAGCAAGTAGGTATTCCCACTACTAAACATAAGATAGAAATGAACAATCACACCATGTACACGGATGGAAAGTCAATAGGTGAATTTTTTCCCGACGGCGGCGTATCTCTTTTAATCAGAAGACTAACCGGTAAAAGTACATATAAACAAGTTTTACCTTAGCTCGAACTTAGAACATAAATCAAACAGGAAAGCCGGTATCGTATAAAATTCGTGTACATGAATGAAGCTTTCTTCTCCTCATAATTATCTCGAAGGAGAAGGCAATAACAAAGGACGGAATACATTGGAGAAAGAGAAATACAATTCTTATCTGTCAAGTACGTTTTGTGTTTTCGTGGCAGTAAATTATTTCTGTTAATTAATTGTGATTTCGTAGTGAAAGTAAATAACAGTTTTTTTCAAAACTAATCAAGTGCTTTAGTGATTTAATATAAACAATTTGAAACAATATTTAGTGCTAACAAACTCACGAAAAGGTTGCCGGAGTTATAGAGGAAAATCGGGGCTATGGAAAGTATTTCTTAGGCAAGTATATTCACAAATTATTTCTAATCACTTTACTTTTAACTAATAAACCAAATATTGCTGAATCATCTTCAAGCAAATAAAAAAACTTGATTTTTGTTGTGCACTTACTTGTAAGAAAATTTTTCGTTTGCGTGAAAGACAACTGTCAAAGTCGAACGGCAATAAGTCAATGGCGGTGGTTTATAAATATTTTCAGGGGACATTTGGAAAATTATCTGATATATATATATTTGAGTCGATAAATCGATTAAAAGCAAAATGTGAAATAACCTATTGAAAAGTAATTTATTAAAATTTCTTTCCTGTGACAAATTTGTATTTTGATTTGGATGGTGAAATTTGTTCCTTTTGTAAGGCAAACTGCTGGAAACTGCTATAAAATTTTCTCAATTAGATACAATTTAATTATTTTTTAATTAAAACATATAGTTTTGTCAATTTGGTTAAGACGTTTCCAATAAATGTACTTATTTTTTGCTGCTAGGTTTCCTAAGGAGGAAATTTTAAAAAAGAAATGCCTCGAAGCGATTGGCCGGTCAGAGTACCTATAAACCAGCTCAAAGACACTCTCTTTGTGAGGACCACTTTTCAGATATTGATATTGGTTGGTAAGAAATGCGATACCTTCTCTTAAAACAGAAGTGGTAGGTGGATTAATTTAAACTGAAATATTATAATTTTCTTCTGATTACATTAAACGATTAGGATAGATATCTTTATAATTTTTTATTTGTATAGGATCAAGAGGAACTAGTGGAGATATCCCTGTGAGAAATACTGTGGAGAGCGCATCACACGGTGAGGAGGAAAGTGCTGCTATAGTTGACTTCCGCTAATTGAAGTGGAGGAGATGTATATAGAGGAATCAGTAATGGTAAGTTTATACATGAAGGAGCTCAGTAGTAGTGGTTCCTTGTTACACTTAATCTGATTAAGTTAAACGATTAAGATACATAATAATATCCTAATTTTTTTATTTGTACAGGATCACAAGGAACTAGTGGAGCACATTCTTGTCAGAAATGTGGAGAAAAGTGGTGTCATCGTTGGCAACTCATCGAGGTCTTATATGAAATCAAAGCTAAGTAAAAAGATAAATTTAAGCTTTATTTCTAGTTTATGTACATATGTATTTTTTTATTGTTTCAAATGCTGCCGAGGGAAAGTTGGAACGTTAAGGTGCAGGTTAGATGCTTAAGCTTGTGTCGATGTATAAAATTTTCATACCAAGCGATGCTGTATAACTTGGACTAAAATTTCTATCTTGAACCTTATAAAGTATGGTTACAAATTAAAGTCCAAGTTGTGCTAACATCACTTGGCACACAAAGCCCTAACCCGATTAAGGATTTGGAACTTATGCGCCATTAATCCATGACATGAAATTAATCTATATATATTTATCTACAATATGTATATATTTTTCCAATAAACGAGATGTTAGCATTATAGTTGTTGTTGCTTTGCATGAAAATTTCCCATTGTTAAAAAAAAACAATTATTTTACTAGCATCCTTAAATTGTGTCGTCGCCAACTGTAGTCTTGAGGTTCAGTAGAGTATACTTCTTACACGTGCCCTAAGAAGTACTCCCAGAGCGGAGCCCACCTATAACAATCAATATTCAATTGTTTTTGAATACACAATAGATCGTGTATACTAATTTGAAATGCAAAGATTAAAACAACATTTTCAAATTTTCCCGCCACGAGGATTCAATGTTCCCCAAGTTATGAGTATGATATTTACCGTCTGCACTGCGGTACAACTACAGAGGAGACATAGTACAACACTTATGGGCTCGGCTTCACTAAACCGAACTTATCAGCATTCCTGTTTGATATATGTTCTAAGAACTGGAGTCCAAACATATAGAAGGAATAAAACGCCAAAACTTTCAATTCTTTATCACTGTAAAATATTTACTTTCATTACGATTTTTCTCATAGCGCAATAATTGCACATTTGACCATCAAATTAATTCCCAGAATAGCTTAAGTGCATATGTTGATTACAGAGCGTTGCCAGTTGAGCCGAAAATCGGCTAATTTGGCCGAATTTCAACTTCATTAGTCGCTACAAAACGTAGAAGATTACTTAACAAATACATAACACACATCTGCAAACTTTCGTAAATAAATGTTTTTGTCGTATTCCAAAAATTGTCTGGTAAGACCTATTCTGAAACGAAGTAATATGAAATTACTCTTGGCAAGATCGACGACAAATTTAAACGGTCATAGCGGGTAAGTTTGTGTCTAACTCCGCTCTTTATTGCAGCCATGCATCGTTGGGATAACTATAACATTCCAAGAATCACATCTTACGTTACAGATATGAAAGCTCTTCTAGTTCCTTGACCGTTTAAATATTCTACTTTTTCAAGCTAACTAAATAAAGCTTTCTTTGAAATAAGAATAAAATCATTGCGTTTTTTCTAATTCTCTAGTTGTCTTTTCCCTGTTAGACACTGTCGTGCAAAGAAGTTGGAAAACTCACGAGATAACTTTTCCTTCACATCTAGCTTAAATCCGGAAATCCTCGTTAGCTCAGAGGTAGGAGCAGTCTCCCGGAAAGCAGGAGGTACCGGTTTCAAACCCTGGACGAGGCGGTTGTTTTTTTCATCTTGAATTTATGATTTAATTTAGAAACGATAAAATTAAGTTCTTAAATTTCTTCTGTTCTCCAATTACCAATACACTCTACTTTAATTATCGCTAGTATTGTATTACAAACTATCGCAATCCAATTAGCACAATTTCGCCTGTTATATACTTTCACTTGTAAACACTGCACCGTCTGAGACAAAACTCACTTCTGGCGGTGTAAAGTGCTATTTATAATTTACAAATTGTTCAGAACCTTTCCGAAGATTCCATTCCAAAAATATGGATTCTCCGAACCAGTCTCCAGATCTTATTACTCATCTTACGCCAACTTGCCATTTCCAGTAGATGTCTGTTGTCTCTTTTTGTTGAACGTAACAATATCTGTATTCCATTGGGCTATGTAAAGTACTCGCAAGCACTTTCCGAATGGAACGCTAATTTGTATTGTCAAGAGTTATACATAACCTGAAATTTCAGACATTTCTGTTTTGTTTCTGTTGTACTCCGTATTTTTTGTTCAATTAAGTTTCTTATGAAAATAGTAAGGATTATTAACTATATTTTTTCTCCAAATATTCACATTAATTTCATTAATGGTTACTAACAATAAAATTGTGAAAAACTGGACCTAGAATGAGTGGAAAGCTTTAATTGAACATTACAAAAAGAGGAAAGATGGGTACTTCCGCACAAGAAATGAGAAGCACTTTTGGAACATTTTAACCGATTTGGAAGCGTTAGATGTACTAGTTAGTTACTTAAAATATGTGATATCAAAATTTATGTAGATAAATTATAAAATATTTTACGTTTCTGCAACTACGGCCGAAGTTGAGGTCAAATAGAGGTCTCTGTATAGAGCCTACAAAAATTTTTGTTTTTTAATAAAATGGACGAACTGTTTCAGAACACCCCATTATTAGCTCTGCACACACCGTGAGCGTTGGAATGATTAACGATCCCAAACCAGCACCGATGGCCTCTAAATACAAATCAAGAAAAACCGACACAAGATACATCTATAAAAATTAAAGAAACACTACTGGAATTAACAAGAACCTATTATAACCAAAAAATTAAAGAGATAGAATATTAGCGAGAATTATTGGAAAATTATCTAGAAAAAAAAAGAAAAATCAAAAATGGAAAGACATCGAGAACTACTCCATTTTTTACAAAATAGTAAATAAAACAAATTTATAATTAGGTATAGAAATGCCTTTTTTAATGCCAATTCTATTTATAGCGAAGGACGCTTTTTATTTTATATTTTCATATAAAATATTTCTATGTTATTTAAATAAATACAATATTGTTGTTAAATGATTTTTTTTATTTATGTTAATAAGCCTTCGCTGTCAAGTTGTGTAAAAATTGCCTCCATTATTTTATGATTTTGCTGCGTTTGTTGTGATACATAGGTCAACATCGTTGTCTCTGTCAACGGCTTCCTCGTTATCCCAATCGATTTCTGTGTCATTTTTCTGTGTCATTTTCTTTAATACGAATATTATGTAGCACACAAGCAAGTATGACACAATTTGTAATGAATCTAATTTTTGGGATTTCAAGAATTTAAGTCGTCGAAAACGAATTGCCGTAATCCGAATACATTTTCCACAACAATTCTAGTTGCTGAATGCAAATTAGTAAACCTCAGTTGTTTAATTGTTAGGTTACCAAATCTTTGAACGGAGGCACCACGTAGTTATTTTCTGAGTTATAAGCTGAGTCACCTGCATCATGCATGGTTCCAGGTTCGCCAAAGTGTACATCCATAAATGTTTTGTCCGACAGTCGCTTGTAGCCAAATACTATAATCAGCCCTCTGATTATAGTACGCTTACTTGTCATTCTTCGGAGGGTTGATTTTGAAATAGCTACCATCAATCGCTCCTATTACTCTGGGGAAATTTCTCATCCTTGAAAATTTTATTTGATCTCTACGCATTTGTACTGATGTAGGCCACTTTATGTAGTTGTAGCTTGGTCCAACTATCCACTTCATAATTCTGTGCAATATTCTATACACAGAGCTTTTGGTTAAAGCTGTCTGAAATTTGCCTGTAAGTTTTCATGTTCACGAGAAACCAAATTGTGAGTAAAATCTCACTTTCTGGCCCCACTACAGCTCTCCCGCCATGACCTTCTTTTTCGGTGATTGACTCTTAGTGTTCTAAAAAAATAATCATCCAATATTAACTTATTAATGGTAATTCAAAATTAACATACCTATAAGTCGTTGGGTTGTCTAGTGATGCGAAAGTGCTCCTTGAATTGCTGGTCTGTATATTTGGCCACAACTTCCAAATAGTTTTCGACTCTTGCCTTTTTACAAAGATTAACACTCTCTGAATCTGATGTAGATGATGATGATGAGAAAGAGGAAGAATCGAACAAAATACAATTTTCCGAGGTACTTTGCTCCAGCAGTACTACCTAGAAGGATAAAGATTCGTCTCTGTACGATATTTATTATATTAAAAGTTGTTACCGTATTTTTGTCCATAATGATAATATGTGTATAAATTTTAATAATTCTCCTCTTCGTGATGAGTTGAATAATTATTTGCTTCTTTTATAAACAATAAATTTTTTTCCCTTATGACTAATTATGACAGTACTACACAAATTTTTTTTCATATTTCATCTATATGACATTTCAATTTCCACTTAGGGCCTGTCCGGATCCAAGTCTTCGTCTTGTTATTACAGCTAGTGACGTAGTACAACATGCTCAGCTATTATAATAGTTAGACGAAGACAAAGCTAACCTGTCCGACGTTTGACGTTAAGAGCTAGTACCTACTGTTTGTGGTTTGTAATAATTAATAAATGTAATTTATTGTAATGTTATTATTAATTATTAAAGTTCTTATAAAAATTTGTTACAATTAATTCTAATGCATATCTAACTGCTTATACTGAACTATGGTAGGAAAACAATGAAAGCAATAAGTAGAGCACGAGACCTAACGATTAACATAGCTATAATGCAGCTTGCTAGCCGGTTTTGGACAAATAATTATTTTATTTTAGAAGATGTCGATGAACAGGAATATGACGATTTTTGGGAAAATAAATTAATTGTAATAATAGTTCAATTTAAAAGTTATTTATTTCTGCAGCTTCCAAGGACGTATTGTCTATCTCCAACATTATTGCAAATAACTCAAATCCCCGCGGGAGATAAAAATACTTCAAAAAAGCACCTGCGCATAAAATTGAAGTCCTTCGGCTGCTTTGTTGACTTTATGGAAGTTAAAAGACACGATTGGACTTGCCAAATAGAGGCGATCTACTTCTGTTTTGGTTAGCAGCTGGCTGTTCCTGCAGCGTAGTTTCCTTAGCCATAAATGTACCCAGAAGTACAATATTTGACATTATTTCTAAAGTATTACTAAAATCGTTGGAAGTAATACCGATGGTCATAAAATATCCGAGTGACGCTGATGAACAGAATGGCATATCAACAGGATTTGCATGTAAAGGAAAAGTAGCTATATTTCATCGCGCAGCAGGCGCTATAGATGGGACATACACAAGTGTGCTATGTCCACCCCATTTTCAAGATGAATACATAAATAGAAAATTGCACTCTGGCCTTTATATTTAAACGCGGAGATTCCGGTTACAAAGCTACAACGACTCCTGCGCCGATTGTTGTCCCATACAAAGGGCGAAACCTCCACAGAGATAAATCAAAAAAAAAATAATATACACCACAGCCTAGATAGGAGTGCTGTGGAAAGTTCTATTGAAGCTATAAAAGACAGGTGGCGACATTTATTTGGGGACACACCAATTGAAGTGAAAATAGAAAAAGCAGTTATAGAAGTTGCAGTTTGCTGTGCATTGTACAATATTTCTGTAACAAACGGAGATCTCTTAGATGAGCTCTCAATGCATTCATCACCAACAGATCCTATTGAAAATGATGATAATCCTGAACAACCATCAGCTGCGCAATTT
This sequence comes from Dioctria linearis, assembly GCA_963930735.1. Classification (NCBI taxonomy): domain Eukaryota; kingdom Metazoa; phylum Arthropoda; class Insecta; order Diptera; family Asilidae; genus Dioctria; species Dioctria linearis. Next base: position 64,550,057 of record OZ005740.1, read on the forward strand.
AGAGACAAGCTGTGTACGGCATTATTAAGGGAATTGAGAGAATAAAAGCCTTGTTTTTCTGCCTAATTAAAAAATCATTTCATTTCATTTCATTTAATAAAAAATAAGTAATAGTGAATAAAAACTTTAAAAGAAAACAGCATTACTTCATTAAAAATATTTACAGGTCTTAAAAACCATAGCACTTCATTAGAAATAATTACAGGTCTTAAAAAAAACAATTCATTTACAGGTCTTAAAAAAAATAACTTCATTAAAAAATTTGTCAGGTAAACGTCTTTCAGTCTAAAATAGAAATATTTTTATACAAATTTTCATAATATTAATTTTTACCTAAGTCGTCTGAGCGTATATTTATAGGGACCTCGACTTCGCTCCCCAAATCCTCTCCACCTGCAAAAATGATAAAGTCATTTAACTGTCGCAACATTTTATTATTTTGTTCGAAGACAATTTTTTTAATTTTTATATTCTGCTGACACGGGCTGCGTTTCCTGCGACTGGCCTTCGGACCAGACTTTGGTGGAGGGGTTATTAATGGTGGTGTACTGGCAGGGGAACCAAGCATGTTCGCGGATGAAGAAATGTGGGGGGGGGGGGCAATTGCGTGCTGTATCCGGAGCATTTCGTCCATTGCGGCATAAAAAGGCCACGAACTGGGGGTTTCTTCCCATTTTCTGTGGACACTCCACTTGAACGATCCTTCAATGTCTGCAAGAATTTATTAGTAAGGTTAGTTTTTTTAATTCAAAATATTATCATTATTAAGATATCAAATAAAACATAGGTCAGTGACATACATACCTTATATTTTTGCGTCAAGTTTGGCCAATTTTTGGAAATATCCTTCACGTCGTGGTCTGTCCTTAACACTCCTGTTAAAATAAGTTAAAATAATTAAATTTAACAATTCTAATGTTAGTTAGCATTAATACTTCCATGTCGCCTGGTTATTGAAAGATTTTCCTTTAAAAAGGTGCCCACAATTCTCCTCCTGTGCTTTTATTAGTTTAAGCACGATTTCTCTTGTGCCTAAAATACAAAATGATATTATAATAATTACGACAACAGTAAAAAGCATGCGCAATACTTACACTTCAGTTTTTCCGTTTCCGTCATATTTCCAAGCTGAAGACGAAGCTAACCCGTCCGAATTCGTTCGTTTGCTCCGCTTGATTTCACAGATAGCAAACAAGCATAACCTCAGTGAATAAACATAATCTCACAATACGTTGTCTATTTAAATAAGTCAACTCGAGCCTCGACTCGGTGATCAAGCTAACCAGATGTCAAAACTGTTATACAAATAAGCAAAGCTCGGTGGCATGGACATGGATTCGGATAGAGCTTGACTCGTTGTTACGTCACTAGCTCTAATAACAAGACGAGGACGAAGACGAAGACTTGGAGCCGGAGAGGTCCTTAGCATCAAAAATACAGAAAGCCGAAAATTCTTGCGAAACTATTTAGCTCATCTACTCGCGGACAAGAACATGAGTAGTTGCGAGTAGATAGAGTACTTTTCATAGCCCAATGGAACATAGTTAATATTATTGTGTTAAGGAGAAGAAGATCAACAGAATTTTATCTCACTAAAAATTTATAAATGAAAGTAAAGCCAATACAGAAGGTGATGTTTATTACTGAATGAACTAAAATCAGGGAGGTTGAATGTTTGAGATCAACTACCATATATTGCAAAAACTCAAAATTTAAAGTCCAACTGCAGAAGAATATAAATATCTTAAAAGCTACTGAAAAAAATAACTCTTTCTAAGGTTCACAAACAAAATTCACACAAATATCTATATTAAAATAGAAAAAAAAGATGTAAAATTGTTAGGGACTTCTACAAGAGATTCTATAAGATTTGATTGTAACAAAATAATGGTTCCCATGGCAGATATTGTATCGCAAGTGTCGTAAATTTCTTGTCTAAAAACTATCAAACAGCTTTTAATAGAATAAAGGAATTAATGAAAATACATGGATCAAACTTTAATAACAGTTTTCTGCATTGCACATTTCATTCTTAAAATCTCCATTCCAATATACTTAATTGATAAATTATGAATTTCAAAATAACAAAAATCATATCTCCAAATAATTGTGGTGTTTCGAATGAAAAGTTTTTTAATTACTCATAGCAAGAAACTTTTAATTTACCCCCTGAAGCTTGATAGTACGGTTAATACCCGGAAAAACTTTGAATTTTATTAAAGCTTAATGGTTTTCTGAATTATGTGTTTCGCTCTGTGGTGCTAGACCATGATTAAACAATTTTCGGATGTTTATCAAAGATTAATTTGTATATGAGACGGAAGTGGTAGCTTAAATTGCTTTTCTACAGTCCTCTTGTTTTCTCTGAAATATCTTATATCCCCAGACCCAAAATATCAGTGCTAATATTAATTGACCTTTTAGAAATCGAGAGAAGATGCAAACAAGCTTTATATAAATTCACTGAAATCTAAGTGTCTTATTTTAAAGCGAATGGATACAAAATGCTTATCGGCAATAGAGATTAGTTGCGTCGAGAGATAATTTTTGTTTTTAATCATTCAAATGTGGGACAATTTATCATCTTCTACATTTTCCCCCATATATACATAAGTACTGTATGCTGATTAATTGAGGGTAGTACGCGCGCTCGCGCACTGGTATGCGTTTTTAATATAAATAAAATAATTTAAATCCAAATTTCAGATTTTCCAGCAGCAACTTAAAAAATATTAAGAGTAGTTTAGGAAAATATCGAAAAACAATATTTTTCAACGCAAAACATCCAAATTCTCGTAAAATAACTTTGGAACATCTTCACGTCATGGTTTGTTTTTCAAGATACATACGCCGCCTATGTTCTATTGTGTTTTATTTTATGTACATATAAGTATATAATATAAAAAGAAAATAACAATAAAAACTTTCCATCAATAAAACCGATGTACATGTATAAAAACCACAAAACTATTTCAGCCAATAAGTGGCAAGTTCGAAAATGTTCACCGAATCGTTCTCAACATTTATTAGGATACATAAAATATGTTGAAACACCTACTACAAAAGAGACATTTTTACTGCTCATCAGCTATTGGTAATATAATTAAGCTGCTATATCTCTTGGGCCCAGTTGTCGATACTCATGTCAGAACTTCCCAACAAATATAACAACTTTGATAACAACTTTGGAAGCTGTACGACCAAATATTAAAACTTGTCTGGGCCACTTAGCAAACAAAATTAAATTATCCGTGTGTATAGTCTACATTCTTACATGAATATATACATCCAAACATACTTTGTAAGAATCCTTTGTAACTCTCCGATAGCACTCAGGGAGAAGAAGGCTAATGTGATGGATAAATATGGCGACCATAATTGATAATAACTTTGTAAACTGATTTGTAATTCATTTCGGTTGGGAAGGACCCTTGAGTAGACTGGACACTGGACAATGTGCAGGCTTATAACGCAACTACTGACATGATATGAAAATAGTATCAGAATAGAATAACTTCATTATCAGCTGCAAGTTCCACGGGCAGGAGGCCTTCGGTGAAAACTCTTGTGGTAGATTGTGTTCACAGCACAAACTTTCGGTCGGAAAATCCAACAAAGAGTTGTGTTAATTAATTTTGTACAAAGTTTGGTAGAGTCTAATTGCTATCTAGGAACCGACTGAGAATATACAAAATCGTTGCCATAGGATGTTCATTTGTGGTACCACATTGGTTTCATTTATTGCTTCGATGATTCTATTGCTTCGCTTGGGGGCAGTTGAAATTTTGTTTTCTATGTATAAATTGAAACATCACGTCCAATTAAGTAGAAAATGTGTCAGCGGAGATTAAAATTGAATATTTATTTATGCCATAAAATGGATCTGATCGTGTAGAAAGATTAAATAGAACGTGTGGAGGGTTCTCTTTCTACCTTTCTTTCGAAGATAACAACGCGTTTATGTTGGTTTTTTTAGCTACTTAACTTATATTATGACACTAAGGACAGTATTCACTAAACCATTTAATAAAAATTTAATTAAAATTGTTTGGAAACACTTAAAATTTAATTAAAATTTTATTACAAATGAATTTTTGTCCTCTCAATTTTATGCGTGCTCAATCGCACTCTATACGGAGTACTCACAACTTGTATTAAATTGCTACCATAGGAAATTAACATTTTTTCTTATCAATTTATTGTTTTCTACACATATTATTGTATGATTTGTTAAAAATTTGTCCCTTTGATTTAATCACACTTTCTATGCGTGCCGGTATACTACAAATACTGGCATTTACCACCTTTTCAAATCATCAGAATTATTTCAAATGTTTTCTATATTTTTTTTTAAGAATGTCTACGATGGGATTAGCACCACTATAAACTTTTGATTTGAGGTAAGCCCAGTAATTTTTATTAGGTTTAAGTCAAGAGAATTGCCTGGCCAAGGAAGGATATTAAGATTTTCGTTTGTGACGAAGTTGGAATACATTTTGCTATATGGCAGGAAACTCAATTTAGCAATGTAATAATATTTAGGATAGTGGAGAGAATTTTTATATGGAAGAAGGACATCAGATAAGACCAATTTATATTAGTCCTGGTGTATCGTTCATTCAACAAAATATATGGGACTAGGACTTTCTCCTCTGATACAGCTCCAAATCATTATGGCCGCTGGATGTTTACAGTTTGTAGTATGCAGTCGTCTTTACACCTCTCTCTTGGGCTACTATTCTGCATTCTCACTCACTTATGGCTGTTTAAGAGAAGTCACTCACCCACCATTTAGTTATACTAGAAAACTAGTGGAATGAGATGTACACTGTTAAATAAAATAATCCACCACATTTGTGGTGAATATTTTTGATGTGTCAATCAGTTGTTTATTGTTTCTTTACTGAAGTAGTATAAAAAGTAATTATTTTAAGATGGCAAGTTTGAATATTTATACCTCAATATTATTAAATAATTTATTGGAAAATGAACAAATACGTGGTGGGCATAGAACTCACCGATAAGTTTTTTTTAATTGCCGGACAATAAATTTGTGAAGCTGTTCCGATAAAGTGATTGGCCGATGAAGTTATAAATAAATTAAGTCCTTTTATGACCGGTTCTTCGAGATCATCAGCTATTAATTTGAGTAATGAAGCTATTCTTTCCTTCAATGTAAAAAATAATTAGCGGTAATGTTTACAGATTCTTTGTGCTGGACGAATTTTTACCACGAGTAGCTACCAACAACTACTAAGAGAGAGTGTAACTATTGGAATGAGTCAGCCATCAGCTGCGCTACTAAACAGGTGGTTAATGCTGTTCAGAAAAGTGATATCATCAACGAAGAAATCATTTCCCTTCGGCGGTGGGAGCATTGAATCAAACTAGGACAGAGTTAGGAGAGATTTTTTTTTAAATTTTACAATATGTATATAAGATATATTCCTCAAGTCCTACAATAAATACAGCTTTCCTGTGCTATTAGAGGCATAGACTACTGTAATAGAAAGAATATAATAGAAAAAAATATAAGTTAGATCCAGCCATTACAGCCAAGGATTTGCCATTGATTCTAAATACAATTGATGATGAGACTTTTTCAACTTTATTTTGAAATCATATATGTATGTAATTTATATAAATCTTTGCTTCTATTAACAAAAATTATAATTTACATAATACACTCGCCTGAAACACGATTTTCCGAGTTTATAATCCGATTTATATTTGCAAGGACTGCCTGAACACTTCATTTTTTTTTTTAATTTTTAAGAAAGTTTTAACAGACACTAGTGGCACTATACATTTTTTGCACAATATAAGATAAAGATAAATAGTTGTGAAATTATGTGTACTTTTGTTAAATTATAAATGCAATTTGGTCACAATCAACGCCATTTAAGCCAACTATAATTCGAAGAGGTACGTTCTTAGAACTTTGTTTGTTGCCTCCATGCCTCCAATTAGTTTGGAAAATTCTGCTTATTTATAAAAGTTTTAAGAAATCTAAGATGAAATAAAGTGTATTAAAAAAAATTATTTAACTTTTTTCAAGACATGAATTGTAAGATTCCAGTGAAGTTGAGCTCATAACAATCGCCTTTTCTTCATTCGATTCATCAGCTTAGGCTTTTTTGCAGTACGCCTACACTTTAAAGCTGTCGCGTACAATCTTCGCTGCAATGTCATGAAAGATATTTCCATTCCATGCTCATTTAGATGCCTTATTAAAACACTAACGGATGCTCTACATTATAGTACAGCATTATAGATAATTTTCCTATCCGTTCTCTCCGTCCTTTTCCTAATTCTATTGCAATTTACTAGCGATGAGATCCCTGAACACAAATCTCTTGTCACTCTCTCTCGACTGTGGAGGCCGAAATATTTTCTCTTTTTGCTATATCTCGGTTAGAAAACATGTTAGTTTTCAATAAGGCCAACATCACTTGTCGTTTTTCACGGCTAACGTATTTTACAAGGCCAGTGTTAAAATGTTTTAGATGTTGTCTGTTTTAAACACTATAAAATTTAATAATTTTTCTTTTTAATAAACCACTTGAATAGTATTTTCGATTCTTAAGGCTCTTAATGTTTTAAACTCACAAATACAATTGCGGCTGCTTAACTAACAACTGACTGACACGAAATGAAAAGCATAAATTGGATTCAATTTATACCTGCGCCTCTACCTCTTTTCAGGTAAATTGCTTATTTTCCCACTAACAGATCTCTCAAGAAGGTATTGGGATTACCTTTTGCAAAGTAAAATTATTACAAAGAAATTATTTCAAGGAAAAAGGTAGCATTTCTTTACAATTTAAGAATTTTTCTCGTGTCTAGTTTATTGAACAGTACTGTCAGAGCCTTGGAGTGAATATGAGCCTGAGTATAATGAATGCAATTCACAATTTTCCACAAGGTATCAATAATTATCAGGGATACTTATTTTGGGCGAAGAATTTTATTACATCCACAGAAAATATGACGTTAGTTTTTTATTTTTTATTATATTTCTTTAAACTCTCATTTTGACATTACCGTCATTGTCACCATGCAATTTGTAACACAAGAACTGTTTGTAAACCATTGTGTCTCACTCAAGGATCGCCAATCAATATAATACTCACAGAAAACTTTAAATGAAGATGTTTCATGTAAGAGTCCGAAAAATAGTTAGACTTATTCAGTCTTCAACACACTCCCTCTTTCTTTAAGGACCGGGATATCACCACACTTTCCTTGTTTATTACATCTCAACAAAACTCTACTTGCTAAATTGGATGAACCAGGAAGCGTGATTTTGAATCCGAATATTACATTTAACAAGGCAACCGTTTTTTTTTTTTTTAGGTTGCCACAGCTCAGGGGATACCACTGACATATATAACATGGACTGCCTGATTTGCTATTTCATATGGGTCAACTTTTTTTGGTAGGGTGTGACAATTATCTTAATTTCAAATTTTACTTTTGCTTTAATATTCATACTAAAAGTTCAACAAATTATAGAAGCACTCGAAATTATTTCTCTTCTTGGAAACTTATCTCCTACAACATCAAATATTTTTTAAACTTGATTTTTAAAGAAATAAAATTAAGCAATTTTTGTCTACCTGCCCCTAAAAGTATCTATGGGGGCCAGAGAAAGGATTACAAATATTGTATTGCCATCTATTTCTATCCTATATAATCATTTGGAAAACCACTGAACTGAAACTGTATGCTGAAACTATGCTGTATTTTGTATAGAACTTGTTATTTGTAGTTCAGCGGAATAAAGTAGTTAAACCAAAAAGGGACAACTATAGAATAGTGATCCCATAATAATGTCAAATAATGTAAGGAATTTCAGTAGTATCAGCAGTCCATTTTATATACGTCAGTGGGGGATACCCTGTGGCGATGTTTCAATACCCCGTCACTACCGTTCTGAACGCGTGACCAATCAACACGTAAATTGGGCAATTTTATCTGTCTAAATGCAAAGCTATTATTGCTTCGCTGAGCGTTTGAACTACTTTTTTAAAACAAAAAAATAAATTATTCGTTTGTCAGACTTCAATAGGAAAAGAAGTATAAAAGTTCTTATAACGTTATTTAAAAAAAAACATAACCATCTCTTGCTGATGATAATAGATGATAATATAAGAGGATTTTCAAATAAAAGAAACGGAGAATACCATTCAGGATACCACGTCTTTTATTCAGACTACCGTCTGCAGGTGCTTATGTTCATGCCCGCTCAAATGGCGGTTCACATGTTTTCTTTTCCGTACTTCGTTTAGATTGACTTGGTGTACCCTTGGGTATAGCACCATCATTATTAATCCGCAGACGTAACGGAATACTGTCGCATACGGTAGTTCATCGCGAAGATCTGGACCGCTCGGTTGCACAACAGAAACAGAGAAAACGCTTTCACCAGTTCGACATAGGGTCAACTGGTGTAATCTTTTCACGCTCACCGTTAAGTTATAAGTCCTCAGTACGGTACGAAGAACGTAACGAAGATCGTCGTGATACGGCAAATAAAAGAAGACACATTGAGCTGTACCAAGGAATGTTCGTGTGCTAGCTGTAATGACATCATTTCCTTTTTCTTCTTTATCTTTCTTACGGGACATTCTAATCTTATCCTGTGTGTGACCAGCACTGCTTAAATCTACAGGCATCTCACCTAGGACAACCTAGAGTTAAGCACAATTAATCATACTCGCTGTTACAGCTAACAGTAAAGAGCCTCTGTCGTTCAGGGTCTCATGCCACAGGACACTCCACTCGACTGGTACCAGAAATACAGAGCAGCCTAATTGAGGTCCGATTTATTGGGTCGTGGACCTAGTACATAAAGCCTCCTGCATCCAGACATACCGTATGGTTAAACTGTACTGTTCTACTTTCCTCGTTTGAAGCTTTCGCCTTAAGACCGCTATCACATATCCAGAACTGAGGTCTCAACTCTTCATATCGCAGTCGATACGACCCGTTGCAGTTGGACTGTCAACACAACTCAAAATATCTGGTGGGCCCTGTTATCCATGCATGGGGTATCCACTAAATCCCTATGAAGCCGTATCCTAGCCTTGGTTGGAAAGCAGGAAGGGTAGGGAATTGAGGATTAGTGGGTTGAGTGAAAGAGGTGACGGTGTGCATTTTGCTTGAATGTTTGCGGTTCATAACTTCATAACTTCTTCTACTTATGAAGGATTCGTGGAATTTTATGACACGACCGAATTTTACTTCAATGGTGTGGGCTGACCTCAGCTTACATCTAGCGTGATACGCACAGGAAGGGATCAGGCAATAGCGGTAGAATTGGCAATAAGAGAGAGATATACATACGACCTTACGGCCGGTGCTAAAAGGAATCAATTCGTGTTATTGTTATCATATCGCTACTAATCCGAAAGGCCTTGTTTTGGGCTTCATTTAACATGGACCGTATAGTGTGTGCAGACTCAGTCCAAATATGAGAATTATATTCTAATCTAAGCATGATTGTAGATTTGCGCCAAGTCTGATGAAGTAACATATTTGTTGCATCTTTGCAAGTAGCCCACGCATTTCATCGCATTTTTGGCATTACCAAAGTAAGATATTTGAATGCCTAAGATGTTTAGGAATAGCGAGTTCGAGGTATCTATTCCTTCGATGGAAACTGGTTGAGCGGGTGTTGGGGTAAGCTTAAGTAATAACAGACAAGATTTCGTTTTGGAAGCAGTAAACAAGACGCGTCATTGTTTAGTGAACTAAACATGTGACTACATTTGCAAACTATAACATTTCCGCGGGAGCCAGCTATACAATCGAACGCATATACAAAATCAAGGGTGCTGTCACCTACAAAACAATGATTAGGATTGGAAGTGAGAGCTACCAGATCATTAATTAAAATGAGAAAGAAAGTAGGAGAGAGAATGGAGGATTGCGGTATATCGACATTGATTATAAAATGTTCAGACGTAACTCCGTTCAGTAGCAGTTGTATTGAGATTCTAGACCTAAGGTTTTGCTAAAAGAGGAGGATTTCTGACTCTGTCGAAGGTAAGAAGAATCGAAGATTGGGATGCTTATAGAAATTCAAGATGATTTTTTAAGGATTTGTATGATAAGGGAGAGATGAATCCTTTAGTATCCTGAAACATCGCAGAAATTAAGAACCCATTGTCATTCTTAGCCAAACGGCTTATGGACTTACCTGCTTCAACAGCCCAAATTGAGAGAATATTTTCAAATTGGGCACATGTGCATTCTCCTACTTGGAATAGATTAACTTTCAAGCGTTCCAAAAAACGTATACATATATTATTCATTGCGATTGGCTGATGATGTTGATGATACAGAAGATGATGATGATGAAAATTCAAGACAATGAAAAATTTTCATTTATAAAAAATAATAGAATAAAAATATGTTATATTTTACCCTTGTAACTTAATTTTTCCTATAATTTTCCTTAGTTTTATCATCTTTGACTTAATTTGATTGTCTGCTGTAGACTAAAGGCCATGTAGATTACGCATAAAGTACGACGTAAATTACATTACATCCCTGAGTAAAAGATCTTTTCGTTGGAACGTGCATATATATCGAGATGGTTTAGAATAGTTGTTGCTGCTAATTGTCGTAAACGGAGTAGATGGTGACAATGGAGGTAAGATACGGGAAAAATAAAAGCGTTGTGAGGACAGCAAGGCAGTCTTAACACTAAGGCTGCCATCCGTCCTGATTTCCTCGGATTTGTCCTAGTTTGGTGGGCGTCTGGGAAGTGTCCGAACGGGGTTTTCTACACCATCCTGGTTCTAAAATATTGGAAACCAATTAATTAAAAATTTAAATTTTGTGTGTACTGTACGTCTACGGTGTACCTGATACCGCCGACAGACAGACCGACGCGACTCTTAAACGGTGTTGCCACTTGGATTCAAATGAATCAATTGGCATACATTTTATTGAAGAATTTTCATTTTGGATAAATGGATACTTTTTTTTTTCGTTGGATACATTCTTTTCTTTTAGCACCTTTCTTCCTTAGAACAATAAAATAATGTTGTAAAGTGTGTGAATTTATGAACAAGAGTTATTATAACATAGGCCGCAAATCCATTCCATTTAATTATCGTTGCTTGCAAGTCCATAACCTTCAGACTGTTCTCATTTACTACTGAGCCATCCATTTTTACTAAATTGAATCGCTCATTTTCAGGACGAAATTCTCTCTTAAGTTTGTAAATATTTTTAATTTTTTTATTTTTTTTTTTATTTATTTTGGTATTTGTAATTTTCTTTTATTTTATACCCTAGATGATACTAAGTTTGTCATAGAAATAATGATGGTAAAAGACCGAAAATATATGTTGTTTTTTGTATGTCCGTATGTCAGTATGTCTGCCTGTCCGCACTGGAAAGCGGGCTGACTTAGACATTTAAAAAAAAAAAAGTTCGAAAATGTGACAAGTCGGGTAACTCCTTCGTAAGGTTGGCATAGAAGACTTCGTTTTTCACTATACATATTATATTTGAGCACTTTCTAAAAAAACCACTTCATTAATCAAATTTACAGGCAGATGACCATACAAAATTACATACGGGAATTCTTCTAGAGTATCGAAAGAATTGGTCATAGACCAATTCCAGCTGTTTTACTGGATTTATTTAATTTTACTTTTATAGTCTGCTTTTTTTTCTTTCTTTATTAATTTTTTGATTTTTTAAAGACATTTTCAGTGAGCTTTTCTTAAGCGTTTTTAATATTTTTGTTTTTTTGTTTGTTTGTTTGTTTGTTTTAAGTCCGCGTTACAGACAGAGTCGGGGCTTTTCTATAAATTTATTACAGCATATGGTAGGTTTAAATTTAAATCGTTATAAATCGTAAATATTAAAATGGGGAAAGTTTTATTTTTTGATGGAAAAAGATTAATTTGCAAATTCAACGAGTCAAAATATATCAATATCAGAAATCCTGACCTATCTACTAGTGCCAATGAGGGATTTCCATTGCATAGGAAAAACAGTAATTGTTATTATTGTGATTTTGGCGGAGCCAGCACAGCTCTCAAGGCCTCTCTTACCGGCTCAGTCCGCCTCACTGAGTAGCGACCGTTGCTTTTGTAACCTACGTTGTGTGCCTGTTCTCGTATATTGTGTTCCGCACATACCCATACAAAAAGATACCCGTTTATTCTTAAAATTAAAAAAAAGTAAAAAAGTTTAAGGAAGGCAATGGATGGGTATAACTTAATAAAGAATACATACTCACGTTTAAAAAAGAAAAACATCGGACTTTCTATTAAGAACATGCTGTTCAAAGGCGTAGTGGAAGCTTACAACAATTTGATTAGTTTGACTGGATGTTTTGCGTAATTCATATAATTCAGAATACGTGATAGACTGCAATTGAAAATACTGATTTATTTCTACAAGACAAGGACATCGAAATTGATCACAAAAAATTGATAGATGACTGGGTAAATTTAAAAATTTTCAATCAAAATCAAAGCGACCTAGACAGGCTTTTGACGACAAATGAACTTTGGCTTAATTTTTTAAAAATATCCAATGTTCATTTGTGCACTGGGTTAATCAAGATTGCGCTGTATTTTTTACCATACCAACTCATAATGGCACTCTACGCTGTAATTTTTCACTTATTTCTTAACAGTGGACGAAAGAAACAAACTCACTGAATACACAAAGGATTTCATCATTAAACAAATCGAAATATAATTTCAAAGATTTTAAGATTTTTATTAAATCTTTCTTCTTCAAAACAGCTTCCCTGCGGTTTTGAGTAAAAACTGTTTAAGTTTTTGTTTATAGTTCCTTTAGTTAATATTGCATTATTTATATTTTCTTTCTACAGAAGTAAAATTGTATCTTTAACTTTAAGAAGGTTTATATATGTTCCTAAATGAAAGAGAGATTTATTTCATATCGTTGTCATCGTTTTTTATAGTTTTTTACCAATTTTGTAAACTGACTAATTTTATAGTAAATAAATAAAGAGACACAAAATATTGAAGTTATTTCTGAGGTAGTGTTCTGTCCTCAAGCAGAGAGTAGTGTGTTCAGTCGGTTCAGAGATTGACTGGAGTGGTCCTTTTCCTTTATGGTTTGCTAGAATTATTCCGCCTTTGAGATAATCCGTCATGTGAACACGAACCGGACTGGAATTATCTTCACCGGCGTTAGTTCAGTTCCAATTAGACAGTTTGCGAGTTTTGCCATAAAAAGTAGAGGGGACTGTACGTGTGAGATATTGCGATGATTGCTTCCGCAGCATTTAAATTTCAATAAACTATCTCCCTCACAATTTCTGTAAAAATGGGATGTCATCATAATGTAAATCCTGCTTTAATCATAACCAACTCCATTTACTATCCATTTGCGCAAGTTTACTTATACCAGGGCGACCATACCAACACCACTCAAAATTCCTCATTCAACAATCATCTAGCAAGAAAGCTATTTTAGAGAACTTATATGTATTATCATTCTATGGTCAGAACCGTTGAAAATATAATTAAAGAGAAGCAATTATGGCAGAGGCCCGCCAATTATAGTTGTGAGGAGCGAAACTAACAACAATCTATGGAAGCTTAGCGCTGAACGATTACAACTGGCAGAAAGAAAACTCATGGATAACCTTGTAGAGTAAGTGACAAGGCAAAAGCAGAATACCCGATCGCATAATATAATAGGTCGGATTGGTTGTGGAATTAAGTGTAATTGTTGGGAAACGCACTGAATAACACCACTAATTTTTTACGCTTCCACAATGGTTGAATTATGTTTTTTGAATGCAGATATAACCGCATAGTATTCAGTATCCTGTCATCAGTTTTAGCATGCGGATTTCTATTATCTAATATAATAACCGGCCAAGTGCGAGTCGGACTCGTGCACGATGGGTTCCGTACTATGTTACAAAATTTAACACTATGTACTTTTTATTTATTTTTTCAAATGAGAGTAGGCGTCATGTGAAAAAATAATGCTGTCATTTGAAAAAAAATTCCTACTTATGATAATTATAATGAATGAGAATAAAACGAGGAAAAAAAAGCCGAAAAAATCACGTTTCTTGTATGGGAGCCCCTTTACTTTTTAATTTAATTTAATTTTTATTATTTACGGTTATAGTGGCAAAAGAAATACCCACTCTGTGAAAATTTCAACTGTCAACCTTTTACGGTTAATGAGATACAGCCCGGTGACAGACAGATAATAATAAGAATGAAAAACGACGAAAAACTCGCGTTTCTTGTATGGAGGCCCCCTTAAACTTTTCATTTTATTTTATTTTTATTATTTGTTGTTATATCGCGAATAGAAAAATACAACTGTTGTTACCCTTTGGGTACGGAACCCTAAAAACTGTAGCCGATGACAGGAAGAATTCTCATCATAAAATTGACTGATTTTTTCCTAAAAATGTCGAGTTACAATGACGCTGGAACAAATTCTCTTGAGGGAAAAATATGTCTGTGCATCTGGTTACAATCGTTGTTCCCCGACTTAACCTTAAAGACTCCAAATTTTAGCACTAGTCAAGATAATAAACCGGTTCTACTAGTTCGATCCATTGAAGTTAGTCAAAGAATAATACAGGTACACCAGTTTTGATAGGAACACATGTCACATGTACACGAACATTAGCAAATGTACACAATACATGTTTTTTTCATACTGTTTTTTCATTGTTAAACAATTGTCGGAGTCTCGCACGGGATTGTTTTGTGGCATTAATCTCGGGCAATCGACCAAGATATCAAGAAAAATCAAAAAGTTGAAAATCAGAAAGGTTATAACCTCAAATTATTTTATGGCAATAAGTGGTAAGCGGCCGATCAGTTCAATATTAGCGGAGGCAGCAGAAGAACGTAAAGGCGAAGGTCCAATGTACGCTTCGCGGTCGGCGCATTCTTCGCTTCTGTCGTGGCAGAATTTTAGCAAGACCAAATGAACGGGTCGTGTTATTTTGACAGTTCCTAATCTTGACATTTGTTTATTAAAAGAATGGTGGTAGAAAACCGCGTGTTATTAATTAAATGTGAAATGATGGATATTGTAGAATTATTGGATGTAGCAGCTCTTGCGTTTGCGGATTATAAATCATATAAGCAGTATAAAAAAACAAAATAAAATGTAGACGACGATTTTAGGATAGGAATAGAATGCCGATCGAAAGGTAAATTTATTCATTGAACCATCGTTCCGTTATTTAAAGGAAGGGGATCTAGAATAGTTCCGGAAAACAACAAGACTGATGTATGCCACCTGTGATGTATTGTCAAATCTTCTTTAAAGAGCGATTAACCAAAACAAGCATAAGAACACCCATATTACCTGAATGCCGACTCTTCTTGACTCTTGTGTAAGATTTTATTGTGAAAAGAAATAATTTTTAACTGGAATTATATTTACCTAGGTATCTTTTGCAAGGTGGCGGTAAACAATATTTGGATATGACATTTAAAATGGGCTTAACCACTGTAAGAAGAATTGTTTACCAAACTTATGATGATATATGGGATGAGCTCTTCGATATGTACTTATCAACACTAAACATCCACGAATGGTAGAAAATAGCCGACGATTTTCAGATTATGTGGAATTTACCTGGCTGCGTTGATGCTATTGGCGGAAAGATCATAAAAATAACTTGTACTTCGAATTCAGGCTCACATTTTATAACTATGAGGGAACACGCAGCACTGTCTTGCTGGCAGCATGCTATGCCAACTATACTTTCACTGTTGTTGACATTGGGGCATTTGGAAACCAAAGTGAAGGTGATGTACTGAATGTACTGGTGATGTACTGAACTGCCGGGCGAAATGCAACTGAGGAACTCAAATTGGATGTTTCCTTATTACTTTGTTAGGGATGCTGCGTTTACACTGTGGCCATATTTGATGAGACCCTATTCTGGAACGATTCTTAGTGAGGGAAAAGAAAATTTTAACAAGCGCTTGTACTCGCAGAGCTATTGGAAATGCTTTTGGAATTTTGACAGCAAAATGGAGAATTCTAAGGACTACACTGATCACGTCTCCAGAATCAGCAGAAGAAATAGTGAAGGCAGCTGTTGTTCTGCATAAGTTCTGTAAAATGACCGATTGTAGTTATAGCCCTCCAGAGTATGCAGATAGATTAGTTCCAGGATAAGTAAAAAGTGACTTTGACTTTTACGGGAACTCTATCTCCTCTGTAACTTGAAATGATAGAGATATGTATATAGGCTTATTACATTCGAAACTTAGTTTGCCAACCCTTAACGATATTTTCGAACTCGAATTTCGAAAATGGAGCGGGTAGTTTCGAAAAAAGCCACTTTTTTTACAAATTAAATATATCGGCAGATCCCGTTATCGCGCATCTTTTGTGGATCAACATTGATGTTGGAGGGGTAGGTAAGCTCTGGGAGGGGCGGGGCTTGAAAGTTTCTCAATCAAGCATCGTAGAGGACTGATTAAGGTCTTAAATGGATGATATCAACTAGCTTAGTATGGTGATTGATTCACAAGTTTGTACTTTAAAAGGGGCGGGAGTTAAGGGGGGTTCCAGCACGTAAATATGAGAGGCGAAGCCACCATACAAATTGAAAACACATAATCCCTATCTGATACAGACCGATTTTTTTCGGGCATTTTTTTTTCTATTGCAGAATTGAGTCCTCCATTCCATAGACTACTTTTTTTTCCTGCTCGAGGAGGTGGGGGAGAATTAGCCTTTCCAAATTCTTTTGATTTTACTTGAGCCGTTTGATCTCCTAGTACAGGAGTGTCGGTACATAAACTTCTTAGAAAAAATTCGTCTACCCGATGGGGTCATACATTTGTCAAAATGTACTAGACTAAACTTTGACCCCCACAGGGGGCGTAGTATACCTTCAATTTTTTTGAAAAAAACGTAAGCATATGTGCGACATTGAGATCTCTCGATTTAGATACCAAATTTTTTAGTACTACACTGTTTTCTATTCGAAGTGTAGTACTAGATTACCTAATTTTCAAATGGACATAACTACGTAGCGTTAGGTCCAATCTGGAAACGGTTTTCTTTATTCGCTTTATCTTATTTATTCATGCGAGGGATAGTTTTAGGGTAGGGGTGGAAACCCCCACAAATTTCCCAATTCCTTTATTTTTGTCAATTTACAATCTTTCGTTATGAAAAGTTAAACGCGAATACAACTTTCGAAATACTTTTAGCTGATTTAAATTTTTATTGATTTTTATGAACGGGAGGGGGGTGGGTGGTTAGGTACCAACATTTTGATATGCTCACAACCGCCGCAATTATAAACCCATTTCAATAAACACATGGTACATACATATAAATGGTCTCCATCTTTTGGCGTTTTTTGATTTTCGAATTTCGAAAATTCGAAGTACTAAACTTGAGGTTTTTCGAAAAAATCAAGGTATATTCAGCGCAAGATTATACTATTACTTATTCCAAAATAACGGACCGCTAAAACTTATATAAGGTAACGGGTTTTCGTAATTGAAAAAAAAATGCGAAATTTCGAAATTCCTACCAGCGCAGCAACAACATTTATTTTAGGGTAGTAAGATTCGTGCTTTTCTAAATTTTTTTGAAAAATTTCCCCTCCACTCTCCGACATTTTTTCTATGCCCTATAGCAACGGCCTGAGGTCCATCTTTTCCGGGGAGGGGGATTTTTTCCGGGGAAGGGGTAGATATTATCGGAACAAAAACTATAAAAAAAACGGTTTGTCCTTCCTCCACCCCCCTATAGTTCTCCTAAATATTCCTTCTACCCCTCTATATCGTGCCCCTCCTTAACCTGCAGATACCCACCATCAGGCCATAACAGAAGGTGGGCCATGAGGGCCATTTGGCTTAGGCCCCGAGTTGTGAAAGGGCCTCTATTTATTTCCTAATTTGGTCACAGTAGGTGCGGAAAAATTAAGTTGAAATATTATTTTGAGTATTAATTTATTTTATTTTAACCAAAGATTTATAAAATATAACGATACAAAAGTTATAGTAAAAATTTCAAGTTATTGTTATATGTATGTATAAAACTTTTTTACGTAGTAGGCCAATTGCATAAAAAAGAATATGTTGAACTCTGAAAAATTCAAAAAATTTTAACGCAGTAGGCCAATTGCATAAAAAAGAATATTTAATTTTCAATTATTAAAAATTTAACTATATATTCAGTACAGTTTTAATTTTCCTATTGAGTATAGCTTTTGGTTCCGTACTATAAATTTTAGTGATTATAAAATTAGTGTTTTTTTTATTGTTTAGTGATATTTGTAATCTGTAAGTTTAAATGGAGTTAATATTAAAAATAGTTCTATTTAATTCATAAGTAATTAATTTTAGGAATATAATGAAAAGAACATATCCGAGTAGCGCAAGCAAGAGACGACAGAAAAAAGAACAAGAAAAATCCAAGCAAAGTCTGCCACGATTAACGAAATTCGTTAATAAAAAAAACCTCCCTGAACAGATCATCAATCAAACAGTCAATCCTGAAAATGAAACTACTCATGCTATTTCACAAATGGCAAATGTTATTGCGAATGTTGATGCTCAAATTTCGGTGGTTGAAAATATAACTTCAGAACAAATAGAAGATTCTTTGTCACCATTACAGATAAATGTTGATGATGCAAACATGGAAGAAATTACTTGTCATCTAATCTACCCAATATTCAAGGAATTGAAGCAACAACTTCAATATCTGTTTTCAACGATGACGTCGCCTTACTTAACAAGAAAAATATAATGCAAATGGAAGATTTTTTGAAAATTGAACATTTTAAAATACCTGAAAACATCCCAAATGATGCTGAAAACAATAAATTTCCATATCGTCTGACGAAGAAAGTTTTAGCGAATGGAGAAATTTGCAACAGAGATTGGCTATGTTGGAGCAATTCAAAAAAGTCATTATTTTGTTTTCCCTGCTTCCTACAGGATACGAAATTTGATGCATCAGTTCTCGGTAGCCAATCAGGATGGGATAATTTAAGAGGATGGAGGAAATTGAAAGATCGCGTACCCGCTCATGAAAATTCAATTATTCATAAAAAAAATTATGTCCATTGGAAATCAGCAAGTAGATCTGCATTATTAAAGTCCTCATTAGGATCATCTCTACTGAAACAACTAAACTGTCAGGCAAGTAATTGGCAGAAAGTTTTTCATAGAATTTTGGATGTTATATTTTTCCTAAGTGAGCGTGGTTTGGCATTATTTGGTTCTAATGAGAATATTGGAAATTCGCGGAATGGAAACTTCTTAGGTATCATAGAATTGCTCAGTAAGTATGATCCAGTTTTATACGAACATGTAAAAAGTGTTCGTGAGTCACAAGACAAGCACAAACGTCTTCAAGTTCATTATTTATCATCAAGAATTCAAAATGAATTCATTCAGATTTGTGGAAAATTTGTGCAAAGAAAAATTATTGAAGAAATTCTTGATTCTAAATATTTTTCCATTATTGTGGATGCGACACCAGACTGCTCACACCAAGAACAAACGTGTCTTGTAATTCGTTATGTAAAAATAATAAATAATGCATCGTATTCAATTGAGGAAAGATTTATTACATTTGATTCATTTACACAACAAAGAGGAATCGAAATCGCTACGCGAATTATTGAAATTCTTGAAAATTTTGGCCTTGATTTTAATTTATGCTTTGGGCAAGCATATGATAATGGTGCTAATATGGCAGGACAGTATAACGGTGTGCAAGCAGTGCTGCTTGAGCGTAATCCGAATTGCATTTTTTCCAGTTGTGGAAATCATACTCTTAATCTTGTTGGAGTTGACTCTGCTGAATCATGTAAAGAAGCAGTTACATATTTTGGGAGAATTCAACAGATGTATAATTTTTTTAGCAGCAGTCCTAGAAAGTGGGAGATTTTAAAGAAATATTTAGCTGTGTCACTTCATACAATATCAAAGACAAAATGGTCTGCTCGAATTGATGCTGTTAAACCAATTTACAATAATCAGTCAAATATTCTGGCTGCTTTAGAGGAGTGTAAGTCACTAAACCTTCCACCGCACGCACGTACCGAACTTCAGTCAATTTTTCAATATTTGGATACATTCGAATGCATTGTGTTGACAACAATATGGCTTGAAATATTAACGTTATTGCAACAAACTAATTTAATTATTGAAGCACGCAATGCAACACTTGACGTCGAAATGGAAAATATTAACAATCTTATTGCAAGGATGAAGATAATGCGTGAAGAGTGGGGCAGATTACTCTTAAGTTCAAAAGAGATTGCAATACTTTCCAAAATTTCAACTGATTTTCAATTAACTCGTCATATTAGGTCACAGTTTGATGCTGAAGAACATTATAGAGTTAATGTTTTTATATACATTATTGATTCGGTTATTTCAGGCTTGACACATCGCTTTGAGTCTTTACGCAAAATTTGCCAGACTTTTGGATTCCTTTGGACTTTTCAAACTTCATCAGATGAGGAAATAAAATCGAGAGCAAAAAATATGCACTTAAAATATCCAAAGGAAATTTCAAATGAAATATGTGATGAAATGATATTTTTAAAAAATATTTTTGAAGTAAACTTTGATATAGAATCATCTCCAGCTAAGTTGCTGCTAAACATTTTAGAAAAAAACCTAATTGGATTGTTTCCAAATATATCAACAGCTTTAAGAATATTTTTAAGCCTACCTGCCTCCGTTGCTTCAGCGGAACGCAGTTTCAGTGTGTTGAAAAGGGTTAAAAATTTTAACAGATCTGCAATGAGCCAAGAACGGTTGAATGGGCTATCAATTTTACATATAAATTCAGATATTGCACGAAATATTGATTTTCAACTATTATAAAAGATTTTGCTACAACTAAAGCTCGAAAAGCTTATTTGTAATTTAATTATTAATTTCATACTTTTTAAATAAATTAAAAATAATAAAAGAACTATGTAAATTTGTTTTTTTTACTCAAACAAGATGCCCCATATTTTTTATTGGCCTGGGCCCCCTCTCAGCTCTGCAAGGCCCTGCCCACCATATACACTTCCCCCACTTTCCCCTCGCGTTTCCCCGCAAAACTGAATTTTGTTTTTCCACGTACAATTGTACTATTGCTAATTATTCTATTCCATCATGTTACACCTCTAAAAGTTACCCGCACTAACGGGTTTTATGAATATAAAAAAAAAAATTGGAATATCCAAGTTCCTACAAGCGCAGCAAGAGCATTTATCCAACGGGTGCTAAAATGCGTTCTTTTCCTCACACATTTTCCCTACATCCCCCAAGATTTATATGCCTCATATATGCGCTTGTTAAGCCTCAATCATTTACGGGTGGAAAAAAAATTGTTTGCGGGTAGGGGGAAGAATTACCTGAACCGGTATTTTTGAATTGCTGAATCCACATTTTTGCTAACTGATGTCACCTCTCGGCAGTTTCATGAACTATTTATAACATTATATTATGGCCACATTAATCCTTGGGATGTCTGCCATTTTTCACAATTTATTTCATTCTACCAGTCTACCCCCCCCCCCCCCGCCCCT
Organism: Dioctria linearis; assembly: GCA_963930735.1. Lineage (NCBI taxonomy): Eukaryota > Metazoa > Arthropoda > Insecta > Diptera > Asilidae > Dioctria > Dioctria linearis. The sequence goes on from OZ005740.1 coordinate 64,571,622, forward strand.
TTTAAAGGGAAATGGGAAATGGGAAAAATTTTAAAATTAAATTCAGACATTGATCCACTCTTTTCTTCATAACTTCACTCCCTCAGCCCCGTTTCTCTTCATTATTTTTTCATATAGTAGCTAACCCATTCATCTATCACACGGCGGTTGTTTTCCCTACTTCGCTCACAGCGCAGCGTAGCAAGCGGCCACCAACTAGTAATTGTTGAGGCCTTTCGAGACAAGAAGCTCGCCCTGTTTCAAAATGTACAACTATGTCTTCTAACAATGCATCACAGTCGGCAATCCAATTAAGAAATACATTGTGGCGCTATTTGTTTGAGAATAAAATATAATATTTATTATTATTATGAATATTTTTTATTTACATATATTTATGTATAAACTGCCTAAGTTTTTTAATCTAAAACCACATTATGTGCGTAAAATAATAATAATAAACGGGATATGCTGGACAAAAAGACAAAAAAACTTCGCTCTACATATCCCACTTTCAGGACTTCCACTTTCAGGTCTTCTTGGACATATATGCACTCGTTTGAAAAACGGCGCATGGTTGCCGATGTAACTTTTGTTCACAAACTCTTAAACGGGAATGTTGATTCCCCGTTGTTACTTAACAAAATCTCTTTCCGTGATAATAAGCACAATTTGAGAAGGCTACCTCTACTGCATGCGAACTCCCCAATGTCTAACTTTGGCATGTATGAACCACTAACTTATAACAATGGACTGAGCGTATTGTCATTTTCCTATAGGAAAGAATGGCACAAGTTTTACAGTTTTCTCTTTCGCCCTATGGCAGAGTTGGAGCTACCAACACAAAATATTGCTTACTAAACGTTTTCTTATGCCATTTTATGTTTTTGTATTAGCTGGAGATGCAATCACGACAAAAAGAATAAGGTAAAGATAGTGTTTACCATGCTCTGTCTCTCTTCCCCATACGCAGGATTCAGTTAAGAATAGCTTTTGAAAATTAAAGTCGGAATGAGTTTATAAGCGATTAAAATATCACTTGGGCGCAAGAAAATATATTTTTTTAATTTAATTCGATTCTCGTGTTTAAAATTTCATCTGATTGGTTGAGTTTTACATGTTTTTTTATGTAGTAGAAGTTTTAAAGGGTGCTCTAAGAGAGAAACACAATATTTGTGCCACATGAAATAGCAAATCGCTCAGTCCATTGTTACAAATCAGTGGTATGAGCCTATTAATAGCATGTGCATTGCTTTTGATAATTTGGCTGAGTATTTTGTTGCTCTGAATTATAAGCAAGTTTTAAAAAACGTCTATATAATATTTAATCTGTTTAGTTAGATTTAATTTAATTTTTTGTTTTTTGTTCTACGTGGCATTGTATTTTCATCAGGTGTTTAGTCAAGACCCTCGAGAATAGGGATGGCCAATAGTTGGAAAAGTATCGATACACCAATAAAATGGCTATTAAAATATCTATATCCTTAGTATCGTCGATACGATATTTGCTATTATATGTATAAATATAGTACAATGCGTACTATGTTGTTGCATATCAAATTAACGGTCTCGCCGAGAACTATCGAGTAGGGTACTCTTTTCCTTATTCAGAAAACTTTCTCGGGACGTTTTCGTTGCCGGAAAACCTACATTCATGCACTTGGGTAACATAAACCCCACTTACTGCATTTCTCATATATTTTGTCCGTTCTTTCTTTCAGCGACATTAGTGCTTTATTGTGAACAAATTTCTCATAAGAAGTCATTTTCCACGACGCACCAATTTCGCACAATCACGAGAGGAGAAAAGTCCACTATTTCATCCAATAAAATCGCTTTTTCCGATCGTCAAAGATTTCCCCCGCTTAATAGAAACAAATGTTGTTAATAAAATATGCTTAGAGTATAATAATGCGTGGCTTAAGATATCTCTCATGTCTGTTATGTCGGGTCTAAAATTCTCTCCTTCTTCTTCTTTTCCATAAGACGAATAGTGCAACTATTCGTCAACATACAACATTGATAGACGCCACCTGGCTAGCCTTAGAATTGACTATCTTGCCGGGCAATTACATAAATGATCTGGCTTTCCCGCGAAGACAAACAAATGCGGGTGAAGCATAGAATTAGATATTTGTAATGTAACAAGTATGTTTCATGATAATGAAACTATCGTTAACCGACGCCACGCTCCATTCACTGTTAGAGTTGAAATCAACTCAAGAGTAATCTATGATTTTTAATCAATATAAACGAGCACAAAACACTGAGCAACACAATGTATCCGAGAGACTGCAAGTTCAATGATTCATGGAAAGAATCACTAGGGCAAAAAGAGTCTGAAGGAAAAATGGCTACTCTGGTCCAAGAGTCTATGGGAGCGGATTAGATGGAGCATCCGACTGCAATGAAGAACAACTTGGAACTTCGGGCTTAAAATTGTATGAAAAGTGGGCTTTGAAATATCGATACAACGATATTTAAAGTATAAAAATATCGACACTAATTACCTGTATGGTAAGGGGCTAAATATCGATATATCGATTAACGTATCGCTATCGGCCATCCCTACTCGAGAATGCTTCCGAAGCCATGAAACAGAAATCTTTATGTGTGCATTGGGAGCCCGTTCTCTGAAATGTTTTATTTTGATACTTATGGAAAAGTACCAAACAATTACTTTGTATATGCTATAGAGCCTAAACTACTATCCATACAGGAAAATAGTCTTCCAGTTATTTAAAGCTTGGTTTCTTATCTTTCCAAATACTACACTTACTATACAGGGTGTCCCGTCGAGATGGTAACAAATTTTAAGGGTCGAAAGTATAGCCTATTTGCGATCGAAAATGTTATATAACATTTTTCGAGTTCGCACTATTTTCAAAGTTATAGGCGATTTTCGATTTTTTCGAAATTTTGAACCATAAGTCACCTTTTTGACCATAACTCAGTTCAGACTGTTCACAGGACCAACGTGTTTCTTGTGTTTTATTCGTAATATTACAGGCTCTCATTCGGTGTAACTCAGTTTTGAAAACGTTCACACATAATTGAAAAATTGGCGATTTGTTGCCAAAACATTTTTTTCGTCAGAAAATTCATTTGTCTTCAAAGTCATAAATCTCGAAAAGTAACCATGCCAACAGATGATCCGGTTCTCATAGAAAACATCCCTCATTAATTGTCTTTTATAAAAGTCCAACACGATTAGTCCACCTTAAGTATTGCCATCATCATTGTATTCTTCTTAGTGGAAAATTTGGATCTGACAACTATGGAAAATTTACTTTTATAGGCGGTCTGGGTCAGTCTATGAATGACTATTGTATTTGTTCGTTGGGGTTGAAAAAATGTATGTATTCTACATACAATAGACCGTCCTTTGTACTGAAAAAATGGTCAAAATCAAAATTTGGTTAAATCGAACATATTTTTGACGCCGACCTGTCGTCAATGTACCTCCTAAAACATGTCTTCAGACGAAAATAAGGTCGTCATATTAGCCAACATTTATTAATACAAAATGACCTCTAGTTGGCACATCGAAAGACAAAGAAGCTTAATGAAAAAACTCACTTTTCCACCCTGGAACGACGTTTTTATTATTCGGAAGAAATTATTAAGTTTTTACATTGTTTATCGAGAAAAGCATTTTTCAATGTTTGCGTTAAATTTTCGTTCACAAAAACATTGAAATAAAACGATCCAAAATGCATAACTTAAAAAAAAACTGAATATTATTATTATTATTAGCGCATAGTAAATTTTTGAAGATATGTACTTGTGACTAAACACCCTAGAATTGTTGCCCGTACTGCTCCTTGACCAAGGCCTAATGCAAGTCTTGAATGCCATCCTTCCACGAAGCTACGAAAAATCGAGAAATGACGTGAAAATGACGACAAGCAGCGCCACTTTCAAATGCAGTCAAAAACTGACGAGAAATAGACAACGCGTGCCTGTGCAATAGCACAAACTGACGAAAAAACGACAGCAAAGCGCTGTTATCACTAGGGTCTATTATCAGTCATCAAATGACGAGAAAGAGACAGCACGTGTCTATGTAATAGCAAAAATGACGACAAAAAGACGGCAAAAGTAAGATATCAAAAAGAGTCTTAGAACAATAGAGAACTTTCTAATATTAGGCTCTAGAGGATTAACTAGGATTACGTCTATTTTGAGTCATTAAATGGTGTTATTTCATATATTTCTTATACATAATACATGCATGGTCGGTCATTTTGTGATCAAATTCCGATTACATTATTTAAACTTATACCAATTCAAACTCCTGAAAGACGAGATATATCGACTTAAAAAAGTGCCAGTCAAAACGAAGTCTATACTTGACGAAAACTAAACTCGATTGTCTTAAAATTTGAAATATTGACGTAAAAAGGACGTCGCTGGAAAGGGGTCAATAATAAGTCAATAGTAAATGAGAATTTGATCAACATGTCCTCGTTTCGTAGAAAACTTACGTCTAAATGACGTCGAAATGAGCAAGGAATTCATAATCTATTTTCAGTTAAAAAATGACGTTCTATAGATCAGACATGTCTTAAAATGTTTGTTGGCGGGTTGCACACTGTCGAGTTACAGGGAGATTAATAAATTATGCTTTTCTTCTTTAAGCACCCTATATCTTCAAACGTACACCCTGTACGGTATATTTTAATACGGCATTATAAGCAGAGCTTGATGGCTTTTGCGACCGCTTAACTACCCCCGTACCGCTCCCCACTCCAGAGTTCTGACGCTTCAAGTTCAACATTTTTTTTTTCTTAATTTTTCCCTTTTTTTTTAATACCCGCACTAACATACACTTTTTTTACAAATTTCGAAAGCCAGAGTCTTCTACTTAAGTTAACCTATTACATTTATGTGTTACCTGTGACGATTAAGGAGTTATTAGGTCTTATACCCTAGGCAAAATCAATGATCATTCGTTCGTAATTGAATTACTCAAAAATCGCTTTACCTTTGAATTTTAATTTTAATTATTAAAAATGTGCTGTCAATTACATATAAAAATTGACAGGAGTTTCACTTTAGTTCACAAAATCGTGGGTAAGATTATTTGTGAAAAAATCAATTATGAAGGAATGATCATTGATTTTGTCCGTCTGCCTAGAGTATTAACCTATTCAGGTCCTACCGAAATTAGACGATATTTTTTTAAAATGACTTGTTTTCACTTACTAAGGGAACAAACTATCTGTGACTTGAATAGTTTAAAAGGTAATAACCCCTTAACCATCATAATTGTTTAGGGTAAATTAATGTGGAGACTCTGGGCTTTCAAAATTTGTAAAAAATGTGTATGTTAGTGAGGATACTAAAAAAACAAAAAGAAATGGAAAAATTAACAAAAAAACCGTAATTTTCAATTTGAAGCGTCAGAACTCTAGAGCGGGGAGGGATACGGGGGCGTTTGAGAAGTTGTTTCAAATAAAATGAAGTCCTGCGTACAGGGTGTACTTTTGAAAATATAGGATGTTTAATGAAAGAAAAAAAAATACATATTTTACTAATCACCCTATCACTCGGCTGGGTGACATTTTGCCCCCTCCCTGCCATACATTTGTTACATGTCTGGACAAGAGAAATCGTTTGACAAAATATAGTCATATAAGTCTGGGACACCCTGTATAATGAATGCAAATCGATCTAGGATAAATGGTAGAAATCACACCTACAATATTATCTAAATTACATTATGTAAAGGTACATTTTTTTACCATGTAGTCAACCTACTATTTTTGGTGTTACTTCGATTGCAGAGGACAGTTTGCAACACTCTGGTGATTTGATACTCCGGAGATATTGCGAGCATCGATTTCACGTTTTTGTATGTTACCAGTAGCAAAACTGAATATGTGTGAAGCGTTCACGTATTTAATAACGAATTCATTAATTGTAATATGTATAATTAGAGGCAGGCCATCAGTATATTCTCGCAAAAATTTAATACAACATTTTAAAATTACGTTAATGAAGCTTGGAAAAAGGTAAGAAACTGGTTTAAGTTCCGTCAATCATGAAGCTGTGTATGCGAAATATGTTACTTCAATTACTAACCAGTTCATTTGCAATACCCGGCATTTTTGTATGAAATCAGGTAGATGATTTTCAGTTTCTCAAGTTCAGTCTCTGTATTCGCAACAGATTTCAACATTTTCATGAAAAATTAAAAAAAAAATTCTTGACAACCCTACAAAGTAGCAGCTCATTTTGCCCATTTTGCTCCAATTTTGTAAATATGTAGAACTATCTAAAAAATTAATTTTACCTCTCAAAAGTCAATGCTATCTCTCAATCTGCTCAAACTATATACTAATTATGTACCTACATACATATATATTTATAAAAGTGATAAATAGCTGCCTTTTTTAAAGTATTTTAAGCATCATAAAACCTCAAAATATCTGCATAAACAGTATTAATCTAATAACTAAATCGGGCACTAGCTCACTTGGAAATGAATAATCCGGCAGCATGTCCTAAACTTGCGAATACAATAGAAACTTATGGCTGTTCCATTAAAGTTTTCAGCAAAGTTTTCCTCGTTTTGGATATCAAAAAGTTTTCGGAAAAATCTCTTAAGAACATATTTTTAGCATTTCATATAATAATTAATTCATCATCATGGGGAGTGCCAACAAGTATAAAGTCCTTCATTGCCTTCCTGTATTACGAACTTTCTTACGAACAACTTTTTTCTCCCTTTTGTTTCTCGTATTCCTGATGTTCGTTAAAACCTATGAACAATGACAACTTTATCCTTAGTGGCATAAAATAATAAAAGGGAAAGATACGATATAAAAACTCTGCGAAGCTCTTAATTTTCTTGTCATTTTATTTTTTTGTAATTTTTCTTCCGCAATTCAAAGAGAAGATTATGAGATCGTTTCAGCCAGAGTTTCAGAACTTGATCTGGATTTAAACTCTATTTTAAGAGATAAGCCAGAGATTTAAGGGGATGATTCAGCATCGTACAGTCCAGAGGAATAGTCTACAATTGAACATATCATTCGAAGGTTTTTATGATGGAAAAGAACTGAAATGAGTTTTACGAGGAATAAAAATTTCGGGGATAAGACTTTTTGCTCCAAAGGAATAAAAAATCTTTGGAAAGCTTTCCAGTCGGCAATACCTTTAGTGCCTTGCTTTTGCTCATTGGAACGGAATTATTTGAAATACGAGCATGTTTGAATGCCTAAAGATATATTTATGTATGTACGTATAATTCGTAAATAGTTATATAGAAAATGCTTGTGGATAAATTCTATATGTGAATTGCTGGTTTTATTATAACATTCAAAGAAAAATATTTCCGATGTACGACATCAAATGCATTATTGCAGATCTGCAAAATATACATTTATTGAAAAGTAGTTTTAACAAAATGACATTGATTTATTAGCATGCCTTTTCTAGGAGCTTTGCAAAGAATACATTTGAAGTGCCTGTGTATATGCGGAGACTTTATTTACTAGATAAGTTAAAAATAAAAATCTTAATAAATCTTGATAATTTTAATAGAATGAAATATGCACTCTTAGTTCAAAATTCATAACCATCTTTATACTTAGACGATTTTTTAGAAAAAGTTTTTATTTTTACGATTCAAATGAAATTATTAAATACAAGAGAAAAAAGAACCATTTAGAATCCGGAACCTGCCGTTTTCCGCGCGACTGCTCTTACCTCTGAGCATCTTACCACCGAACATCTCTTGTATTTAATAATTTCATTTGAATCGTGAAAATATAAAGATTTTCTAAAAATTCTTCTATTTAATTTCAAGTTCGAGTCCACCATTCGACAAGATCAAAAATCTTCATACTAAATTATATCTAGTCATCATTTTCAATTCAGACTTAAAGAAAAAAAACGGTTGTTTAAAAAATTTCCACAAAAGAACTTTACTTGAGTTTTATCAAAATTAAAACTACGTTAATGCCATAAAGGTTACCACAAATGTGAGTGTTTAGTGTATAATAAGCGGAACAATTTATGAGCACTGGCATTCCTTACTTTCGTTGTTCATTCACACTCACATTCAATAATTATTTATCCTAGACTACACAGTACAATTTAGAGTCCCGGAACTACCCAGCTTAACCTACGATATAATTTAATATAAATGTGCTTGTCTCTCACCCAGTTGTTTCTTCTTCACTTCACTTCACACGAATTTTAAATCACGACTTCTTCATTTCGGTCACTACACTGACTACCTGAGAGTATACTCGCCCCAACTTGGCACCATATAATTTCTACGCTTCTCAACATAACATTCGCACAAGTGCCTACCAAACTAAATAGATACTTAGTTTACAGACTTGCCAGATATTACTAATACAGGTAAGAAGGGTATTGGTATAGTAATCCATATCTCATACCATATGCTGTAAACAAAACCAACACGTTTTCACAAGCTCTCTCCAAAAAACCAAAAGTATAACAACAACAAAATTTTCCGTTATTTTGCTTACTATCGCCGATAGAATTCTTCGGAAAAATGCAGTATGCAAAACAGGCACGTTGGAACATGTTTTGCTATTTATTCATGAAAGAAGGTGTTTTGCTAATTTTGCAGTTCTGTGGTGGGTTTCGAAGAGGAAATTTGAATAGCCTCAGTGATTAAAAATCATTAAATATTAGGTGTTTGCTTTTCAGGAGTATTTTCTGAAGTTTTGGTGAGTTAGTTGATTTCAGTAGAGTATTATTTACAAATAAACTATATTACTTCTCAAGATATACAAAATGGGACGTGGAAAGCAACTCAGCAAAGAAGAATTATCTGCCAAAGTAATAAATAATTTCTTCAAATTACGAGAGAATTATGGCACACAGCAGAAAATGGAAGGAAAAAGCCAAATAGATGATAGGACCGTTCGTGATATATTACACTGTGTAGTACAATAACATTTGACATCTTCACAAATTCGTGCTGATTTGGAATTATCAGTGAGTATGCGACGTGTCAGGCTTTGAAGGATCATCCACAAACGGAATGGCGAAATAGACACCAAAACCTAAACTAACTACAAGGCACATTGAACATCGGATAAATTTTGCGAAAAAGTACATGTTATGGACACATGAGTGAAAGAATGTACTTTTCTCAGATCAGAAAAAGTTCAACCTGGATGGACCATATCGTTGGCAATGCTATTGGCGTGACGTAAGAAAGGAACCAGAGATGTGTCTTAGCCGGAACTTTAGTGGTGGACCTATTGTGGTTTGGGGGATTTTCAAGTCAGGGTAAGATTCCTCTAGCTTGGATTTCGACATAAAATGAAATCCAAAGACCACGTGGAAGTGCTCCAATACAGTTTAATTGAGCATCCTGAGGAATTTGTTGGCGAAGATTTTATATTTCAGCTCCAAGCTGACAAAGGCTTGGCTTGTTAAAAGAAAAATTGACGTTTTAGATTGGCCAGCTTGTAGCCCAGACTTAAACCCCATAGAAATCCTATGGGGAATAATTTCTCGTCAAGTACACGAAAACGGACAGCAATTCCACTCAGTTCAGGAGTTAAAAACTAAGATCAGACAAGTTTGGATTGAAATACCCATGGAAATTCTCCGAAAATTAATTGGTTCGATGCCTAACATGATATTTGTGGCTATCAAACAGCAATGAAATATACCCAATATTAAGCCGTCAAAAAAGGATTCACAATTAATTATAATTTTCTCACGTACAAAAGAATAAATCAGATTTGAATAATTTTAACTTTTTATTTTTCTCATTGGTTAAACACTCGTGTATCTCGCTGTGTCGTCCGATGATAACTATATCGTCCTTTTATCCTTCCTACCTTTCATGATAAGATCGAGTACCTATCAAAATCCATTTATGTTGTTCACCTCGATCATCTTGTCCTGCCGGTCCCATGTCATAAACCAATGTCTGCGGCTTTATTGCTTTCCCTTCTGAGAGTTGGGTGGGACGTACCCGAATAACAATTTACATGGGGCCTATTTTGTAGTACTGCTGACACTGCTATTGAAACCCCATTGTATTGACTTGATCGTTTAGTCCCATTTCGTTTGGTTTTCTGTGAATGAGGCTAATGCTGACAGGATTGTCCTATTATACCTTTCAGTTTGGCCATTACATCTAGGAATAGCTGTCGTGTTGAGAAGACGTTTAATTCCCTTTGCATGGCAATATTTGGTGAACTTTGTACTCGTAAAATAACTTCCGCGATCGCATATTATGCCTCTAGGGATTCCAAAGAGTCCAATTATTTCCTCAAAGATTTTCGTCATCGGCTCTACCTTCAATTATCACCAATAAGTGTGTATTTCTTTTATTGCTTTTTACAAACGGGCCTAAGTAATCTACATGTATCGTGTCAAAAGGGATAGACGCCTTTTCGATTGGGTTTAGTTCACCACTTTGTTTACCTGTCGGTACTTTGTTATACATACGTGCCAAGCAACATGCTACGTATCGGCTGTTATATCCATTTTGAGGAATTTGAAATTTACTCACAGATTTAATTTTACTTTTTCCAGGTTGAATGCTTTGGAAACAAATTTCATATCCTAGATAATCTACCTGGTTTTTACAAAAAGCTCCTATTATTCAGTCGTAAGTCCTGCAGATTGTATTTACCTAAGAACAGCTTCCAAAGAATTGAAAGCTTCTTTGATTCCTTTCCATGGTAACAATATGTCGTGTATATAAGCCATTGCAGTTGTAAAACGAAGATGTCCCAGTACTGCGTTGATGGTTCCTTGAAGAACGACTGTTGTATAATTTTGTTCTCCAATAGTTCATCTACTATGCTGCGTAGTTCAGATCGTTCGTGAAATGACATCCCATACGTTTTATAAGCGACGTTCTTTTCTTTTTCCAAGACAATAGACATTTCTGAAATTTCAGTTCTTCCAATTTCTTTCAATGACTCCGCAAAACAACTTCAATATTTGTTTAAAATATCTAGCAAGTTATATCTGGCAGCATCTACAAGAAATGAATCAATTCGATTTTCAATGTCTTTTAAAGTAAATGGAACTAACTTACTGACATTTGTCGGCATCGCCTGAATGAAATTTCTCGCCTTATCCGCAGCAGCAGATTCTCCCCGTATAAGTAATTGGTTAGCTTTGATTTGAAGCGGTATACTTGGCACATTAAAAATTAAGGTAACACCGTTGTTACACATCTTGGCATGCAATGTTCATTATTGGGTACAAGTCGTTATTGTAATTCAACATAAATATCATCAGTAATGTCGTCTTTATTATATACTTCCACGATACCGGCATGGTTTGGTGGAATTACTGTGTAACGTCTTTAACCCAAAGGGCTATATTCCGGTGAGGTAAAACGTCTATTTGAGAAAGAGACAATTTCTTTATTGAATAATCGAATTTCATTTTTATTCACTATCATTGTCACTTTTTTCCGAATTTATAAAAGGTTGACCAATCAGTATTGGCACATTTTGTACTGAATCCGGACCCACACACTCCGAAAAACGTTTCATTAAAGTAACGAAAAAAGGCTTAAAAATGCGTTAAAATTAATGAAAAATTTTCATTGAATACGAGCCTATGCGAGTTCTCATCATTTTAATATTAAAAATTTCATTGACATGATTAAATTGAATTTCATCACCATAATGTCAAATTTCATCGATTTTAATGTAATAAAACGTTGTTCCTATGTAAGAACTTTGTCGAATTTATTAAAGATTTTCGTAGTCTTTATGGAGATCTCATTAAACTACACAACTTGATGCATGCTATATTTTCATTGATTTCATTGATTTAGGACATTGTTTCAAAAATTTCGTGGTTTTGATGATCAACTTGAAACATAGTATACACTCAGAATTATATATCATACCAACTGAAATTATAATAATAAAACACTTCATATAGATAAATTTTTGCTTTTATTATAATCAAGTGTAACAAAATCACAAAGTAAATTATCCTTATGAATAAAAAAAAAGCAAATCACAATGTGAGATGATTATTACTAAAAATTTGGTTTTGGTTTTAATAAACATTTCCCTGAAGATTACTCATCTTCGTAAAATAGTTGGAGTAGTAGCGCCCACATATTAACTTGAAAAGTGTTCGCTATATGAATTAATATTCATTTGTTCGCAAAATAAAAGAATTCGTTATTGAGAAATATAATTTCACGAATTATGTAAGGAATCATTCCACTTTTATTTACTATAAGTTAATGAAAAATATTAAATAAACTCCGACTATTATTTATTCAAAAAATATAGAGACCAAAAACAACGTTTGCCGCCAAGAACATATATTTTCCGACTAACTAAATCGTTCATAAAAACATTCATTATGCTCCCTTTTACCCGTACTTCGTTTCCTTTTACATTTTATCTTAATTACTTATTCTAAGAAAATCACAATGAATCTCAGCTGCCGTCGCCACGTTTTACTGTTTTGTGGTTCGTCCCTTAAGATCTCTGGTAAAAGGTAACAGCATACGCATTTACGCTTACAGTTCGGCCACGCTATGTATTATCACGACCTCGTGATCGTAGCTGATTCTATATCAAAACAGAAGAAAGATTCAATTATTATCCTCATTTCATCAATTAATTTTTTTTTGTTTTTTTTTTTTTGTTTTTGTTAGTATCTCATTTTTTTAAACTTATTCCTGGAATTCATCCGACACGTTGTCTTCAGAGTCAGGCATATTTTTACATATCTTTAACTTATCGCGACTGTGTCGCCCCGGGTAAGTCTTCAATGACGTAACGATCATGATCTATATTGTCCAGTTTCGTAAGCCGGTGCTGAAGTACGTTTACTATCATAATTTTTCTTTTCATAGGCTTGGTTTCTCCCTATCGTTAAGGAAGCCTCTGTTCTGACCTCGTTCAGGTCCTTCACATCATCCTCACATACCTCGTTGGCAAAGTAAGGATCGTTTGGACTTCGGGGGGTGAACCCTAAGAAAAGTTCGTATGGCGATTTACCTGTGGTTTTATTAATTGTAACGTTTAAACCCCATTGTATAGACAGAATATTCTTATCCCATTTGGTTTCATCTTCATGAGATGATGCGATCGGGCTCAGTATTGTCCGATTATAGCTCTCGGCCTGGCCATTTGCACGAGGTGTTGCTGTGGCGTTAAGTATCCTTTTAATGCCCAAACAATTGCAATATTGAGTGAACCTTTCACTCGTAAAACAGCTACATCTGTCCCAAATAATTCGACGTGGTGCGCCGTACATGTTAATTCTGTCGTCAAAAAATTTTATGAATGGCACAACTTTTGTGTTTTGAACCGCCTTCAGAAAAATAAATTTTGTGAAGCCATCTACAACTGTTAGTAAATTAGTATTTCGGTTGGAACTCTTCACAAATGGGCCCAAATGATCCACGTGAACCGTATCAAAAGGAACTGCCACTTTCTCTATAATATATAGGAATACAGGCAGCTTTCCAGCGGGAACCTTATTAAACATACACGCTAAGCAACGCGAAATGTAATTCTTAATATATTTGCGCATTGTAACGAACCATTTTTTTCTTTTTATGTATTCTAACGTCTTCTCCAAAGAAAAATGACCTACGTTGTTATGATGGCACATCACAATTTTTCTGCGTGAGCTTCTTGGTACAACCCATCGTTTTCCATCTTCGGTGATTTTATATAACCTGTTATCCTTCAGTTCATATTCCTTATGTATTTCCTGTTCATCTTTCGTAGTAGGCTTGCGAGACAAAATTTCTATTAGCTGTTTGCATTTGTCATCTGCTAATTGAGCCGCAAGCACCCAATCCTCATTCGTGATATCGATTGTCAAAACAGGATCCTTTATTGACAAATCCACCGGGTTGCGACTTAATGCGTCAACATGATTCATCTTGATACCAGGTCGATATTCCACGGTGAAATTAAAATCTAAAACTGCGAGCCACCATCTCGCTATTCTTGGGACTAAATAACGTTTTACAAATGCAGATCTGACAGCACTGCAATCTGTAAGTACTTTAAAGGATTTTCCTGTTAAGTATACTCTAAAATGTTTAAGAGAATCCACTGCAGCTAGTGTCTCCAGCTCATAGGAGTGGTATCCTTGTTCTTCCTTAGTAGTGGATCTACTATAGTATGATACCGGTTTTAAGTTTCCATCCGATTGTTTTTGTAAGAGTATTCCTCCAATACCTACTTTCGACGCATCTGCATGTAGTTCTGTTTCAGCCTCATGCTCGTACAAAGCGAGTACTGGACTGTTGGTTAATCTGAGTTTTAATTCACGAAAAGCGTTTTGTTGTTCTTCTATCCACGTGAATTTGCTATCTTTTTTTAGCAATGTGGTAAGTGGCGAAGCAATTGTAGCAAAACCTTTAACAAATTTTCTAAAATAACTTGCTAGGCCTAGAAATTGGCGCAACTGATGTATGCTAACTGGCTTTGGGAGCTCTGAAATTGATGATATTTTCCTTTTACCTGGTTGAATACCTTGCAATGTGACTTCATATCCTGAGTATTCAATTTTCTTTTTAAAAAAAAAACATTTTTCCATCTTCAATGTCAAATTAGCCTTACTAAGGCACTTAAATACTTTCTCCAAGGATTCGAAACAATCATTGATATTTGCTGCAGGTAGCAGTAAATCGTCCATATACGCCAAGACCGTACTAAATCGCAAGTCACCTAGAATAGAATTTATAGTTCGCTGAAAAACAGCTGGTGCATTAGCCAACCCGAAGGGCATGCGCAGATATTCATAATGTCCATCGGGTGTTATAAATGCTGTTTTTGCTATAGAGTTTTCTTCTATGGGGATTTGGTGATATCCGCTCATTAAGTCTAAGCTAGTAAAGAATTGGCAACCTTTTAATCTTTCTAGTTGATCGTCTATTCTAGGTAGTGGATAAGTATCCTTTATTGTGATTAAATTTAATTTTCTATAGTCCACACACATTCTATACTCGTCTGTTTTCTTTTTTACTAGAAGGATCGGACTGCTATATGGCGATGTGGATTCTCGTATAATTTTATTGTCTTTCAGATCATTAATATAATAATATTTCTAACTATTTCTCGTTCCGAGTATGACATTCGGTAGGCTTTATAAACAACAGGTTTATCTTCAGTCAGCTTTATATTCATCTCATTAGTATCAGTTTTCCCTAATTCTTGAAGATTCTGGGCAAAACAATGACGATATTGATTTATCAATCTCAATAATTTTATTTTTACATTTTCACCTAAATTTTCATCTACCTGATTTTCAATATCTTTCATTATAAACAATTCTAAGTTATTTATTTTTGATACTAGAGTACTTACCGACAAATCCGCTTGTTCGTCTTCGCATGGGATTCCTCTTGCGATTAATTGATTTTTTTTAAACGTTATTTCTGCGCCTGAAATATTTAATATCGATAAAGCGCCTTTCCTAGCCGTTGTACACACCTTGAGACCCAATATTCGGCTTTGGGGATAGGTACATGTCGCAATTCCATGTATACACTGCTGTTTGAGTCTCCGTTCACTCGAATATAACCAACACTATTTGGTGGAATCACTTGAGCTTCTTTAGCCCATAACGCAACTTTTGCTGGAGGTAAGCTTTCGATTTGGGGAAGTTCCACATCATCTTTTCTAAAAACTCTTATTTTATTATTATTCATTACTATAGTAATGTCTTGATTGTTTAAAAATGTTTGCCCAATAAGTACCGGAACACTCTGAATACGATTTGGCACTACTAAGGCAACCAGCGTTACTTCAGCCAGATCGACTTGTAATTTTATATTTACTTCACCAATAACTTTTGTAGATCCTCCTGCATAACCATTTATCGCTAAATTGCATGGTTTAATGTTTAACATTAATTCCTGAGCATTTTTCTCTCTAATTAACACTCCGCCGCAACCTGTATCGATGTACCCGCGTATATTAACTCCGTTTATCTTGCATTCTCTGAAATAGCACGCACTTGTCTTGGAAACATTATCTTCTGAATATTTCACTGAAGCATGTTTTAATTTATACCAACTATTTGTCGTATGTCCTAATCTATTACAGTTTTTACACCTTTTCATTGCAATTATAACATTTAATTGCTTTCGATGACCCTTTATCCTGACAAAATCTTACTTTATTGTGACGTTCTTCGTGCATTTTTGATCTTTTCACAGTTATCTTTTCTTCTTTACTAGAGTACCTGAAGTCGTATTTCGTCGCTGATGGAACACTTGAAAGAAACTCACCATATAGCTCTTCTGGACTACTATAACGACCGGCACGTGCACCCGTTTGAATAGTCTGATCTTTTATCACATCAATTACACAGGAGACTGCGTCTTTTCTTTCTTTTTCTTAGCCAGCCCAGTTAAGCGTGATTGTATGTGATAAACAATTGTTTTATCATCCCAATCATTAATTGACGCCAGCTGATCAATTTTGTCCAACCACTTGATGGCACTCAAATTTGGTTTGCCAGGCTCAAATTCAAATGGAACGCTCACCTCGGCTACTTTCACTTCGCCTAACATAAGTTTCTATTAACAACTCTAAGCGAGTGAGGCGTTCACTTACTTCCTGACTTGAGTCATCTTTTGCAGGAGAATGACGTTCATTCATACTGCCACTTCTTTTCTCCCCAGCTCTTGCTAGTGAGTAAGAACGACGTTCGTCCTGCAGTGAATTGCGTTTTTCGCGATTGTATTGTCTCTCATTACTGTAATCACTCGCGCGTTCTGCCGCATCTATACTTGCACATCGTGTCCTTTTATTACGATTCATGTGATCGCGCCGTGAGTGACAACTTTCTGCGAAGCTCGAACGTCGCGATCTTTTACCGCTGCCCATTTTAATTATCTGTTGTTACTATCTGTGACTATCACTTTTATTAATATCACTATCACTGATTATAAATATCTGTTTTCTTAATCTACACTAGGAACTTTATCCCACTTCTGAACTATAAGTTAATGAAAAATATTAAATAAACTCCGACTATTATTTATTCAAAAAATATAGAGACCAAAAACAACGTTTGCCGCCAAGAATATATATTTTCCGACTAACTAAATCGTTCATAAAAACATTCATTCTGCTCCCTTTTACCTGTACTTCGTTTCCTTTTACATTTTATCTTAATTACTTATTCTAAGAAAATCACAATGAATCTCAGCTGCCGTCGCCAGGTTTTATTGTTTTATGGTTCGTCCCTTAAGATCTCTGGTAAAAGGTAACAGCATACGCATCTACGCTTACATTACGTAAACAATATAATCCTTCTTATACTTTGTGCAACAGTATTCCACATACTCAACGCAAGTTGGTACTATTTTCCATTTCAAAGTGGTCAAAAACGAACAAATATTGACGTAGTATGGAGAACTTAATTGCGCTTTCTTTCCCCTTTGAATATAATATGTTATCTTCTTAAGCTTTGATGAAATTTGGCAGCTTATTAATTGTGTGATAAACATAAAAGTCATGTAAATCATAATAGTCAGTACCAACACCTAGAATAACTGGATGTAAAGTACTTTTAGTTTTAAAACATGTGTTATTTAATTCTCGTACTTTATTTTCCAAATCATTGGTCGTCTTTAAATGAAATTAAAAACCTAGGCGCTTCTTTTTCGTTTTGCCATCGACTTTATAAATACGTGACGTAGGTACAAGCAAAGAGTGGAGAAGGATAAACAATACAGCACAATGTTTAGCTAAAATTGGTAAAATATAGCATTAATTAGTATAGAGTATAAAATGTAATAGGAGTAACATAAGGTAAGGTGAGTATGTAGATACGTACGATTCTCTGCCTCATCCAGTAAAATATGTTTTTTAAAGTCTCTTTGCTGTTTTCATCCTTTATATCTCTTTCCATAAAGGGTATAATGCGTGCCTCCAAGTCTTTAAAACCACTGTACAAAGAATCTGTTTTATTTGGAAACTGAGTTTGAAAGTCGATATCAACCTGCATTCAAAACTCATTATTTATTTTCCCTTAAACATTTTACTGTTAATCTTACCAATAATGTCCAAAAGACAGATTGTATAAGGGCCACTCTGTTAAAATACCATAAATGTCTTTATCCTTTGAAAATGCAGTTAAACGATAAGCAGAAGTGCTTTCTCAGTTCTTTAGAATTATTTCTTCGGGACCAGTGTTGTATTAGAGCCAAGATTTTTCTATAATCATATCCTCTTCTGTATAATGAGAAAGTAATGTTGTTTCTAAATAATTTACAGTTTTTAAATCTGCGTAAAACCTTTAAAATTTAAAAGTTACAACAAGGCGATCTAAAGTTATTATATAGACAATTGGACTTACTATTAAACATAGACCTCTAATTCTGCATAATTATTTCATATGCAACAAAGATTAGCACAAATCAATATATCCCACATTTTAATCTATGTTATAACAACCTATATAGTTAAATTTAAGAACCAAAACTTACCACAATAGTTAATTGAGATTATGCTTTTTGATGAATCCGGAGTTACTCGTTTATTCAATATTTTGATTGGTAGTAGTCCTTCTCTTCGCAGCTTAGACAACACATTATGATAACGAATCTATAGGATTCCATTTGATCTCTTTTTAGGAACTGCGGTGAAGTATATATCCTATACAATTTTTTTTTTATTTTATTCTTCTATTGGTTTTATTATTCACTTTATTTTCAGTCGGAAGAATTTTCTGGATCTCTTTGGACAAGTGCTCAAAATATTTTGGTTTTGCGTTAATTCTCTTTTCAACTATGTTCTCAATAATTATTTCGGCGAAAATTCTTCGGTGTTTCGTGTTAAAACTATTATAATTTTTGTAGTGCTGCTCTTCTATATTTAAATGCTGGAGAACTATTTTTAATTGATTTGAATATAACACGTGGGGATGTAGATGAGTCTGAAGTTGAGCACTTGAAGCTATCATTAAAACTTGATGAAGGAGATTTGGTAGAGGGCAGCGATGTAGTGCCTTCAGCAGTATTCTGTAATTTGAAATTTTATTTCGAATAAATTTGAAAACAAGAATTCTTAGACAATAAAATACAAAACGCGAGGAATTTATGTGAAAATTAGCTTGCTTAAAAAATATCAGATTCATTCCTCAGGGCTAGAGGACTTTCTGAGTTAATATACATATATGCACGGGCATATAAACGAACGGAAACACATGCCCTTCCGTATTGCTCCGCCATTTATAAGCAAAAAATAAACAATGCACTTATTTAAAGTAAATCTTAATAAAAGGTTCCGATTTCAAAGTTGAACTATTTTTAAAAAATTAAACTCAGACGAAATATAGAATTAAATTTTTATATATTTTTTTAGAAATTAACAATATTTACGATTACAATTAGAATTGTACCACTTATAATAATTTAAAATATATTTTTAATGTACTTACCATTTTCTCTTGCCACTTTCGAAGGTTGTGTTCTAAAACTATCCTTTGTCCGTATTTATGCTTGGGACATATAGCATTCAAATGATTGCTACGCATATATTTTAAGCTTACAGCGCTAATATCATGTTCTTAAATTCAAAATAGTACAAAATAGAACAATAATAATTATATCTTCTTACCTAGAAACTCTGCCATAAAAGCTGATCCACCTAGTTCACTTAGTAATTCCACAAGTTCTTCGCTTTTCGCAAAATTATTAACTGTACTTATTATATCACAAGGGTCATCACAACACTCTGATTCGATTATTGTTTGCTCCATGTCACGTGTATTCACTCATTAAATATACATATTGCACGAAACTCAATTA
Source organism: Dioctria linearis (assembly GCA_963930735.1). NCBI lineage: Eukaryota > Metazoa > Arthropoda > Insecta > Diptera > Asilidae > Dioctria > Dioctria linearis. The sequence continues at coordinate 64,591,381 of OZ005740.1, forward strand.
TCGAAAAAAAATACTTTTTTTCTAACCTTACTCAATCACGGGCAAACGCTGACTGAAGGGAACTGCCGAAGCCAATAAATGACCTCATCTTAATGCCTCAATGTAATTTTCATTGATTCGATAAATACTTCTCCATACGTTAAGTACATATTGTAGAATATTTTCATTGACAGTTATGTAAGATTTTATTGTTTATATGAAATGAATATTAGATCAATGAAAAATTTCCATTATTTTAATGAAGATTAATGTAAAAACGAAGCTATGAAAATATTTCATTGAATGTATGAAAATTACTTCAAATTAATGATATATTTTCGCTTATATGATGAGGAAATTTTCATTGGTTTCGATTATTATGTTTTCATAAGTGAAGCGATGTATACATTGTTTTAATGAAATGAAATTTCTTTGTTATAATGATGTTTGAACCAAATCGGTTCGAATATTTCTGGTTTTACCGATTACTTTAAAAGGAAAACATCCTGAAAACAAGGCATCAAATTTTTAAGAAAATTAAATCTAATTTGATTACTCGTAATCAAAAGACAGGTACACAACCTAACAAAGCCATGTATTTGTCATCTATGTACATAACACATTGCACAAATAAAATACAACAGTATAGCCGCATTGAGCAGATAAAATTAAAATTCTTATCATATAATTGAAGCAATTAGATTCGTGCTAAAAAACAATTGCTGAAAAAGAACATATGCAAAAATACCATGCTAAAATTGAGTTCTAAAAACAAAACAAATTCAATCTAATTACAATTTTCCCAAAAAATAGGTACAGCATCTAACCAAAGCATGTGTTGTCATGTAGCATACAATGCATGGCACAAATACAATCAGATCAAGCACATCAATTTGCAACTCTATCATCATTATAAATACTTTCGAATGGGAATTTCTTCTCTACGTGATAGAGATAACATTTTTTGCAAATATACAGAATTCAATTTAACACAGCAGCATGGGTTGCTTTATATTTCTTGTTACTATGCATTTTTGTTCGTTGCTATGCATATTTTATCTCTAGTACCGTAAAATTACAGAATCACGGCCAATTCTTGTGATCATGCGCCTCTGCTACTCCATCATTGGTGTCGTGTGCAAGCAAGGGCTATATAAACAGCAGTTTGACTTGATTCGCTCTCTTTTGTGATTTAGCAGTGCAGTGATTAACTTGGCGCTTTTATTCCTTTGTGTTCTTTCCTACTGATTTTTCCTAGTGTGTATTTTATTACTAAATTAAATACTTGGTTTAATTGGCAGCTAAAATAAAATATTCTTATTCTGGGTACCGACTGGATTAAGGAGTTTGTTTTAGATAGGGATTAAATTAAAGGTTTTTTTTATTGTGGGTAGCGACTGCAATAAAAAATATTACTAACAATACACTTTATTTCCGGTCTCGACGGAAATAAAGAATCTTTCTTCGGGTCTCGACTGAAGTTAAGATATATACTAACATTCACTTTAAGTCGGGTCTCGACTGACTTAAAGAATATTATCTCGGGTCTCGACTGAGATAATATATTACTAACAAATAACTTTATTGCGGGTCTCGACTGTAATAAAGTTTCTTATTGCGGGTCTCGACTGTAATAAGACAATTACTAACAAAACCACTTTATTGCGGGTATCGACTGTAATAAAGAGTCTTACTGCGGGTATCGACTGTAGTAAGACAATTACTAACACAAACACTTTATTGCGGGTCTCGACTGTAATAAAGATTCTTGCTGCGGGTCTCGACTGTAGTAAGAAAATCACTAACACAAAACACTTTATTGCGGGTATCGACTGTAATAAAGAGTCTTATTGCGGGTTTCGACTGTAATAAGACAATTCTAATAAATCCACTTTATTGCGGGTATCGACTGCAATAAATAATATCTTCATCCCACACCTTAGTCAAATTAAAGGTCAAGTAAATCAGCTGCTATATATCGATCAGGTGAGTACAAGACAATTGCTCCAGTTGTGTAAATCAAATTTATATATTAATCATTTAATAAACATTGGTTTCAGCTTTTTATATTATAATATATATATATATATCTTGCAGTTCTCAAGTTTTAGTATTTATTGAACTTGAAACATTTAGTGCAGTGAATAAACAAATAAATACCACTAGCTTTATACCAGTGGCATAACTTTCACTACACCTTTCATTTATTGCATGTGCGCTCTGACTACGGGCAGTACAATTGTTTGTGCAGTAAAGAAAAATTCTTTGTTCTTAATAAAATTTTCTTTCAAATTAAGAAAATTACCATATACATAATTAAGACATCATTAAAACAATTCAATTTATTTTTCTGAGTGGAAGCATGTCCACATTATCGTCTGCTAGGTCAACTTTAAGATAAATCTTACATTTTCCTAGCACATTCGAAGAGCCACCACCAAATCCTCTGATCGTTAAAGTGCAATAGTCCCGCATCACTATTTTTAATTGTAACCGCGCAACACCCTATATATCCTTGCATTAGGTTATTGTTTACAAAACAGCCAACAAAATAAATCTGCTTTGTATCGAAGAGATCACTTGATTCTTTAAGGGCGCTCTTTACTTGATCCCCTTTTAATCACTTATATGGCCCAGTCTACATATTACACTTTCTGCACTCAACTTGTTGCTTGGGGCACTTTGTAGAAATATGTCCACGGTCGTTGCAATCAAAACATACAAGAGGCCTAGTTGTTTCCCTTTTTCTACTAACGCCTTGATTTGATACCCCTTATTTTTATATTCACTTTTTCGTAAATTGGATTCATACCTATCGGCTTTAGGATATTCACGAATCTTATTCTCATCATATTGACTATTATCGCAAATGGAGCTCTTCTGAGGTGCTGTACCTTCCTGCTTTAGCACCAGATTTCAAGGTTGAGCTTACCAATCCATCAAATAAACAGGACACTACATCTTTACCTGTTATTTGGCAAGCTTGTATAAGGCTAATTTTTGAAAAATCATATTCTGCCATTGTCTCCGATGGTAATTCATTGCGACTCACTAATTTTTTAGTGTAGTTGTAAAATTGTGTTGTTTTGGAAACGATTTAATTATCAGAATTTTCCATTCTGTCCTGCAAAGATTATAGAATGATAGATTGTTGTACCATGTTTTCCCTAATCCAGTCAGACGATTTTACATGTGGTATATTATAGTCCTTTCGTCCCAGTCATTAATGACTGCCAATTGCTCGATTTTAGAAATCCACTTCACTGCAGTAAAATTTGGGTCACCTGGACGAAATTCGGGAATACAATCACTTTTCAGAACATAGCGAACTAATTTTTCGGAATCCCGCACGCTCGAGCTCGATTCATGACTTATAAGTCGTTCGATTTACAATTCTGGCCGTTGAACTCTAGTATCCATTGATGACGACCGTTGTCTCCCCCGTTTAGATCGCGATCGTTCACTACTTTCAGTGCTACGTCGTCTAATTTTCGACTTTTCCGCTCGCCTATTATTACAAACGACGAAAAAAAAATAAGTCTTCGCTGTACTTAAATTTGTTTGTTAGACTCGTAGGTCTATCTCACCACTGCACTATAATTTTCTCCGTACAAAAGAATAAAACAAATTTAAATATTTTTAACTTTTTATTTTTCTCATTGGTTAAACACTCGTGTATCTCGCTGTGTCGTCCGACGATAACTATATCGTCCTTTTATCCTTTCTACCTTTCTTGGAAAAATCCATTTATGTTGATCACCTTGTCCTGCCGGTCCCTTTTCATAAGCCAATGCTTGCGTGTTTATTGCTTTCCCTTAAAATGAACAGCAATTTCCTCTGTTTAAAAGGATCTGATGTTGATGCTGGCGGCAAGATTCTCTTGAAAACAATCGCTTCTGAGTATTTCTTACATAAATTAATTTTTTATGAGGCTAAATTAATTTCCTCCTTATGTTATAGTTAGTTTGAATTTTTTTATGTTAATTGAGAAAAGTTTATCTAACTATGTTAATTTTTATATCTATAGCTAATATATATATAAAACTTAACATAAAATATATATAAATTCAAACCCTGAAGTCCTGTTTTTAATTTTGTTTAAAAAAAAACTCAATGAGGCTATTCCAATTTCCTCTACTATATAGTTCTGGTCTAAACAGACTCTGTTATACAACTAACACCACTTCTGGCTGCTTCTAGCCTCGAATTACAAAACGATTTGACTTATTGCCCATTATGTAGGTTGTGGATACCATGAAGTTTCAGGTCGCTGTATGAACTGATTTTTTTTGTTTGAAAAACGAACTGCACAGACTTAAGTATCGGTATAAGGATTAAATCATGAACATCCTACTTCAAAACGTCCCTATTTCAAATATCTAGTGATACTTTTCGGTTTCCTACTACTCCATCCTCTAGCCTTTCCAAGAGCTTATTCATGACACAAATAATATATCATACGGTTATTATCGAATAGCTAGAGTGTATCATTTTGCTTTTTACATACGGAATATCTCGAAATTCATTACTATCTTCAGTTGCTGTTGACAACGTTCACTAAACAGATAATTTTATTACATGAAAAAAATAAAGAATAATAATAACGAGACGTCTTTTAAGCTCGCATTTAACATTTTGTGGGGACCTTAATCAACTCGAAGGGCTGGTAAATTTGTTGAATACGAAAAAGCTAGTTGGCGCTTGTTAATCCAAGTTCAGCCGTATTAAGGTCGTTACATCTCATACAAATTAATTAATTTTTCAGTTGAATTGTGTACGGGGTAAACAAAACACATATATAAACATACACCCGATATACTCGTATACCGACAATTAATTCCAGCACAACTTTTGCCCACTACGAGAAGACACAATTGTGGTTTCTAACTTATAACAGGCACCTACCTACCATACGTGGTAGAACAGATCACAGAATTGTACACAGCTCCACTGGAACTGGATTAGTTGTTTTGTGCTGCTGACTCGGTTTAATGTTATTTAAGAGGTTTAAAGCCAGGTACATATTACATAACAATTGGAGGCGGTGATTAAGTTTAGCCTGAGTGAGTATATTTGCCAGACAGAGGTTCTTAACCTGGAGTTAGATGTAATTTACGATGCCATTCGACATTTCAGTTTAGGGCTGTAAGGATAAGCTAAAGGAAGATGAAGGTGGATTTAACTTCATCGTCTTTGCCGTGAATAAATGCAACCACTGACTCAATATGTAAATACAGGGATTTGAAGTATGTAAGTAAATGGACCGTATGTCGCGGACTTATTTTCTTGCATGGATTTATATGTATGTATAATATACCATGCTCATCAGCGAAAACAATGCAGATGCTTACGACAGTGAGCTCACAAGTAAATTTGAAATGGAATTGTCTTGTTTTTCTTAAGGTATTTTCTTATGAATATCAAGGATGGTCTGTCGCCACTTTAATGCAATCATAATATTTATTAAAATATTATCGTAAGTCGTAAATGTTTCAGGTCTCAAGACAATATGATGCACGTGTTTTGCCGAGTAAAGCATGCCGATAAAGCCAGTCTAGGTAGAACTATTTATGTCTCTACATCTTTAATCTTCTGTTTGTGCACAAATCGTGTTCACAGGGGTAAATATTTACTATACCATTTTTTATAGGGAAAATGAAAAGGAAAAAGTGATTTTTAATTTATTTTGATAAATTCTATTACAAATATGATAAAAGTAGATTACATAAATATTCAAACATTATAAAAGAAAAACTCAAACATTTATTCTGTTTCACGAGCTAATAAAAATATTGTTTTAATATCCTCTATTTCAATATATGGATACAATTTGCTCACACAATTTTGTAGTGCAATTTGCAAACACGATAATCGCAGATGTAAAACACTACGGTATTTGTATATCTACATCTTGATTCGGGGTTTTCGCTGACCCGAGGTAAACGCCTGTGACAGTCTACGTAGTGTAAGGATATCATATTCGTACCTTAAGATTTGTACCGACACTTTTACGTCTGTTTTCAATGCAGTGACTTGCAAGCCGCTTACGTGAATGTCAGCTAGGCCTTGAGAAATAGCTTCCTCTCGCCAAACTAAGAAGCTAGATCTTCCTTTGTGTCAAGCCGACGGGTACATCAATAAATTCTTCTGGAGCTTGCTTTGTGTCAACAGGCGACACAGCAGCCAGCAGTACCCGGAGTTCATTTGCAACTTTAGCATTTTGAAGCAATTACAACATAAATAGTATACTGAGTCACGCAGTAGTACTTGCAGTTCACACTCTCTTACTCTCTTGGCAACCATTCAAGAGTTCAGCAGTCAAGTTTCGCTATTATTAAGAAGCTAGATCTTCCTTTGTGCCTACTTACAACAAAAAGAACATAAGGCTCACTTTGTGTCAACAGGCGACAAAATAGTTTAAACTGAAACAGAATTAATCAATTCGGATGCGCACCTCACGGATGACTGACTGCTGATCAATATTCCTCATACCAACGCACCCGAGCTGTTCTGAACAGTATCCTGTTTTTCTCTTAGTGATTTTAGAGAGGCTTTCCTGGTAATTACTGGTTGCCAGATTTTCTTGTATTTCGTTACCAATTCGGTCATCCGACGCAAACACTATCCTCAGTGTGTTGAGCAGTACACAAAGTTAGTTCCAGATTAATTTCCACACACAAAGCAATCCTAACTAACCGTACAGCTTATTCACACTCAGATCTAGAGCCCAAGTTTGTTTACTTGAACGAAACAATGTCACACAGCTTCGCACACAAGCTTCGCACCCAGGCTTCCGCACACAACACCCAAGTTAGCTTATATTTGAACAATGTAAGCACACAGCGCAAATCAGGCTACCGCACACAGCGCCAATCAGGCTTCCGCACACAGCACCCAAGTTAGCTCATTTACCCACTATGTTCATATTTAAGTTCATCTACTTAGAAGCAACTTATTTAGCGCCAAATATTAAAATTCCTTTGCCATTACCAATTAATTAATTTTGTTATTTAAAGGATAGTAATATTTTTAGTCAAGTATATAATATATTTTTTATATATATATATGATATGTTTTACCTGTGAGGCAAGCAGTAGGTACTTATACCATATTTTCAGCATCAACTATACATTCGCCATTGTCATCAATATCGTGGTCATCAATGGTAATGTTATCTAAATCAGTTAGCAGACCCCATGACTTCAAATGTTCAGCTGCGTAGAATGACGAGAATGGCCTTCGCGTTACCTGTGTAGTCTCGGTATCTTCGATCACATAACGGTCGTTTGAAAGGATCTTCTTTACAACATATGGTTCCTTGTAGCGGGGTAAAAGTTTTCTCGACTGTCCTGTAGCTGGATGTGCTGCCTTGATTAGTACAAGGCCCCCATTTCGTATAAATGCGGCTTCTGGTGACTTGAATTAAATATGTCCGCAATATGTTGTTGTTTTATATCCACTCGAAGCTTGACTCTATCTCTCAACTCACTTAGAGGAATATCATCCTCTTCATCACTTTCGTCGTTAAGCAAAGCCATACTCAAATGATTCTTTAAATTATTCCTTAGTTTAAAGGTGAATAATAGTTTCTGTGGTGTTCCTCCTTTAATCCTGTGCTTCAGACTGTTCAGACCCCAATGAATGTTGGAAAAATGTTCATCCCAATCTGAACCATCTTGTCGTATTGTCATGGAAGATACCGCAACCCCTACTGTTCGAAAATACCTTTCGATTTGTCCATTAGCACTAGGTCTTCGTACGGCGGTAGCAATGTGCTTAATTCCATTATCTTCACAATAGAGCCTAAAGTTTTTCGCAATGAATGCCGATTCACGGTCACTGATTATTTGTGCTGGAATTCCGAAGAATTGTGTAAGCTCGTGTTGGGCTTTTAGCACTATATTCGTAGTAGTTGTTTTCACCGCCCTTAATACGATGAATTTCGTAAATGCATCTATAACTCCCAAAATATACATATTTCCCTTTGAGCTTTTAGGGAATGGCCCCATATGATCAATGTATATAGTGTGAAAAGGCACGGCTTTTATCTCTATTGGATGAAGTTGGTATCTACTTTCGTCTTTTCCACGTTGATTGTACAAACACGGAAGGCAACTATTCAGGTATTTCTTCACAATAGCTCTCATTTTTGGGAGCCAATAGATTTTTTTTACCTGCTCAATAGTACGTTCTAGACCGTAATGACCACGATATTACAGCGAATCGCAAACCTTCTGGTGTCCTTTTGAAAATACGCCCTCCCTGTACTGTTTTTATCGAAATCACTAAGTCTTTCCTTTATATCTTTTAGAATGGGGTCCTGTATTTGTAATGTTGACACCCAATCATCTTTCACGATTCTGACAATCATGATGCCTTAACCGTCTGCTCCGGTATCAACTCCCTTTTCGTTGGAATTCCTACTTAAAGCATCTGGATGGGCCATTTTTGTTCCCGGTCGATATTCCAATTCAGAATAAAACTTTTGCAGCTTCGGGCACCATCCAGCGATTCGTGGTATTAATTCTCGTTTACTCTGAGTCATTTTTAAAGAATTACAACCTGTTATAATTTTAAATCGTTTTCCCAGTAAATAGTATCGGAATCGTTGTACGTTTTCAACTACAACTAAGGTTTCGAGTTCATAACTGTGATACTTCTGTTCAAGGATTGTTCTAGCCAGGGGCGGATTTCCCTATAGGCCGAGTAGGCCCGGGCCTCGGGCGGCAGATTTAGGGGGCGGCAAGACTTGGTGGGAATATTGAACCCACACGTCAACGTTTAAAAATTCAAAAATGTGTAAAATCCGAAGAAATGTTGTTCCTATGTTCCCTGAGTTTTATTAACTTATTAATTTGAATGGAATTTTTTGCTGTTTGATTGATTTTTGCTGTTTGAATGATTTTTGATTTTTTCTTGTAGTTGTGGGTATTTCATTACATTTTTATACTTTTTCGTTTTTTTAAATAAAATAATTCGTTGGAAAGTGTTATTTTTAATTCTACTCCATTTTTTTCAAATCTACTCCGATTTATGAGGCAGCTTACTCCGCTAATTCTAGTCTGGGGTCCCTTCACTGGATATAGATCATTCAATTTTTCGTGTTTTACAGGGAGTAGGGGGGCGGCAATCTTCCATAGGCCTAGGGCGGCCAAGTGATCAAATCCGCCCCTGGTTCTAGCCCGACTGAAATACTATTGAATCGTAGAGAAATTGTGTCTACTGCCAATTTGACTGACGGCTGATTTGACAAAACAAAATGTCTGAACTGCCCAATTTCTTCGTTCCACATGTAGAACAAAAAATTTACGCATTCATAAACTAACTCCGTGCTCCGAAATATTTATTCGTCACCTGTAAATAGAAACGATTAGTTGGTCTTCTTATGTTTATGCACTAGAGCAACTTTCTCTAAGCTACTACTAGTGTAAACCTCTCTATTGAGGAATATAAAGAAAATAAGAACTGCCACGTGTGGGCACAAACAAGTTGAGTTAAAATAAATCCACCTGGAACTGCAGCATGTGGGCACAATCAAAGTGACCTTCCAATAAGCTGTCACGACACTGATGCCTTTTGTCCGCTGTCAATCAACGTAGAAACTAAAAAATGTAAGAACGACGTCTAAGCACAATCACATGTAGGTGGCGGTAGTGTAGCGGTAATGAAAAATATCGTTTGGTGGCTCATTTATTACTGACTTTATTCTCAAATTATTTTTCTCTATAAAACTTAATTAATTATTAAGTAAATTATTTCAATCTAATCTAAACTGCAATTCTTTAATTTATTAATTCAAATCTATATCTGAGTTAATGATTTTAAGTTCTGCTCAAATTTCTTAATGCTAATAAATAATTCAAATCACACTTCAATTCTTTATATTCCCTACTATTTAGTCCTGCAAACTAGTGCTGAAAGTAAAATATTAATTAAGATGTGTCAATCATGTATTAAACTAACACGTAGTGTAAAGTTGTCCTTAGAAAATGCAGATTTTGACACTGTGTATAGGTTAATTTAATTGACTATTTTTCCGTATGAAATGTGCTATTCCTAAATAAATCTAAATTGTTCTGTGATTCCTATGTAGTGTAACCATTATCCCAAATAGCATGTGTGAACACATGCTTTACGGACAATCACCTTTCCCAATGATTTATTTGGATAAGAATAAATACCTCAATAGCTTGCGCGACAAATGCATGACGTTTTACCAAAAAAAGGTGTGAAATGCAAGCTACAAGAAATTGAACTAATTGAAGCAAAAGAAGAAAAAGAATAAAAATTTAAGCGAATTGAAAAGTACTAAACAGAAACTTATTATGCATAAAAAAACAATATCTTGAAAATTACTATTAAAAAAATGAACCGTACTTTTAAAAACGAAATGAACTGTTTTTGAATTAAACACTAAGACCTTTGAAATTCTTGCAAATTTGAAACACTGTGACCTTTCGGCAGCTGTATCTCTTTTGACAAGTCGATGAAAAAGAAGAACGATTGACGAACTGACCCCCTTTTTATAGAGAAATTTGTTCCATTTTCGACATTTATAAAGTGAAATCTTCAAAAATTTCACTGAAAATGACAAAAGAATGAAATTTTCATATTGTCAAAAGATAGCAAATTAAATAATCTACATTTTAATAATTTTCTTTTGAAATTTGATTGTAAATTCGATGTTTTTAATCAATTTTTGTAAATTTTAGAACATTTGCTATAAAAATCTCCATTCGGTACGTTTCATTTCAATGTAGTAGGTTTTTATGTCATTTCGTAGTATCTGCTGTCTTTCTCCCACTGTGAGTCTCTTTCACACTCATTGTGGGAAACGAACTTATAAAAAATCGCGCATATCCGACCATAGAAATCACGGTTCGATATGTCAAACGTCGCGAAGTTATAAAGGTTGACGTGTTTGACACTATAAAGTGTTTTTAGTGTTTTTTTAGTGTTTTTTAGTGGTTGTTCAGGTGTTTTCTTTCAATGGGGATATTCTTCTTCAGCAGGTAAGCAATTTTGCTTATTTATTTTGTTAATTTAGCTTGTAAGCTGCTAATTCTGTAAATTTGTGGCAAATGTCAGGTAAGTGTTTGTCCACAAATATTTAGCATAATTGTACTAATTACGTAGTTTGTAACACATATTACTGTTTTGTGTGGTGTATTTCATGGGGAACATGAATTTATTCGTGTTTTCCATGTCTCCAATTTTCCATGCCATTGTTGTTGTACATATGTACACACAGCAATGTTCTTAGTTCATGTCAATGACCTTTGATTATTACTATAATAAAATTCTTGTTTATTTTGTTTTCTAATTCATTTCCTTTATTTAATTGCAGATATTCGATATCTGCAGGTGCAGGTAAATTTTTATGTTAGTAATCGTTACTGATTTTCTCCCTTTTCTTCCAGGTTCTCTGAACAAATACGAAATGGGTGTTCGCCATTTTCCGTCACCTGCATAAGTATTCCAGCTAACCCCAATGAAGATGCATCCATATGAAGTTCTTGCTGGGGTCATAAAATGCTAATATTGGTGCTAAGCAAAATTTTTGTTTTAATTCATCGTACGCTTTCTGTTCTATTTCGGTCCATTTCCATTCGATATTTTTCCGTAGTAGTTGATTTAAGGCACCTGCTAACAACGCATACTCACGAATAAATCTACGGAAATATCCCGTAAACCCAAAAACTGTTTTACTTCCTTGGTTTTGTTGGAATCGCGAAAGTTCTAATGGCTTGCGTTTTGACGTCGCTGGGCCTTATTCCTTAACCACTTACTTCATGTCCTAGATAGGTTATTCGGTTCGCCCACATTTTCCAACGTTAAGAGTAATTCTAACATCTTTATTGACTCGGTGCAACTTTTCTAATGATATTAATACTTCTTCAACAGTTTCACCAAACAAAACGATATCGTCCATATATATAAGAACCTTCTCGCTATTTATGCGGCGGAGAGCTTGTCCCATCAACCTTAAGAAAACAGCTGGAGCATTAGTCAGTCCAAATAGAGCCCTTTTGAATTGATAGTGTCCTTTATTTGTCACAAATGCTGTTAACCGCCTGGAATTCTTCTGAATAGAAATTTGGTAATATCCACTCATTAGGTCTAAGATTATAAACAAACGACTACCCGAAATTAAATTCAACTGTTCTTCAATGTTTGGAGTTGGAAATTTTTCACGCACAGTTATTTTATTTAATTGCCTGTAGTCTACGCAAAGTCTATAGGTGCCACTCTTTTTGTTTTTTTTACTAATATCATCGGACTGGCATATTCCGACTTTGAATCCTCGATTATATCATTTTTTCAGTAAATCTTTAATTATATTTTCTACCTCGTATTGTAATGATAAGGTGTTTTGCAGGGCTTACAACGAATTACCCGATCCGAATTAACGGTTATGTCCATTTCTAGTAAATGCGTCCTTCATAATTCTGACAAATTTTTCGACCAGCATTCCCGGAATTAATTTATTATATTTATTATTCGCACTTGATGTACTACCGAATTGAAAATCTTTAATTTTTAATTTATCATTTTTATATTTAGTTGCTCGCACACTATACAGGCATGCCTGATCACTGTCTCGTCATTCACCCAAACTTCCAAACTTCGGAAATTTTTTCTAACACAAACACACGGCTGATCTAAAAAGTCGCGGCCAGATATCATCGAAATGTCCTGATTGTTGTCGTCTACCACTAATATTTCTATCCGCTGAGACACATCTTCAATTTTAACATTTTTAATTAGACTACCCTTTGCAGTCGCATTCCCTCCGGCAAATCCATATAACCTTGTTTTGCTTGTTTTATACAGCCAACCTTGCTTATTCACTTCGCTAAGTGTGATAGAAGTACAATCACTGTCCAGATCTAAAAATGCTCTAACGTCCATCCCCTCAACGGAGACTATTTTAAATAACCCACTGTCTTCTTCGCTTGCAGTCATCTTTCTTATCTTTCCGGATGGTTCGAGCTTAGTCGCGTCTCGTGAAGTTTATGGAAATTACTTCCTCTGGTTTTTGCAATCCCGGGCGAAATGATTTGGTTTTCGGCAAATATAGCAGAGTTTTATGCTATTGACATCCTTGTTCGAGTCCCGTCGTACGAATCCATGAGAACAGCTACTAGGTTGTGATACCATATATATCTCGCTTTCTTAGGGCATTATCAAGCATCTGAAAAGCAGATCGTTAGCTAAACCTGACTATCGTAATATTTTGGAATCTGAGTTTTACAGTAACGGTCATTATGTATGGAGGAGGCTGGAAATCTAATCGTTTACCAGTAATGAACCTTTACGACTTTCAGTATTAATGTAATATATCTCGTATTTATCTTGGACTTTTCCACAACGCACGTTTCTTAAAAGTTGTAATTTATTTAAAGTTGTGGTATGACCAGTATCAACTAAATGCTTGCTTATGCCTGATGTTGGTCTATTATAGAGTGCCGATGATATGTGTTCTTTGTATGTAATTTTTAACGAGCGTTTTGTTTTACCAATAAAGACTGCATTGCAGTCACTACACTCAATACTATAAATTCCGCTCTTATCTATTTTATCAACTTTCGGTTTTAGTTTGTTGTTAATGAAAAAAAATTTTAAAGTTTTTTTATAATAAAAAGCTGGTGAAACGATATATTGTTTTAATGTGGATTCAATTTTATTCAAAGTTTCTTCAAATATGGGATTTTTTCCAAATGTTCATATCTTGTTCGGGTAAAGAAAGTTAAGTGCATATTTTTTGTTTTTTAAAGGTGATAAGGAAGCACCCATGGCTAAACCATCCATTTGAATATAGAAATTTTCGTTAAAATAAAAGTAATTTTAGTCTAAACATATGTCAATGAGCTGCTTAATATTTAATGATTTATCACTTTCCACGATCTTATCTTCAACTTAAGTAAGTCTTTAATTTCTTTAACGGAATGGAAGGAAACAAATTACAAACATCAAACGACACAAGCTTAGCATTTAATGGTAAATTCAAATTATTAATTTTGTTAACGAGATCAGTACTATTCTTAATGGAGTATTTGTTTTCAAAATTTAACAATTAGGTTAACATTGTGCTTAATTTTTTCCCCAATTTTTGTGAAGGTGCATTGAAAGAAGAGAATACTGGTCTTGTTGGAGCAGCTGGTTTATGTAGTTTGATTAGACCATATACTATGAGAGCAGAGGGGTTATTTACTTTCAAAGAGAATTTATCCTTTTCGGATTTTTGGATATGCTGTATTTATTATGTTTGTTACTGCTCTGCTGAATTTTTTAGTTGGATAATTTTTTATTTTCGCTTGGTTCATTTTTGATAAGCAATCTTCCATTTTTTCAATGTATACGTTCTTTTCCAATAAAACTAAACTATTTCCTTTATCCGCTTTTGTAACAATTAAGTTGTTATCTTTAACCTTTCTACGTATACTATTTATAATCTTGGTCTCATTGAGTTTTTCACAGTTTATCAATAATTTAGCCTCCTTAATTATTTTTGCACATGCAAATTTAGCTTCTGTATCGTTATCTATTAATGCTGCATCAGTATGAACTGCCAATTCAATTAAATCATTACTATCTATACCTAGATCTGTAGCGTAACCTAAGCCTTTTTCCAGTAATTTTAATTCATTGTTATTGAAGTTGACTGGTGATTGATTTATTACTCTTGGATAGAATGAGTCATGTGTTGCTCTGTTCGGATTAGAGGCCAACTTTCGTTGTCCCATCCCATAGATACAAAGAACACGTATCATCGGCACTCTATATAATAGACCAACATCAGGCATAAGCAAGCATTTAGTTGATACTGGTCATACCACATCTTTAAATAAATTACAACTTTTAAAAAACGTGGATGGTGGAAAAGTCAGATATATTACATTAATAATGAAAGTGTAAAGGTTCATTTTTGGTAAACGATCAGTTAGATTTCATGTATGGATGACCGTTACTGTAAAAACAAATTCTAAAATATTACGATAGTCAGGTTTAGCTAACGATCTGCTTTTCAGTTGCTTGATAATGCCCTAAGAAGGCGAAACGCGTCGCGACTCAAATAAAATAAAATTGTTGTAGAACAGTATTACATGTGTTTTTATTTTGAACATTTAAAAAAAAAAAATGTTTTTCATATGTGCTTGTTGAGAAAAGAGGTTGCGCGTTTTTTCCTGGACTTTTATCAACTCGTGCTCATTAATTTTCTCAATTACTTCTCTTACGTTAATGCACGCTGCCATTAAAACGTTTATAAGTGCTTTATCTCGAAGCCCAGAAATAGCATTCTTCATCATGGTAAGCTCATTTAATTTTGCTTTTGAAGCCAACGACACAACCTCGTAGCAATAGTTCCCTACACTCTCTCCATCTTTTCTATTCCTACAAAGCCGGAAGCAAATCATACTTAAATGATTTCCAGTTATTTGGCATTTTTTTCATTCCATTCAGCCAGTACCTAGCAGCTTCCTCTAAACGTTGCGAAGTATAAAATAAGGTAGTGCTATCATCCCAATTGTGAACAGCTCCTCTGCTACCTACAGCTTCAACCCATTGCACAGCTGTCATAGACATTGACTTCCCAGGATTGAATTCTGGGACCCATTTTCTAACTTCGTCGATTGCCACTCGCATTTGAATGTTGGAATTGGAACACCAATTTGGACTTACCTCATTCCTTCCTAATGTCACCTGTTGATTTAAAGCAGCTTCTCTCTACAAGCTCTTTTTCTTTCCTAATGGGAGCATTTTCTCGTTGCAAGAGCTCAATCGCATTTTCGCAGTTTCTTTCAGTTTCAAGATTTGCCTTCACTTTTTCAGACTTTTTTTGTGACCCTTTCCAACTTATTTTCACTCATTCTCTTGGTCAACACACTTCTTAGAAAATATAAAAATATAGTGATCTCTCTTCACACCACAACACTATTCTACTCTAACGTGATGTTTGTGCCTTTTTCTGATGAAAATTCACAGAAACCGGTTTTCGGATAATCTCACTTCTGAACTTCAAACTGAAACAGAATTATTCAACTCGGATACGCGTCTCGGATGACTGACTACTGACTGCTGATCAA
Organism: Dioctria linearis; assembly: GCA_963930735.1. NCBI lineage: Eukaryota > Metazoa > Arthropoda > Insecta > Diptera > Asilidae > Dioctria > Dioctria linearis. Next base: position 64,607,448 of record OZ005740.1, read on the forward strand.
TATTCCTCATACCCACGCACCCGAGCTGTTATGAACAGGATCCTGTTTTTCTTTTAGTGATTTCCAGGGAGAATTTTCCTGGTAATTACTGGTTACCAGATTATGTTGTATTTCGTTTACAATAGGCAGCAGCATTTAGAATCAATTTGCAGCTAAATCCTTGGACTTAAATAATATCTGAGTACTCAGCTCTTTAGAGTAAGCCAAGGTACAGCTGAATTACTTTGTATCAAGAGACGATATAATAACCAGCAGTATCCGGTTTGCGCTTGCATACATAAGCAACCCATATCCCTCGCCACTCTCGATTTACATTAATTTGAACAGTCTGGTCATTTCAAATATCCAAATATCCATCACAAGGCATTACAATCAGCTCAACATACTAAAAACAAATGTGAATGTAGTGATAATATAGTTTTATTTTTATGTGCTACACATTGCAGCATTCGCGTCAGTTCAATCAGAGCTTGGCCGTACCATCAACCAACTCTTCGATAACATCAAAAGGAACAGAATTAATAGGAGAAACAAAACTTTGGAGTACCAGATATCCCTGAATGAATTCATTATTCAATTCAATAGAACGCTAGAATGCATCCATCAAGTATATCCAAATCATGCGTACTTCACACAAGCATACCATATACAAGTCCAAACAGTCTGCAAGAATTTCCTAGGTAAGATAGACCAGAGATTGGGAGTGTCAGGCGGACAAATCACAGCAAGTGCTCTAACAATCAGACCTATTAACACTAATCAAGTTGGTCTACAAAAGAAAGGATGCTCGCCGCAACAATAAAGGCCTTGGACAGATTGCCAAACGCAATTAAGGTAGAGTTTATTGCACCTCCTTCAATGGCGAACGACAATCAGAAGCTAAAATTTATTAATGACAACTGGACTCAAATCACTTGCCTCCATCAAGAACTAATAGCAGAATTGCTCGACTCTACGAAGGAGCGAGAGGAATATAGAAGCATTGAAAATAAGTATATACACCTGACGATTGAACTACAGAACAGTCCATAATGAATAGCAATAGCATGCATGTAAAATTTTCTAAGTTAGCTCTTCCGCCCTTCGATGTGACGAATACAAAACGGAAACCGTTCATGGATATTTTCACTATTTTCAGTTAATACACCATCAGTTTATAAGCGCAGCAAAGAAATGTATTACCTGAAGGCTCATCTTACCGGACCCCCAAGCTGGTTGATAAGACATCTACAAGCCACAGAACAAAACTACCTTGTGGCTTGGAAGATACTGACAGACAGGTACAATAAGTCAATAAGTATAGTTTCTCCACTTCTAAATGAACTGCTGACACAAAGTACGTTGAGAGTTGAATCTGGAATTGGAGTAAAGTGGATCCATGATGTCAGCTAAGAAACCCTTCCATCCCTAACGAACATTGGGGTTAGGGTCAAGGAATTGAATGCCATATTGATCCATATATTACTTCAGAAGCTAGACACGTAATCCCGGAAAATGTACCAATAATCCCTCCAGCGTCCTCGTGAATTCCATGAATTCTTCAAGTTCCTAGAATCCAGGTTTCAGATGGTGGAGGAAATGCATACGAAGGACGAGCGCAAAAAGCCTGCTACATTTGTAACATCAACTCCAAGAACCCAGTGTCCAGTCTGGAAAGTAGATCATAATATTTACAGATGCAACAAATTCCTGAATTCATCACTTCACATTAAGTTCCAGCCCTAACTGCTTGAAACCTGGACATCAAATTCAACAATATACTGCAGTGGCCGGCACAAAAGTCTGCTTCACAAAAAGTAACAGGCCGCCAAGCCTAATTACATAATACGACAGAATAACATGACACTGCAGGCAATTAGTCCTTCAAAATTAATACAGCAAACTTCGAACAAAGCTACCACCAGTCTTAAGGCATCAGTCAAATCGCAAGTCTGACTGGCAACAGCTGTAGTGTACGTCATCAATGCAACAGGAGCTCTGGTTCCATTTCGAAAACTGCTTGATTTAACCTCTGAATTACATTTTATCCGGGATAGTTTAGTTCAACTCTTGGGTTTAAAATTACACAAAATCAGCATTTCAATTATTGGCATCGGTGGACACGAGACCAATGCCAAACACGAGACTAAATTAGCCTTACACTCTAGAACAAATGACTTTACAGCAAAAATTACAGCTGTTGTATTGCCGAAGTGCAGCGACTATCAGCCAGCAACATACATACATATGTGTGTACCTCAAGATGGGAAATTTCTCAAGCAATTGACATGCTGACTTCTATTTTGATCTCTCACAAGGTAGTCAGATTAGAGTATCCAACAATATGACTCTCCGGAAAAACACCCTCTTGGGCTCGACTGTAGCAGGGAAAACCCCCAATACGTCATCCATCAGTCTTTTCCCATGCAATATTGTAACACAGCCGTCCATAGTAGCGCTGGAGAAACTATTAGTCAAATTGTGTGAATTAGACCAACATGATGCACCTTCAAATGGGATGACAAAGGAAGAATACGAATCGAGCAACACTTTCAAGAGAAATTTCAACGTTCTCCATCAGGTCAGTTCATTGTCCAGCTACCATTTCGAGAGCCACTACTCAAGTTAGGATCTTGAATCGAGATGACAACAAAACTATTCTATTGTATAGATCGCAAACTACCAAAAACTCCCGAACTAGGACGACAATATCAGGCCTACATGTCAGAATATGAACACCTGGGACACAAGCAAGCAATACGCAAGGAACTAATCCCTTCCGAGAACTATTACTTGCCACATCACTGCCTTGTTAAACCTGAGATCTCGAGCACGAATGTTCATGTAGTGCTCGATGCGTCAGCCAAGACAACATATGCAAAATCTCTCAACGATATCAACCAGATTGGACCAATTGTACAATAAAACTTGTTCTTCATTCTAATAAGATTTAGAATGCACAAATATGTAATAACCGCAGGCAAGATGTATTGGCAAATTGAAGTGAATCCCGAGCAAAGAAAATATCAATTTATTCTCTGTCGCGAGTATAAGAGCAAGCCTCTCCAGACATATGTACCAGCTCAAAACAGTAACATATCGTATAGTTTCCGTACCTTTTTTCGCCTCAAGGTGTCTTAATGAATTAGTTCCCTTGGAAGTCGACACCTTTACTCGAGCAGCTAAGATCCTATGAACTGATACTTATGTTGGTGACATCCTAACTGGAACAGACTCCATTGGTGATACAAATGTAGGCTTATCTATGGGAGTTTTATGATAGCCACTCATCAAGTCGAGTAACGTGAAGACATTTTTCGAATAATCGTCATCATTAAGTTACTAAAATATCTGGTCGATACATAAAATCCTTACCAATTAACAAATGAACATCTGGTGCTCCATCCTCCACTATCATCACATCAGCTTGGTGTTCAATGCCCATTACTGTTGATAGTTTATTAATTTTTCCGATTACTTTACTTTCTGTACTAATCCAAATAATTTTATATCACATTTATATTTTCCACGCATTCTGTAAAGCGACACTTAATTTGATGGTATTGCACTTACTCCCTAAATCCGAAAATGATTTTCTACATCTTCTTTTGCTGAGGTTGTCTTTTGCTGAGGTTGATTCCTGTAGTTCTTGGATGTCATTCTGATCGGTAATCATGATAATCAGACCTATTTCTACATTCACCACTCACTGTGACTATTCTAGTTACAGCCTATGACGGCTGTACATAAAAAAAAATAGTGGAGAGAAAAAAAAATAGGAAAAACTGATAGAAAAGATTAATCTGCTTTTAATACGTTTAGTAAATATGCTTAAAACTAACCATAGTTTAACAAAATAAATTCTAAAAAAAAAAAAAAAATAAATAAAAAATTTTAGTTAAAAAAAAAACAGTGTAAAAAAGAATGAAAAAAATTCAAATGAATCTATTTTACAACTTAATTCTACTTATTACTACTGATCTACTTATTACTACTGCGGTATCAACCGAAATAGTATTCAGTTTGTTTTTTTTTGTGTTATGCATTTTGGAGACATCATTTTCATCATTTTGAAGGGAGATGCAGTTATGTAGTTAGTACAGAACGACATAAAGTTTTTTTCAAACACTTTTATATACATAACTCCAAAAATCCATTTTGGAGATATGTATATTTTGACTAAACACCATAGATATTTGAAATGGGTTAGTGTATTATCTACTTATCAGAAACTATCCATGGTATACTCAACCCTGAATGGTTGATTTAGCTGATCCCTGTGCCCGCATCTAACCTAAATCTGGACTATAGATTAATCAAGCAGTGAGGCCCAGAAAATATTCCAAGTGCTCATGCCAATCTATGTTCCCTATTTACCCCTGGATTCCGAATCAAATCAGCAAAACACAGTTGAAAATATCCCAAAAGGTTTCACTGCCGACCTAGTCTAGACATAAACTGGAATTTCTTTATAATATGGAAATCATCCAATACTATTTTTTTCGCTGATTGTATAAAAATAAAACTATACAAAACATATAATATCCCAAAACTTTGAAAAAATATTCCCCTTTTTTATAACAAAACAGTGACCTGAAATTATAGAAGTTTCTTCTCGGTTTGGTAATATTCCAAAACTTCGAATTTATTCTAAATTCCAGTACAATAATTTATAAAAGTAAGAAAGAAATGTTTTTTTGGTAACATAAAAAAAAAACTTTTCCCTTTAATGCCTTTATGGTAGACTTCTGCCTTGAGTGGAACTGTTAGCTCAGGCCCACCAATGAATTGGAAGCTGGTAGTCGTTAAACGACTGCAGCGGATATCTACGATATCAGTGTGTACCTAAGTCGTGAGTTCTAAGCACACTAGTTGTTTGGAAGTAGTCAACCGTGGACGGTGGAGATTAATAGCTTCGAGTGTGTGCTTGAGCCGTGTGGCCTTGTCTCACACTAGAGGTATTGATGCAGACGTCCTTACATCCCATGACTGATAACCGCAGCACAGTTACAGCCACAACAGCCAATCAAGGAGACCCTAAATTGAGGTAGGGCTGTGAGAGTCCTAGGCGGTTTCAATGGTCAGTTTGAATTTCAGACACAACCGAGAACGTCCTTGGGGTGTCACCAATAGGTTGGAAGGTGCTCTCCAGTGAACGTAATAGCGCCTGAAAATTCGGCAATGAATTTAAAAAAGAAAAAGAATGTGCGTACGATAGGACAGCACGAATCCTTCTTGAAGAACACCCATATGGCTTCAGGCAAGATAGTGTTACTACCGGCCTTGTCGAGTAGTTCTAGCCGCTGTTGATGAGCCTATAACACCTTCCTCTTCTTCTTTTACTTTTGTGATGAGTTGCGAATTTTTGAGCCTAGCCTTTCTGTAAGGCTGGAGAAACGCACCTCTGGCAGAACCCTATGGGGTATAACAGCCAGCTAACGAAATTGTTATATAGTTGTATGTTTGTATTTTATTTTGTGACTGTTGCTAATTTGCTTATATACTTGTGATGGTATTGTTATTTATAATTGTGTTTATATTATTTTATTTTGTTGTTATGTATAGGTCGACGGAACACAAGTAAGGTTTCATGAAATTGAAACTACCGTTACCGACGCCACGCTTGATTCACTGTTACAGTTGATAAGATCAACTGGTGAGTAAAACTTTTAATGACGAGCACTACACACTAAACACCACAAATATACCCGAGAAATTGCATGTCCGATGATGCATTGAGCAACACCAGGGAGAAAGAATCTCTCGGAAAACCCTACTCTGGTCCAAGCGTCGGAGCGAGGGAACTTAGAAATATGTCCGACCGCGTTAATGTACAACTTGGAACTGTGACCTGTAACACCTGGTAGTAGCGTAAATGACCAGCTGACCTTATGTCAAATTGGTCAAGGTGCAGTAACCAGTTCTACTGTTGAGGAAAAAATCTTTGTCGATAGTCAGTTAGAGGCCAAACTAGTTCAAGCTGTTCATATCTAATGCAGATGCGATGAGTTGCTGTCTTCACAAATATGCTTTCTCGAACTAGTTGGACCTGTTCATAACTAATGCAGATGCGATGAGAATGATTTTCTTTATTTTTTATTATTCTATTTTGATATCGAGGCCTACTATCTCACACCCTTTTTTGGGTCGCAAAGTGGCTTTTCGCTGTACATATCGCAAACCCTACAAATCTGGTGTGGTGTGGTTGTCCAAGTTAGTTCGCAACGCGTCGTCAAGTCGCCACACCTTTGCTTACCTTGCCAATTAAAATAATTTTATTTGTTAGAATACCCCTACAAATTTTATTGAGGATGGTGGTAAAAATTCTAGTGGAAAATATCCTACTAGATAGACCTTTACTGGTGAAATACCGAATAACAAGTTATTTTCTGCTGGAATTGCCCCCTTTTTATATAGTCGAGACCATTGTTTTTTGGCTTCGCTTAGTTGCTGGCTATTGTTCTTGCCTTTGCTTTAGTTCACCATGGCGCTGTAGATTTTATTATTTTCAAACGACGGTAGCGCTACTATGTGTTTTGACATTTGTCGATAAATGACAAATTTACTTTTTGTCAATTTGTCTGGTTATTTTTTTAAATTTGTTATTTCTTACAAAAGTTGTGATTTTTGTAGTGATATCTATTCAATAAATGTGTAATTAATTACGTGCACTAAGTTTTCATGTAAATGAAAGAAGACCCCCGCACTAGATATTGCAGAAGAAAAAGGATTAGTATTTCCGAATTATTTATACCAACAAATGTTGTAGTTATCTTTTAACGAAAACTGTGTTTTTGTTTTATTATATTTTTAGCCATGATTTAAAGCGTTTAAGGTCTGTTCTAGTCACTGCAAGGACAAAATAAGATAAGTTTTTTTGTGCTTGTTATTTGTTGGGGTATAGAATACACCCAAATTCACCTGGTGTTCCGTCAATGGTGAGTCTTTTGAAATCTTCCATTAGATTTCAATAAGACTCTGGCGCATTTATGCATGCTACTGTGTCGAAAGGTGCAGTAAGACCAGGAACACCTTATAACTCTGCAGTAAAAGTTGTTGATGCTCATCAGCCTGGTTGCTGTGTACTGCAAGTTGCTTACATGTGCAATTTGGATGCGCTTCCTTGTAAGAAGTGTTAACAAGGTGGCCAATGATTCTATTATATTGTATATATTATATTTGTTTGAATAATCACTAAAACCGCTTTATATTATATATCTATTTAACAGTGTCCTTTCAGTTCGATTTCAATATATACATAACAAATCGGCAGAGGGTAGCGCTGATCAGCCCCACACGTGAATTATGAGAATCACATTTTTATACCCTAGATGAAATCTATAGGGTATACTAAGTTTGTCATTCAATTTGTAACACCTCGAAATAATGATGGTGGAGCAAAATGGATTGGACACCCACGCATAATATTAAAATGTATTTTGATTTGTGCATGTCCTTCCGTCTGTGCTCACGATAACTCGAAAACACGTATACTTAGAGAGCTGGAATTTTGTACACAGACTTAAAAAAAAAAAGTAAAACTAAGTTCGTAAATGTGACAACTCCTTCGTGGAGTTTCCATACAAAAATTTCGTTTTCCACTATTTATTTGAACACTGCCTGAGAACGCGTCGACGTTGAGCGTTGAAATTTCAAAAATGGACTAAATTGGGCAAATCTTTCTTGGAGTTACGATTAAAAAATTTAGGATTTTTACATATACCGTGAAAACGATCAGTCCAAAACATTTTTATTGTAATAAGAACTTCTTCGGAATATCAAATCCTATAAAATAGGTTATAATCATTTTTTCTGTCCGACAAACCGTTCTAGAAATATATGCAAAAAACACTTCAAAAATCAAACTTGCACAGAAGGGTGACAATACGACATTTCATAAGGGCATTCATCTAGGATATCATAAGAATTGGTCTTAGACGAACTCTAGTTTTTTTACTTGTTGATTATAAGAAAGAATTTGATGACCGAATGAAAAATTTTACTACTATCCATGCCAGACACCAATAAAATTGACTACTCAAGCTCCATCTCTGAAGCAAAACCTGCAACACATCATAAACATTCATACTTCGTCACTCAGTACCTTACCTATCCCTGATCTATGCCAACAATAAACCTAGCTGCACTCGTTTGCATTTATGCATACATTTACAAACATTCAGTTTCCGCGAGATGTCGATGGTATTTCTCATATATAATTGAAAGTGCTTAAGCATCTTCTTGTTTTAGCTCTAGGAGGGCTTTTACCTGGCTTCTTTATTATCTTGCCCGTCACTATACCCTAGATGAAATCTAAACTTAGTATACCAAGTTTGTTTCTTTTGTAACACGTCGAAATAATGATGGTAGAGTAAAATGGATTGGACACCCACGCGTAATATTAAAATTTATTTTGATTTTTGCACGTCCGTCCGTTCGTGCATTCGTCTGTACGCACGATAACCCGAGAACTAGTTCACTTAGGCAGCTGAAATTTTGTACACGGACTTTCCAAAAAAAAGTAAAATTAAGTTCGAAAATCAGACAAATTGGGGTTGCCATACAAAAATTTCGTTTTCCACTATATATTTGGACACTGCCTGAGAACGCACCGACATTCAGAGCTGAAATTTGGTACATGGTGTTTTTATAGCAGTAGCATATTAAATTCCAGAAATGGACTAAATCGGTCCACCCCTTCTTGGTGTTGCAATATAACAAATTTATGTTTATTACGTATTCTGGAGAACGATCAGTCCTAGATATTTTTATTGTACTAAAAACTTCTTTGGACTACGAAATGCTTTAAAATTGGTTTGAATTATATTTTCTGTCCGACGAACCATTCTAGAAATATATGCGAAAAACCACTTCAAAAATCAAACTTGCATCGATCGGTGACAATACGAACTTTTGTACGGGCATTCATCTAGGGTATCATAAGAGTTGGTTTTAGACCAATTCTAGCTTCTTTACTTGTTTGCTAGCTACACTAGATATTGACAATGGCGCACTGTGGGACGTGTTCTCGCTTTCACTCGCAGGGTTTTCGCTGATATTCGCGAGTCGTGTAGCTTTTTGCACGACAAACCATATTCTCTACAAAGTATAATTCATTTCAAAAACTATTTCGTCTGGAATTGATTATAAAAATCCTTACACATTTTCAAGATATGCCCAACTACATACATCCGTATACGTGATTCATCCCTCAGAGCTAAGATTTTTTCGAACACCCTCAGTTCCTTAGCAAATCCATCTCTTCATCTCTGCTATCTTATTTCTATATATATCAATAAATATACCATTAAGTCCCACCAAAAAAGACTTGGTATCAATTCGTGTCATCGTATCTACATAAGTAAGTAGTATAAAAGTTACTCAGTTTGTTATATTTATGTTATTACAGACTAATTACATTATTTGCCTGATTGTAAAGCTAAACAAACAAATTAAGCAGAAATAGGAAACTAAGAATTTGCAAGAGTACCGAAACAACACAGTTTATGTGGCATGATGTAAATTATTTGTATATAACGAAATAAAAACTACGACGAAGACTTGAATTAGGACGAGGTCGTTAATAAACATCCTGATTTCATCTACAGCTATGAAGGTATAAAAATGATATTAGGTGTGATAAAATTTAGGCAAAAACATACAAATGCCAAACACCATTTTCTTCTTAAGATCTCAGTATCCCGCCTGCTGTTGTCTGTATCAATGAAATTGGAAAAAGGAATCATTCCACCTCCATTTCTACATTCAATTTTACCTGAAGCTTCGCCTTTTCAAGGCAACGCAAAGCAAAGCAAGGCGAGGCAAAGTATATTTGCAGAACCTCTTTAATATGTGTATACGGAAGTTTTGTGTAAGCGAACCTTACTGCGCTACTACACAAAGTATCAACTCAAATTTCCTCCGCTCACAAGATATCACTCTTAGTCCAGACCAAGAGAAGGGGGTAAACTCCAGTATCTCCTCGTTTCTGCCGTTTTCGTTTAACTTAAAGAAAAAAAAATTTCAATACATGAAGAAGGGTTCAATCTCTTGAGCTATTTACGATCGGATAAACAAACATTCTACCTAGTCTCATGACTTGCTAGTTCGGATGTTTCGTTTTGCTGGAAGGGTACTTCGGAAATCAACAAATTGATTTTCAACAAGTGTTTAACAGGTGCCGCAAAGAATCATTGGACGTGGTGGGAAATTTACAGTCGATGGGGTGTACTCGATGCAATTATATTTCGTTGTGAAACCGCTTTTAAAAGGGCTTTAATTAAGGAAGAAACTTGAAACTGAATGGAGATGAAGGAAAAAGCTTTTCATCAGTGAGGATATTAATTCTTTGAAAAAAAGAAGAAGTAAAAACAGAAAAACTGAAGTATTCACGGCTGTTAGCTTTTAAGTGTACTTAAAATTAAACCTCTTTTCTGATTTTTTAATTTTGCTTTGAGCTTTATGAAATCTTTGTGGTACCAAGATTTATTAATGCCAGCATTCTTCAAGTCTTATTCAAACACTTGAAGAGATAAATCCTTGTTTCCGAATTTATTTTATTATTGTTTTTTTTATACTTAAAAATGGTATAATAAAATTAACTAAGTACGCTGTTGAATCGAAGGCTGTACAATCTCAAGTGCAGTAATTTATTTTAAAAGTCATGGCCAATCGACCGATAACGCACTAATCCACATCAGGACCATGCTTAATGGGTTCAACTTTGCTCCCGATTTAATGAACGTTCCTGCGACGTAACGACCCGTACCTCATGAAAAAATGTATAGAGGGTCTGGACCAGATCCTTTCTTCCCTGCGTAAGTCGGATGATGAAAAATATCAACCTCAAAAATTCAATCATTTAGAGCTGGTCTATTCTACCTATACAAATAAAAATCAATTGCCGCATATATGTCACATCATCACTTGAGAAGGGCTCGACCGATTTGGCTAAATTGTTTGTTCTTCTTGGTGTTGTCATACAAGACATTGGCTTTTCACTGTTTTTGGAAACTGCCTGAGAGCGCGTCGACGTGGAGAGCAGAAATTTTGTACACGGGGCGTTTTTAAAAAAAAAAAAAATTCAACTTCAAAATGGGACCATTCGGGCAATTACTTCGTTGGGTTTAACTACATACTTGGGCACTGCCTGAGATCGCTACTATGTATAAGTAGCTAAAATTTGGTGCATAGTATTTTCATAGCAATGGTAAATAAAATTTCTAAAATGGATTAAAGCTGGTTACCCTATCTTGTTGTTGCCATACAAAACTTTGGTTTTTCACTATATATTTGGCCACTGCACGGAGAGAAAAAAATGTTTGAAGCAACAGTTTGTGGGTTTCGAATCTTAAATTTCCGGGTCTGTTTCTCAGCCAACAAACAAATTTTGAAAGCTACAAAAATTTGTAATTTTAGAATCTAAAATTAGTTTGTTATTTTTACGTTCGCGCATTTATTAGATTTAACAATTAATAATTGTAGATTTTAAAATCGTAATCCTTTAAATTTACTATTGGTTTTTAGAACTTAATTACAAATTGTTGTAGCTTTAACCAATCAAACGTTGTAAATTTTACAATTCTTTCTAGTAAATTCTACCCTCAAAATGCAATTTGTTGTAAATTTTACGGATCAAACGTTGTAAATTTTACAATTCTTTCTTGTAAATTCTACGCGCAAAATGCAATTTCTTGTCAATTTTACGAATCAAACGTTGTAAATTTTACAACCATTTCTTGTAAATTCTATCCTCAAAATTCAATTTGTTGTAAATTTTACGGATCATGCTAAAAACTTTACAATAGTAGCCCGTTGTCAAATTTACGATAGTAAATTTAATCCCTTTTACCCATTTCATTGTGAATAGTGCAAATATGCTAAGAAGAATTGAACTTAAAACTTTTCTCATAAAAAGTAGAAAAAAGGTAACATTGTTTTTACAAAAAAAAACAAATCTATATAAAATAGATATATATATTATTTTGCAGGATACATAATATAGAATCATAAGATTTTTAATTTTGTCCACCAATTGAAACTATTCTTTAGGGAAAAGAAACAAATATTAAAATGCGTACAAGTAAATATAAAAAAATGAATTTTATTTTCAGAAAACTCTTATTATACAGCTTCGCATAGGTTTGTACATTGGTTATTTAACATATCAAAAGGAAAAGGCTTAGGAACGCCAATTTATTAGTATGAAAAAAATTTAATTTTCTTTTATCAACTAGAGCTTATAGAATAAATGAAAAATTAAAAGTGGGATATTCTAAAATATCTTTTGTTATCCAACATGAAATGATAATTCTGTTTTTTCCTTACCAACTAAGTATGCATTTATATGACTATTATATCCAACAACTTCATTTATTGAACAAATTAGCATTATTTTCTCTTTATAAATAAATATAGCCTCAATTTTCAAAATTTGTTGAATGTCTGTATTTTCAATCAAATAATATCCATTTCTGTACCTTCGTCCTTTATAACGGACAGTCCTAATAACTAGAGAATGGTCTATTTTTTCTCCAAAATTATTAAGTTTACTCACTGCCTTATTGTAGAAGAGAAGATCACAAATATGTGACTTAAGTAATTCTACTTCTGAATTAAGATCGAATATGTTTTGATCCGTAAAAAGAAGGCTCGAAAATTTAAGACCAAATTTAATGGCTATAGAATATGGCAAATTTACTCTTGAAGTAATATTTTTGGCGTAAGCTTTAAGTTCTTGATGCTTACTCTCAAACCTAAAAGACCACAGGTATTTAAGTGGTCCTGATTGTTTTATAATACGTGAGTAATGAACTGTTAAATGAAACTTTGGTTTTAAACTTTCACCAAACAGTTGCATAAAAAGAGTGTTATGTTTTATTATTAATTCATCAAGGTGCTTTGGTAAGTCTTCTGTAAATACGGGAGAAAGAAGTATATCTACCAACTGAGAAAGTGTGAGGAATAGATTCCACACTTCATCGTCTTCTGGTATCAGATCTCCTATCATTAATGGCAGAAAGTGCACAAAGCACCAAATTTCACGAGCAGACATTTTTAAATTATTATTTTTTAAATGCTCCTGTTTAATTGGTTGTGAAATATTCCCGGATACTATTTCTCCCTAATCAAAATTTTGTTTACGAGCATTACGAAAATCTAATGAAAACAATTTCGAAGTTGAAGTGTAAAAAAGAATAATTAGACATAAATCGTATTTGCAAGTCCCAAGAAAAATATTGTGCATTACGTCGACGGAAAAATTTTCAACCGCGTGAAAATTTTCAAGATTATTTAAAAGACAGTTTTCAGTTATACCAGTTTCACTGAAGTCATTTTTTTGTAAATCGCGTGCATAATTTTCTTTGTTTCTTATAAAGTCGATATTTTCTTTCGGAATACATGCAGCTTCTTTTTTGGACATTTTAGAAAAGCGGCAGAAATAATTAGAACTAAAGGATTTTGAAAATCCTAGTAAAGAATTCAAACCAAGATTGTCACCAATAACTAAGCCCAAGATAAAATATACTCTAATATCACCAGCCCTTGTCGATATTATAAGTCCTTCGGTTTCAAGTTTCTTAAATATTTTTACAAGCTCACTAATGCACTAATCATTTCCAATGCATATGTTTCGATTTTATAATCATTGCTAGGAAAATTCTGTTTAAGTTTGAAAGACAGTAATCAGGAAGAGTAGGGAATCTATAGTAAAACCAAAGCATCCCAAAGGATCATCAACATGAAAATCATCATTGTAAAGGAAAAATGGTATAACAACTTTGTCTCCATATTTTTCAGAAATGTGCTCCAGCGTTCACCACTTAAAAAGTTACAATATTCTTCTCTAGATTGTTGCCACTTCATGTTTCTTAATACTGTTTCAAGCACAAAAGGAAGTTCGAAGAACTTTTTTTATTTGAAATTCAATAGGCATCAACAGTCCTTTTGATATTGTGGGATCTATTACAGTAATACCATTTTTAACAATCGGACCGATTTCATTATTAATAACAAAAGAAGTTGGATGCTCAAATAATTTTTTTTTGTACCAGAAATTTTAAGAGTTTATATTCTGTATTGAACTTTTGTAGAATATTACTTACATGGCTCGTGGTCTCAGATTGTTCTGGAGGAATAATACGAGGAAAAAGTTTGCCTAATGAGTTAATAATTTCCATTACTCGAAACCTTGAGAGATTAGCTTTCGATTCCAATGTAAATATAAATTTTAAAATTGCGTTCTCTTGTCCAGCATATGTTCTATTAATATGTTCATATGAGTCGACCGCAATTTTTTCTAGAAAATGTTTCTAAGCCGACAATACTAGTTCCGCCTTCATCTATATCAGGTTCAAAAGAATTCGATTCAAGTACTAAGGGATATTCTCTAGAAGAATTTGCTTCAATAGTAGATCCTTTTTTACTGATAGTATTGGGTACCATGTTTTCTTATTGTATGTCTTTTAAAGGAATGCACTGACTGAAAATTTTGGAAACAATCCTCTACCCCACATTTATATGAATTAAATGGAACTTTTGATGCATGAAATGCATGCATATGAAGACAGAGTACAGATATATTATCGAATTCAATTTTACAAAAGTAGCATGGTAACATTTTGCTCATGTAATTTTATAAATTAATCAAATATGCATATGTAAATTATATGGAAATATGAAAAAAAACAATTCTGGCCAGTAAAAAAAATTGCATTTTTCATGCTTATGAAAGTTGTAAATTGCATTTCCTTTACAAAACGTAAAGTTTTAATACCTAATCCTAAAAATACATTGCGCAATATATTACACTAGCGAGTATTACAATCTAGCTTACTTTTAGCAAGAAGAATCTACTTCTGACAATAAACTTGATACACTGGAAACGGGCTTATCGTACTTTGTTTGTATTTTATAAAAAACATTTTTGTAAGAAAATCCATGTTTTGAAGGACTCTCGAGGATAAGTGAGATTAAATACGTGGAAAACCTTGAAACATAAATCAACGGCAGCTAAAATAGTTGTTCGTGTATATAAAATATCATCAACAGAAACAAAGAATTTTAATGGTTTCTGTTTTTCATCTATCAAAATAACAACTATTGCTTGCAGGCACAATAATAACAATTATTTTCATTTTTTCTAACCAAAAACTCATTTAGAAAATGTTATAGGAAGATTGATTTGAATGTAGCATTATGTTCTTATTACCGAATGTTCACAAATTTCCTTTACTTTTTAAATTTATGATTTTTATTCGAAATTATAAAAAGTAACTTCCTTTTTAGATTTATATTTAAAAATCAGATATAATAATTAAAAATTGATTTTTATTTTAAAATAAAAAATAAAAATCAAAATCAGATTTTTATTTTAAAAATCAAAAATAAAAATCTGAATTTAATTTTTATTTTAAAAATCATAAAATGATTTTAATTTAAAAAATCAAATATAAAAATCAACAAAAAATCTAGACCAATTCTTATGATAACTTAGACTAAAGCCCGTATGTTGTGTGCATCTACTCTCATATGTCGTACAATCTACGGCATATTTAGAACCATATTTTTTACCCGAAAAACAGTTTTGTGAAATTAAAATCATTTTATGATTTTGATTTTCGATTTTTAAAATAAAAATCATAGTTTGATTTTTATTTTTGATTTTTAAAATAAAAATCATTTGACGATTTTTATTTTTGATTTTTAAAATAAAAATCAGCTTTTGATTTCTATTTTTGATTTTTAAAGTAAAAATCATTTCCCGATTTTTATTCTTGATTTTTTAAATGAAAATCAGTTTTTAATTTTAATTTTTGATTTTTAAAAAGAAAATCGGAAAATAATTTTTTACATACGATTTTTTTAAAACATTCATAACCGTTACGGTCTGTGATTGCTTGTAATGTTGTTTGACGATGTTTGTTCTCAACTCTTAGTTTATTCAATTTCTCGCGGATTTTCTTTTCCGTTTCAACGAATAAAAACATACCATTTATGGAGTCCTGAATGGAAGGTTTCCAATACGAATTCCGCTCCTGTCCTTAAGCTTAACTTTTCCTCCCGGTGGAAGTAAGTGGTGAATACATCGCAAAATTTTTAAGTTTTTTAAATCTGTAATAAAAGTAATATTGCAAAATTGTTTTGGGATAATTATATCGTTTATTACCTTCAAAGTCATCATCTGCTGGAAGTTCAGGAAGGCCTTTTCTGCCGATTTGTTTTGCAATTTGAATTATTTTTAAACTCTTAGCATCACAGTTTGACAATGAATTTAGGGATTGCTCTTCATATCTTGACTCAAAGTCTATTTTAATCTGAAATATTTTAATGATAATTGTTATCTTTTTATGACAGTTTTACACAACATTGCTATCTTACCAATCTGTGACCATAAGAGTACCTAAATAACGGCCATTGTCTTATTATTGTAGAAATAGTATCATCCTTACAAGCATCTATTTCGTTTTGTCTACGAGCTGCCGTATTTTTCCATTTTTCTTCCACTGTTGGCAATGGACTTTGATTATAAAATAGCCAAGTCTTTTCTGCAGTATCCCCTTCTATGTCATCTGTCATTAAAAAAAAAAAATATTAATTTGTGCAAATATATAAATAAATATATTATATCATTACCATTTTTCTGTGATGTACAAGATTTTTCCAGCCGAGCTTTTTTATAAACTTTATTTTTTCTTTCAACTAGACCTTTGTCTCTAAGATGCCTTAAATAATTGTTATATTTATTGTACAAGGCGCCTCTAGGATGACTATTTTCGGTTCGTTCAATAAAGTATGATGTCTAAAAAATAACGTAAGATCTAATATCAACTTAAAACAAGGGTATTTCTAATTACCGTGTCTTCATTTGGGAAATTAGCCTTAATTTGATCCGCAATGTTTCGAAAATCGTTCGACCCCAAACTAAATTTGTGTTTCACATAATAGTCGACGATCGCTGATATCACATTCTTCCTATGATATTCATTAAGATGTTTATGTGATGAATAATACGTAATTGCATGCTGCGCTCTGTAATCACTTTCTATAATATTACGAATAGTCTAAAAGTTAACTGTAATAAGGATGAAAAGTTAAAATAGAATTTCGGATAAAATTACTAAGCTTTGTAGTGCCAGTGCCGCGGAGGGACTAGAAGTCTTTAGTCGAGATATTGCAGTAGAGCTGTGAGAAAATGCTGATGAAATTGAAGTTGGTGATTAAGTTTCACTCTCCAAGTCTTTATTAAGCCAGTTACTAACTCCAGAACTTAGGGAAAGGGTTTCCGCAATTGAGACTGGAGTATAGCCCTAAGTCAAAATTTAGTACACATTTTTTTTCAAATATGGTTTAATTGTACCTCCTTAATCCTCCACTCAATTAATCTTCTTTTAAATTTGGCGCGGATGCCAATTATTGGAATTAGGCTATTTATATCATTTTCTGATATATGTGTTAAAGACTCTTTATCCATATGATGCTCTGGGAGAAATAATAAATAAAAAAACATTGCTACACTTAGCGTTTAAATTTTACCTTAGAAAATTGAGTGAAGACTGCTATACAAGTTCCACGATTTTAACAAATTTTCCAAATCGCAGTCAAAAGTAAGTAATTGCGAACTATGCCTGCAATCACTTGTTCTTGCCAATTCAACATCTTGTGTGTTTGAGTTAACTGATTTAGGACTTCCTGACTGGATTGTTTGTACATTTGTTAAATTGGTAAAGTTGTCCAACAAAGTATAAGTAAACTCTTGAATTGGTACAAACATCGCAGATTCACGTCCATTATCTGGACTGTAATTATCGGCTGTGCCTTGTGTATCACCCATACTGTAAGATAACTAATTAAACGCTAGTTAGTAATCCGTATACTAACAATTAAGTAATTTCATTTATAATTTCACCGCTAGTCACATCGTGTACTGACATCACTTTATATTAACTAGTTATCAATAATTTTTTCCTAGAATTCACCATAATTTTAATCAGAAGCAGCATTTTGAATCACATTTTGAAAGTAAATACAAAGTCAGTATCATGAAAACCACTACAAAATACAAAAAAAACATGGGAAAAACTGGCGGTAAAGTTTTTAAAACTCAGATCTATTATATATTTATTTATTTATATATTTATATTTATGCACTTACACTAACAGCTTACCTAAATTAAACTGCTTTTATAAAAACTGTACTTATAAAAAATACACTAAAAAACTCTTTTGAACTAGCACGGTGCTTTCATTTTGACTGCATCACAAACAATGGGAACGCCAGAGCTAAAATACCAAAAAACTTCTTCCTACTATGCACCAGAATTTGCAACAGACTGCAGATTCACCGCTGTAACGGCAGTTGTACGCTACACTTGCTCAGAAAGTTAGCTGCTGTGTCAACGCTAAGTCGTCACTAACTTTCCGAATCAGGGATAGGACTGATTCAGTAAATACAAATTAACAAATGCCGATCCTTTCAAGTTCAATTCGATTTATTAAATATATCCAGCTTTTTTTTTAGTACAGTTTACAGTAAACAACATATTAAATACTTTAATCTTTAATCTCAAAACAAACAAATGGAATAATTTCTACCGTTAAACAGTCACGGCTCGAACACTTTATAAATTTAAAAATTTTCTCAATTTATCATAAAATCACTTTCTTGCAACACATTTCGTGGTGACTTCAAATTCGTGGTCGTCGTCAAACACAATACTCTTGTCCAGTGCAGCTGTTTGTCCAGAATTCAATTCAAATTTGTTGCACTTCACTCAAAAAAAACATCTAAACTAAAGACCTCTGGTAAATCCCATCGGACAAGCTAACCCTGTGAGAGAATGGTAAATCCCAATCTCTAAATTCATACACTACTCCAAAAGTCCAAGAAATCCCAAGTCCAAATCTCAGTAGAAATCTATGCGAGAGAGAGAGAAAAATTATTTATTAATATGTATACATACCAATTAAATATTGTGGCTAATTCCACTCTGGTGTCGATTGTGGTAAATTCCACTATAACAAAACACTTGGCAAATTCCAATTTGTGGCAAATTCCACTTAGACGGCATAAACCAATCTCTAGCTTGAGCATGCTCGTGTTGCTAGTTTTATGATAGTTCCCCCACCACGCAAATTCAATCCGACATTAAGCTTGTTGCCCCGTGCGCCAAATTAAAACTTGCGGGCGCTAGCGGAATTATCGAATTTATATGATGCTCACGCCATCTGTGAGTCATCTGTATCACAGTCGTGATCAGTTGAGTCGCACACCACCCAATTATTAATGCTGTTGAGCATTCGCTTATTTAGGTGTATTTCCAATTTACGGTTTGTAGTTTTTTAATTTGTTTTGCCCCTTTGGTGTGCAGGTAAACGCTACAACATACTCCGACCCCGTTGATGTATACACATCAAGATAATAAGGAACAACGTGGACCCTTTTAATTTTGTTTTTATTTTCAATATATCATATTTCGTGAGATATCATTGACTGTGATAGTTGGACCAAATGATCTTATTCTTACGAATACGTAAGCGGACTTTACTAGTAGGTCCTAAAAACACCGTGTATCTCTTACGCTTCCCACTTCGAATGGCATCCCAAGGAATCGACTTCATTTGGCGATATGAGACCTGGAACTGCTTCCCTTCTGTGGTTGTCAGATCATACCTTTTTTCTTCTAACCGCGTCGGAGGTAGTTCCTTCAACTTTTCCAAAATAAATTCGGACGTGGATGCTAGCGGTTCTGTTTCCGCGGCTGAACTCGATCCCTCTAGAGGTCCTGGGTTTGTGACCTCAGTTGATGGCACTGGTGTAATCGGCGAGGACTGTACCGAATACTGGTTTCCTGCTTTGGGGTGTCCAGAATCCACCTTCCTAGGAGCAGTAAATAGACTTCTGTCTGGTGTGGTTATGGGCGATATGTTTGGGATATCCCTCAGCAGGTACGCCAAAAAACGTGGCGTTGACAGCGATTGGGGAGCCTTGGGAGAACCGGGCGGCGTCACCAAATCGACTTCACTGGTGGTGATTTCCAGGATGTCATCCATTTTAATTGCGTTTCTAGATGTTTGAATAAAAAAATGATTAATAGTTTAATGCCGACAAATTATTCTACTACAAGGGGTGCCTTGTCCAATTAACAAGGCGATATTATGTGGGATTATTGGATAGCTAAACGGGCAAGGAAGCGATTTTATTTATAGGTCTTCGGAAGTTAGATGTTTGGGTTCTTATTGTAACCACTCTTGTTTTTCCATCGTCTCCAGGATGAGTTTTCTCAATTATACCTAAAGCCCATTTCCCAGGTGGAAGCCGTTCTTCCTTTAATAAAACTACTTGGCCTTCTTTTATGTTTTCTGTATTCTTCGTCCACCTTTGCCGTTGCTGTAATTGGGACAAGTATTCATGAGACCATCTTTTCCAAAACGTTTGTTTCATCTGCTGAACCGCGTGCCATCTTTTTAACGCATGTACATTTTCGTCAATAAGATCCGCTTCTCCAGGTGTTGTTATTGCCTTGCCGATTAGAAGATGTCCTGGGGTGAGGACGTCAAGATTTGTCGGATCATTTGATAAACTACACAATGGTCGTGAGTTCAATACTGCTTCGATTTGTGTTAATAAAGTGCTGAGCTCTTCAAAGGTTAACACTGTTTGTCCTACCGTTTTTTTTAAATGATGTTTAACGCTCTTTACTCCGGCTTCCCAAAGGCCACCAAAGTGTGGAGCTAGTGGGGGGTTAAAATGCCAATTAACACCCTCACTAGCTGTTATGCAAGCTGTCTGTTCATTTGCTTCTCTAATGGCCTGGATTAAATCTCGTTTCAAAATTCTGTCGGCCCCTATGAACGTTGTCCCATTATCAGAGTATAAGTTCGTGCATAGACCTCTTCGACTTGTAAATCTTCTAAAGGCAGCAAGAAATGCCTCGGATGTCAAATCTGAGACAGCTTCAATGTGGATCGCCTTAGTTGCCATGCAGACAAAAAGACAAATATATCCTTTGTAGATTTTAGCTCCTCTGTGTTTTGACATTTTTAAGTCTATTGGACCTGCGTAATCAAGTCCCGTATTTTCAAATGGTCGAGCTTGAGTTACTCGTTGGATAGGCAAGTTTCCCATAATCTGTGTTTGATTATGGTGTCGATGTCTTGTGCAAGTGACACATTGAAAGATTTTTGCTTTAACGGTGGACGCACCGTTTATGATCCAGTATTTTGTGCGCAATGTATTTAAAACTAGTTGAGCACCACCGTGCAACGTTGTCATATGATATTTCAGAATTATGATGTCTGTTATATGATGCTTACTGGGCAAAATGATAGGGTGTTTTGTATCATATGGAAGGTTTGAATGTTCTAACCTTCCCCCTACTCGAAGTACCCCTTCCTTGTCGATGAAAGGATTAAGCCTTATGAGAATGCTGTTTTTTGTTATTGGTTTCCCGGTTTGCAGTAGGCAATATTCTGATTGAAAAATTTCTTTTTGTAGACAGCGAATGATTGCTGATGTCATTGAGCTTTGTTGCTCGGAACCTCTCTTATTTAGAAATCGGCGACAATACGCCGTAATGCGTAATAATTTGTCGAAGGATGAATATTTTCTCAGTAGTATAAATTCATCTTTTTGCTGCATGGTGAGCAATACTTGGGATGATTTAGTTTCCAAGTCTGTTTCGCAGACGTCATTGGATTTCGGCCAGACTTCTTCAGCTTGTGATAGCCAGGATGGGCCATTCCACCAACTGTTGTTGTGAACTATTGACGATGGCATAATGCCCCGAGAAGCTATGTCTGCCGGATTATCCTTCGTTGGTATGTACCTCCAGACATTGTTCCTTGAATTTTCTTGGATCTCCACTACTCTGTTTGCTACGTATGTTCGCCATTTGTTAGGGTGACCTTTGATCCAAGCAAGTACTATCTTGGAATCAGACCAGGATACCGCCTTGACGTCACATAGTTGCATATCCGACCTAACTTGCGTAATCAGTTTACTTAGTAGGACTGCTCCACACAACTCCAATCTCGGTATTGAAACAGGTTTGATTGGAGCCACCCGTGTTTTAGATATAACCAAATTTGTGTATATCTTACCATCGGTATGTGTCACTCGAAGGTATACGATAGCAGCAACTGCTTGAGTGGAAGCATCACAAAATCCATGTATCTGACAATTGATCATTCCTGGGTGTAGGTTGACCCATCGTGGAATTTTTACTTCATTGAAATGATGCATTTCGTCCTTAAATTTCGTCCACTCATTTGAGATATTTAATGGAACATTCTCATCCCAGGAGCATCCACTTATCCATAATTTCTGGATTAAAATTTTCGCAAGAATTATGCAAGGCGCTATCCATCCTAGTGGATCGAAAAGCTTAGCCACTTCTGAGAGAATTTTTCGTTTAGTCCTAGTAGTATATTGAACATTGTCTGCCTTGAATGCAAATGAAAATTGATCTGCTGCTGGATGCCATTGTATACCTAGTGCCTTGATTTCGTTTCCCTCCTCAAATATAAGAGGTAGATCAATTTCTCTATCAGCTGGTGGAATATTTTCCAATAAACTTGTGTGGTTTGCGGCCCATTTCCGCAACTTGAAACCACCCCCTTTGAACAATGCGATAAGTTCCTGTTGTAGATTTAGTGCCTGGGATATTGTGTCTGCTCCAGTCAGGACATCATCAACATATAAATCTTCCAGTACTGTTTTTGATGCTACTGGAAACCTTTTATTATCATCGATCGCCAATTGTTGTATGGTTTTTATAGCCAAATAAGGGGCTGCTGTGGTGCCAAACGTGACTGTCACCAGCTCGTATTCTTTGAGTTGTGCAGTCTTTGTATCTCTCCAGAAAATTGTTTGATATCGTTGATCATCTGGATGTATCCGTATCATGCGATACATTTTCTCGATATCGGCGTTTAGAGCGTATTTATGCTTTCGCCATTTCATCAGGGTAGAAAATAGCTTCGGTTGAAGTGTTGGACCAGTCATCATTTGTTCGTTTAAGCTCCTTTCATTAGACGTTTTTGCTGATGCGTCAAATACTACCCTCAGTTTGGTAGTGGAACTTTCTTTAATGACGGCGTGATGAGGGAGGTAATACCGCAGGTAAATACCCTGGACGATATTCCTTTCATACGTCTTCTTTAATGGTACCATATGACCTAATTCTTCATATTCGTTCATACATTGCGTATAAAGTGTTTTGAATTCAGGATCTCTTTCATACTTTTTCTCAATTTGGAAGAACCTGTTTAACGCCATGTTTCTGGATTCCCCTAGTTGGGGACTCCCTTCGTTTTTAAATGGTAGTCTCACTTGATATCTACCATCTTCTAGTCGTGTATGAGTTCGCGTGTAAAACAGCTCACACTCATTCTCCTCTTTAGTCAAGTTGCGCTTCGGCATTAACTCCTCATCTTCCCAAAATTTACGTACCATGGTATCTATTCTAGCGTCCATCGCTTCACTGTTCGTGAAGGTAGAAAACGTTGATGAGGCTTCTTGTTTCTTCAGTGTATCGTTTGACGGTGTTTCGCCGAAGAGAATCCATCCTAACCTTGTCTGTTGTGCAACAAGTCCTGTATTAGATATGTGACGAATTCCTTCCTTTATAATCCTTGCATAAGCGTTCACGCCTATCAGGAGATCGATCTTACTAGATTGTAAGAAATTATGGTCTGCTAACTGCAGGCCCTTTAAGCAATCTAGCCGAATGTCCTTACATCTTTCTGGAGCCGAAATGTTCGTTATGCGTTTTATTACATATGCTCGCATTGGCAAATTGAAGCTTTGATCGTGTTGCGATTTAAGCATAAATTCAATTTCCTTTGATGATCTTGCTACTTTAGATGAGCCCAAACCAGTAATCTGCAAGGACGTCGGAATGGGTCTAGTGTGTAATAACTGATAGGACGCCTCCGTGATGAATGAACTTTGTGACCCTAAATCAATTAATGCTCGTAGGATGAGTGTTCTACCATTGTCAACTTCCACAATCACCATTGCTGTTGCTAGCAATGCTTGTGGCGATTGCCTATTATAATGACAATTTGTCGTAGAACTTGTGGCTTGAGTAACCGCTTTGTTTATAGTTTCTGACACCGGTGTGTCTTCGTGTAAAAGTGTGTTGTGTCTTTTACCACATTTAAAACAAGTCCTTTCGCTAGGACATGCATCCCTGTCGTGAGGGCTTAAGCAATTGAAACATAGTTTCTGGTTTGCCACATATTTCCTCCGATCTTTGGTACCGAGGTTCTGGAATAGTTTGCACTTATATATAAAGTGAACATCCTTGCACATCTTGCAGTTCGTGTGTGGACATTTGCCATACAAATGTTGTTTCAAGCATTTGAAACAAATTTTATGTTCTGATAGAAATGTGCGTTTAACTTGAGTGGTTAAACGCTGGAACCCTTTGCACTGTTGCAATGTGTGGTTTCCTCTACACATCAAGCAACCTTGTTGCTCCTTGATGTGGTAATTAGTGGTTCTGTTGATTATTTTAGGAATTTTATTGTTTGCCGTTCCCACCAAAGCTTCTAAAGTCCTGTATCTGGACTCTAAGAATTCAAATAATTGAAGTGTAGGTGGTAATGTTGTGGATTTGGAGATTTCTTGTTCCCATAAACTTCGGGACTCATCTGGAAGTCTTTGCGTTATTAGGTACAAGATAACAGGGTCCCAGTCATCTGTTGGGACGCCCAATGCATTTAGCTCGTGTAAACACTCCTGCGTTTTGTCTAGCAAGTTTCTTATAGCCTTGTCTGACTCTTGCTTTATTTGCGTTTGGTTAAATAGCATTTTGAGTTGCGTGAAGACTAGGACTCGTTGGTTTTGATACCTTTTCGTTAAAGTATCCCATGCCTTTTGGTAGTTGGAGCTAGTGATGTCGAACTGTCTAAGCATCCTTTCTGCTTCTCCAGATAAACTTGCCTTCAGATAGTGTAGCTTTTGTACATCGACGATTTTGTTGTTACTATGAATAAGCGACACAAACATGTCATGAAACGATCGCCATGATGTGTATTCCCCATCGAACTTTGGTATATCGATTGTAGGCAAATTCACTGGCACTTTTCTTTCGTTGTCTGGAGTAGTTACTGTAGGAGTTTCTATCATGTGTTGTAACTCCCCAAGAAAGGTAAAATATTTGGCTTCAAATGTTTCATACAAATCGCTATTGACATATTCAGTAATCGAGACGTCTGCTGTTTCTTCATCAATTCCGGATAGCTTCAGGTCATGATCCTGGAACTGTTTCCACAGCTGTTGGATGTACTTCACGCGACCTCTTATGTAGGCTGTCGTACAGTCTGTGCTCTCGACCTTGCGATGATTCGCTATAGCTTTGTCTAGCCTCTGAAACAGTCGAGCTTGTGTTTTAGCAGACACGTTTTTACTCATTTTTACGGCAGAATGCTCTATCACCACTCAAGTTGACTGTTTAACGTGTTTACTTTAAATGCGAGTACTTTAAAACAAAGAAACTGAATAATTGTCGTTTGAACCCGAAAGGATATATCCGGCTCGAAGGACCATAAAATGTAACGGCAGTTGTACGCTACACTTGCTCAGAAAGTTAGCTGCTGTGTCAACGCTAAGTCGTCACTAACTTTCCGAATCAGGGATAGGACTGATTCAGTAAATACAAATTAACAAATGCCGATCCTTTCAAGTTCAATTCGATTTATTAAATATATCCAGCTTTTTTTTTAGTACAGTTTACAGTAAACAACATATTAAATACTTTAATCTTTAATCTCAAAACAAACAAATGGAATAATTTCTACCGTTAAACAGTCACGGCTCGAACACTTTATAAATTTAAAAATTTTCTCAATTTATCATAAAATCACTTTCTTGCAACACATTTCGTGGTGACTTCAAATTCGTGGTCGTCGTCAAACACAATACTCTTGTCCAGTGCAGCTGTTTGTCCAGAATTCAATTCAAATTTGTTGCACTTCACTCAAAAAAAATATCTAAACTAAAGACCTCTGGTAAATCCCATCGGACAAGCTAACCCTGTGAGAGAATGGTAAATCCCAATCTCTAAATTCATACACTACTCCAAAAGTCCAAGAAATCCCAAGTCCAAATCTCAGTAGAAATCTATGCGAGAGAGAGAGAAAAATTATTTATTAATATGTATACATACCAATTAAATATTGTGGCTAATTCCACTCTGGTGTCGATTGTGGCAAATTCCACTATAACAAAACACTTGGCAAATTCCAATTTGTGGCAAATTCCACTTAGACGGCATAAACCAATCTCTAGCTTGAGCATGCTCGTGTTGCTAGTTTTATGATAGTTCCCCCACCACGCAAATTCAATCCGACATTAAGCTTGTTGCCCCGTGCGCCAAATTAAAACTTGCGGGCGCTAGCGGAATTATCGAATTTATATGATGCTCACGCCATCTGTGAGTCATCTGTATCACAGTCGTGATCAGTTGAGTCGCACACCACCCAATTATTAATGCTGTTGAGCATTCGCTTATTTAGGTGTATTTCCAATTTACGGTTTGTAGTTTTTTAATTTGTTTTGCCCCTTTGGTGTGCAGGTAAACGCTACAACAACCGCTTTCATCTTAAAAGCAACAACTTGCTGTAGAATCTAACATACGGTTTCATTGCAAAAAAAAAAATGAAATTGTAAAATTTATGAAAATAGGCATGTTCTACAGCGCAGAATTTTAAAATTGATTATGTACTGAGAACATGAAGAACCGTTATATTTTACAATTTAATTGTAAAAACTACTATTTAGACAAGCGTTCGATTTTACAATTAAGCACTTACATTTAAAAATGTTTCAATATATTTAATAGTTTTGGTTGTAGATCACGAAATTTTACTAGAAATTAAGCGATTTTTAGAATTTACAATATCATTTTGTAAATTTTACAATATTTTGTCTCTCTGTGTTCTCCATGCGTCGACGTAGGGAGACCTGAAATTTAGTATACGGGCCTTTCATAAAAAAATTTGAATTTAAGTTCAAAAATGGGACCAATTGGGCAACCCTTTGTAAGGTTGCCATAAAATATTTCGTTTTTAACTATATTTTTGGGCACTGTGTGAGAGCGTGTAAATGAAATTTCAAAAATGGACTAAATCGGGTTAACCTTTAACTGTGAGGTGAATTTCAGTTTCACTATTGGTGTGGTGACGTCAATTTAACGTACTTTTAAAAATGCTATTTTAGCAAGAGGGCATGTGGCGGGCACCAAATTTAGTTGGGTTAATAATACCAGAGACAGATTTGCAATTTCAATATTGCATTTTGCGCTCAACCGCAAGTATGTCTCTATATACTGAGAAACAGCTCGGTATAACGCTTGGTGTACACTCAGTATGTAGTATATTGGAACTCAATATTGAGATTGCGAAAAACGTACGCGGTATACGAGTTTATTGCAATATGGCCCTAAGTTATAATCATTTAATATACGAACCTTTTAGAACCACATTTAATGCTACAATATTGGTTACAACTTTTTCTGACATTTAATATTTGACACTTGTCAAATTAAAGTGTCTATTTCGTTTTTATTTTTTATATAGACAAGTAATTTCACAATATTTGCTCGCGTTTTGTACGTGCGTGAAACTTTTTTGAGTGAAGACAAATCAAATGTAAGTTCTCTAATTAAATTCTTAGTATCGAAAACCGCAAGTGTATCTCTGAAATTTCATATTGAAAGTCTGTCTCTGGTATAAAATAATTTTTTACTTTCATTTTATTTTAAAACAGTTTGAGAATCAATCGACATTTAAGGTCCATAATGGATCTTAATTTTTGTTTGAATTTCAAATTATTTTTATTTAACAATCATGTGTTTCAAATTCAAATTGTTCTTAACAATTCCGTCCTCTAGTTTCAGGGTATGCAGGATAAATAGGGGCATCTATCATATACATATGATGCCTAGTATACCCTGGAGCTGTAATAAAATTTTGCCCCAAAATAAATAATGTTGTTAGAGGGGGCGGTAACTGACGTCTTTACCCCCCCTTCAAAACTTTCCTAGATCCGGCACTGTATTTTAGGTACTACATGGACATTGTGAAAACGTGTTACCATATTTTTTTCTATATACGTTATTCTTTAAATAAAATAACTTACTGAGATCTTGTCACAAAAATAAACACCTTTATTCTGTTTAATACTTATGTAGGTAAGAATTTTAAGCTCGCGTTAACATGTATGTAACAAATTAATTCCAAATGATAGTCTGATACATCGCTTACATATCTATCAGTGTCAGTCAGACATTCAAAATCTCTCCGTTTGAAAATCTTCTTCTTTAACGTTCATTTTACATGATCACATGAAAATAACATTAGCGGGAAAAAAAAGACGCTATTAGATGACGTGATGTCGATGCAAAACTAACACACTATGCTCGGAAAAACAAGTGACTCCTACGCGCCGTTTGATGAAATACTGCTATTCGGGCAGATACTGAAGAGAAAAAGTCACATTGAAAGCGAATTCACAGAAGAATTTTCTGTTAAAGTACTCGCGACGTCAAATTGACGTCACCTCAACCAATTGAAGGTTAAGCCTTCTTGGTGCTACCATACAAATCTTTAGGTTTTCACTACATATACATACTGAGAAGCTGCCTGAGAGAAGGCATCGAGGTGGAGAGCTGATATTTTGTACACAGGGTTTTCATAAAAATTGCAAATACAAGTCATAAGTGGAGCAAATCAGGCATACTTTTCTTGGTGTTACCATATAAATCTTCAGTTCTTCACTATATATTTGGACACATATTTGGCATCAGCGTCTATGAATAGAGCTGACATTTTCAAGTAGTAAAAAAAAAAATTCATATAAATTTACTAACCTAATATCAATTTTTACTTCTTAATTCATTATGTATTTTCTCAGATTTCATTTAAATCGATAATAACATAGATGGCACAAGAACAAGATATCGCATGCTATACCCGATCAGAGTATACAGATTGTGAAATGGGTGGTGCATTCCGGAATGAACCACAGTAATTTTGTTTACATAGATTTTATCCACATCATTAACACGTCAGATGCGAGAAAATATGAATAACTCGCACATCCATCATTTTAAATACTGTGGTACATTTTAGAAACTAACCAGCCATATAAAATTTGTATACTCTGCTGTGGGCGCTGTGGCATTGCGATATCTAGTTCTTGTGCTACCTATGATAATAGTTAAAGTTCAAACTAGAAACAACTCACCATTTTAATTAAGGACTTATAATAAGAATTTTATATCAGACATTTGCCATAGCATACACATTTAGATTTAGTTCTACCATACTTTATTCTGCTAAACTTTTTGCAAGAATAAAGGAAACAAATTTAAGTTGGACAGCATATAATAAGCCTTGCTCAAAGGATATTAATTGGAAAATGTCAAGACCATATTTTCCGGAAGTATTTTGATTTCCGTGGAATTTCGTTTGCATGCATTTCCAATTAGACTTATCGAGAACTAATCAAAACCTGCATTTTGTTCCCTGGTTTCTTCGAAGTTATTTCGTTCACTTTCGGGGAGTTTTGAATTTAATTTATTTCAATATTTTGCTTGAAGAGGAGAATTCAGTACAAGATTTTTTGGCATTTGAAGGCTTGCTGACTGTGAGGTGTTCTACGTGAAGTCAATACAGCCAAGAGCAATTGTGTCTCAATTTTCTAAAAAATTTTGCGAGTCGATGGTAGGTAGTCGTTGTAGAAATATGCATTTTATATTTTAATCCACCCATATTTACCTGAAGTACAGGTGTTCTTACGTAGGAATGTGTTTTGCTTTTTTATGTAAAATAGTTATAAAAATTGACCGTAGAAAATGGTGATGCGAAATCTAGCATACCTACCTAATATTTTGACTATATGAAAAAAAAAGATTTTATAGAGAATTTTAACGTATTACTTTACTTTAGTTATTTTTATTTATTTTACTGAATATCTGAGTTATATGGAAGCCCTGTAACGGTGGTATCAAAAATTAAAAATCAATGCGGCACATGTTCTTTTGTGTATTGATAGTTTTTACTTACTTCATTTATAGGTGTTCCCCAAATTTACTGTATTTCTTGCATATAGGCATTCTGATTCTATACGTACAATTCCGCAAAACATTCTGTACGAACATTGTACTATCAGTGCAGCGGTGCTGTAAGTATGTATAATAATTTATGTATATGTAAAATAATCGTATGGAAAAAGATAGTTTATTCAATGTATAATTTGAGGCTTTAGGGTAGCACCACAATTATGTTTTCACACCGAAGTTGTTATGGCTAGATCATTTACAAAGAAAACGGCAGCGAAAGGTGTCGAGTAATACCAGACTACGTAAACTACAACTACGAAATACGGAATGAATCGATGCGAATCCTTTTATAAGATCGCAGAATACGCTAATATTTTGTTACAAACTAATCATGAGCAATGCTAACAAATTTTAGACAAACAATTCTAACTCGATTCAAGTCTACTCTTCCCTATCTTCCACCTGCCACTGGCGATGACTCCATCCGTCGTCCCGCTACCTCATTGTCGCTATTTATGAACTTGCCCAACCAATAAGTCTCTAACCTGATAACACCTTTGGCCGATACACCTAGAAATATTGAAAATTACCAACATAGAATCAAGTTTTTACATTAAACGGAAAAAAGAAACTTATCTGATAGCTTAAATGTCTGTGGTGTCCGAACGACTAACCCATTTTAAAAATTTAGTACTGCAGTCGTATTCCCTTTTATTTTTAGGCAAGTCCACGGCAGAAGATCATCTCATCTCATGGCTTTCTTAAAACATCTAAAATCATGGAGGATGGATCAGCGAAATAATGGTCAAAAGCGAGTACAACTTACAGAGTTGGAAGGCGGAAAACATAGATCATGAACGACTGGAAATATCAATCTTCACGCTAAGGAAACAAACGAAGACGCAAAAAAAAAACCGACAAAACACCTTTAGCTAAACAAGCAGCCACAACCCGACCGTACATAGGTATAAGTTAGGAACATTAATTAAGTATTATTTAGAATAAGCGCGGTCGAGAGTAGGAAAATTATACGCTATGTAAAAGAGAGGCTATGTACATCAATGGAGTTCATTCTCGCGGGACTTTATGATTAGCACGAATTCGCTTATACATTAACTTGAAGCATGGCCAAAGCAACATATTCACATAGGGAAGCACCCCCAAGGCATAACACGGAGTCCCGGAATGGGGGAAAAGTAACGAGGTGACACGTTTATAACAATCTCACAAATTATGTCAAATTAGAGATGCACACCTATTCAAAACCCCGTTTATCCTATCTAGGAACTCCTTTAAAGCTATTTCATCGCTAGGCCGGCGAGAAAATTGGAAAATTACCCAAATAACCTCTTGTCAAACGCGAATTTCGACCAACAATAGCTTGGAGACCGACACTCTCACAATATTCTTAAAATTAGTTTTGGGTTCTCAAGGTCGAAATCTACGAATTTCGACACTCAAAACACAAAAAGCAAGTATTAATATTTTCCAATTTCCTCGGGAATTCAGCCAATCAGAAACGAGCTAGTATTTACTCAACCGCCGCGAAACTACTTCCGCCCGGCATTAAAACTTCAAATTTTAATTAATAAATTCTCGTATATAACGCACTAAAATATTATAAGCAATATACCCCCAACATCGCACATTACGTTGACAAATTAAATCCGGGGGCCACCAATCTTTCTGGGCCGCAAAATTTATCGAAATGTCCACTTCTCAACTACCATATTGGCACCACTTCGCGGGGAAAAAATTATATAAATAAGTGACCACTTCTATAGAAGGGGTCAGTTTTTTGTTAGAATCCGCGGAGTTCTGTGACAATTGTTTTTCTTTTTATTACTTTCCGCCGTCACATCAAACAAAAGTCAAGACACAACAATGAGCTCTGTATAGCTTGTCGTGACACAATACAGCCCTGCATTACACACCGCACGGGAATTACTTACCTGAGTGACACGAGTTTAAACACAGTTGGCTAACTCTACGGGGATCTGTCGGTGCATTCCTTGCAATACACCTACTCAACCACGAGTAGCCGGCGGATTGTGTTAATACGAGAGAGCCGTGCACGTGACTTTACGGATCCGTGTTGTAAAATTCACAAAGTAGCACAGAAATTACCGGAGCTCCGTCGAAGTCCTGACAATCACTAAATGAGGGTAGCTGTCTAGTCGTCCCGGTGCGAAAAGTCGATCGCCTACTTCTGTAAAGGAAAGAAAAGTTAAGTGGATATTTCAGCATTTGTTATATTTTGGATATATTCATACTTAATTATAAATACCTTGTTATCGTGAAGTCACATGTTTGTATAATAGTGGGTATCAGTGCCTCTTTTCTTCTGAGGTGAATTTAACATGTCTAAGAATGCCCTAGTGGCGGTACCCGCTGATAGTGTAGGTTTGTCGTGCAGTAGTTAAAGTTGAACGAGAGTAGAGTAGATAAGAATTACCAGGTGGCACTGGCAAACACTGACACGAACGAAAGGCGCAGTTACCAGAACAGGTGGTCCCCTTCTTCTAGGATTTAACGCAGCGAGTGGCCCCGGCTTAGCTTGCCTTGATGCTTTGCCCGCGTCAATAAGTACATTCGCATCATTGAAGTTTCAGATTTTTTTTTTAAGGAAAACAAAAAAACGTAACATCTCTGGTTTCGGTCGCCTCGCTGTTTTCTCCTGTCGGTCCTGTCCTCGGTGAATAGTTGTGTTCCCTTGATTAAAATATGGTGGATTGTCACCCAGAACATGTACCATGTTTACATGCAGGGTGGAACCCTGGTCAACTCGGGTTCAACTCCATGTATACGCAGCTCGAGTTGAAATTGGGTCGACTCGACTCCTCGACTCGACCTCGCTTGGCTGGTGTAGTCGAGTCGAAATGGTGTCCCATAAACGCGGATTGAGTAGTCAAGTTGGCAGTTTACAGTTGGTTTTTATTTTATTCATTCTTTACTCGAAAGTTTTGGTTTGTTGTGTATTTATTGTGAGTTTATTTTGTTTATTTAAACAAAATTTATATCTTTTATATCTTCATCACAAAAAATATCATAAATAATATTATGTTTAACTGTCACTTCAACTATAGTTGGACCCGTTCTCAACTCAATATCTCAACCCTGTGTGCTTAATAACACGAGTCGAAAACTCAACTCAATCTCGACTCGATCTTTCAATTCTGCATGTAAACATGGTAATGGTTTTCCTATAATAAACAGAGTAACGTGATTCGAGAGCATTGGTACACCACGTGAATAGGTACGCGTACGATTTTACTTTGAAATAGTCGCCAGATTAATTATGTGTTAATGGAGGGACGTACCTAAGTTTTGTTGCTGGATTTGGAATTTTAACAGGATTAAGTTTAGTAAACTAGCATGTAACTCATATTATTATTGATTTCAGATTAATCCTATTGTATGTCCGTATTGTTTTACGCATATCTAAGCAGAATTATGCGGTAGTGCCTGGTGCACCTACTTGATTAAATCAAATTTTCGGCAGCAAGGCCTGTAATTAGGTTAGGTATACTAAAGCGGGTTGGTGATACATGGGCTCCTTTCTTTGCGTGAGGTGACCGCCCGCTTACATAGATTTTAGGTCGGATTATATTGGACAATAAATTATATAATATTGAATTGCAAAGTTGTGACACATAGTCCAATTCGGGGTGTTAATTGGCCGCCTACTTACCCATATTTTAAACCGTAATACTTTGGATATTGTATTCTGTTATATGTAATTACATTGAACTTTATACTAGATGGTGTTGGATTACTCTGAACATTATCCCCTATTATATTTAATTACGTTGGACTTCATACTAGATTATATTAGATTACTTTAGACATTCTATATAATTATATTTAATTTCATTGAATTTTATGCTATATTATATTGGATTACCTTGAATATTATATTCTATTATTTGCAATTTACGTTGAATTTTGATTACATTGGGCCAGATCCTGTTGAATTGCGATTTCGGATACACCCTGTTTTGTTTTTTTTTTTTATGCATTGAGCGATCGCCTCTCGCCGATACATAGTTCTGAATTACATGAAACATTATACGATATTACATGGAATCATAAACTTGTGATACATGGTTTCCGTCTCCAGTCTGTTAACCACGGAATTCTGTTGTATCTGATTATTCTTTTCTTTTGATTAACCATAGCAGATTAGAGACGAAGCTGCAGGCGTATTTAATTGGGCTGGTGGATTTGGTTTCGTGACTCAGACAAGGAAAAACAAAAAAATCACGTGGCGCCCTAATAGGGATTTGTCCTACTTAGTTTAGTTCAAGTCCGAGCACCATATTGAGAACCTACCCCATTGCCCTGAGCCGGCTGCACCTATTGTTGCGTATCATTGATTTTGGGCACGTAACAAAAGGCTGTCGGATAGCGTTTTACAAAAGAAATCGATTCTTGCAAAATAGTGGTCGCATTTACGTGCAGACCAAACTAGTTTAAGTCGACCGAAAACTAGTTTGATCGAAACAACATGAACTAGTCTTATTTTGCTTTGTTTTTGGTACGAACCAAACGGGACAGATCCAGGTTTGTGCTGACTCATGATATTAGTTTTGAACCAAAATTCTATTTCATAACCTTAAAAACAACAACAAGAAATAATGATGGGAGTTATTCTTAAAAAAAGAAGCTAAAAAAAATTTCATCATAGATCCGACAACAATACGACTAACTCCAAACCCCCAATCAGCTATAAACCATAAAACAACGATGATAATGAAAATTGTTTCTATTGCTGCAGCAAAGTCAACAGTCGAAGGCGAGTTTGCACTTCTGGTTAATTATTTAAAATGTTTATGAGTCAAAACGTTAAGCTTTCCTTTTTTATATACTGCTGTCTATTGATGGCCGACAATAATTCAAAACGGTGTCTGGTCAACTGGATCATTAAGTGTTTATCAATTTCCTAGGGCAAACATGGATCATGACTCTGCTTCTTCAGCGACGATTTCAGGAGTACAGGGAAGAGAATGTATAAATAGGTGGTCAGTTTAAAAAAAAAACCTAAATTAAATCCAGAGTCAAGTCTCCTTTTTTAAATAAAAAATAAAACAAAAATGTTTCCTTTATTATAGCCTAAATGAAATCTATAGGGGTATACTAAGTTTGTCATTCCATTTGTAACACCTCGAAATAATGATGGTAGAGCAAAATAGATTGGACAACCATTCATAATATTAAAAGTTATTTTGATTTTTGCATGTCCGCCCGTCCGTCCGTCCGTCCGTCCGTCCGTCCGTGCGCACGATAACTCGAGAACGCGTATACTTAGAGAGCTGAAATTTTCTACACGGACTTTAAAAAAAAAAAGTAAAATTAAGTTCGAAAGTGAGACAAATCGGGCAACTGCTTCGGGGACTTGCCATATAAAAATTTCGTTTTCCGCTATATATTTGGACACTGCCTGAGAACGCGTCGACGTAGAGTGCTGAAATTTCGTAAATGATGTTTTTACTATATTATCAAATAAAATGTCAAAAATGGACTAAATCGGGCAACTCTTTCTTGGTGTTGCCATATAAAAATTTAGGTTTTTTTACGTATACATTGAAAACAATCAGTCCAAGACATTTTTATTGTACTAAAAACTTCTGCAGAATACGAAATCCTATAAAATTGGTTATAATCATTTTTTCTGTGCGACAAACCGTTCTAGAAATATATGCGAAAAACAACTTCAAAATCAAACTTGAATAGATCGGTGACCATACGAAATTTAATACGGGCATTCATCTAGAGTATCATAAGAATTGGTCTTAGACCAATTCTAGCTTTTTTCTTGTTTTTTAGTTACTTAATGTTAATGTACATTGACCTTGAAAAATAAACAAGCAGGCTTAGAAATATCACAAATAAGCACGAAATTAAAGGCAAAGAAAGTTTGCTACGTGTAAGTATACGCTGAGAATATACCGCTCCTGGGTATGTCCCTGATGTATGGAGGAAGGAGAGGGTTGCCTTCGTCCTCACGATATCTCCAGAATGTGTCTACTTAGAGCAGTGGTACGCAAACTTTTTACCTCCCGGCACAAAATAGAGAAAAAAAAAAAGTCAAGGCACAAATAGAAAGAATGTATCTTTTATATAGAATTTTTTTAATAAAATGAAATTACATGTATATATTTTATTTAATGGGATGAGTGCGCTTGTTTTTTGTCGCAAATAAATTTTATACGTGGTTCGATTTTTGTTAAACAAACTCGCAGCTCATCATCCAACATTAGCAATCGCTCTCTCTTTTTAGATTTAATCTCTGTGAGTGCAGAGAATCCGAATTCGCACAGATATGAGGATCCAAATGGCAGCAAAGATTTGATGGCTTTTAAACTTAAATCAGGATATTGACTTTTTACGAAAATCCAAAATTCTGGCAAGTCCTTCTCAGCAAGCGCAGCTTTCAAAACTACATCATTTTTCAATTCAATGAGTTTTTCTTCTTCTGCCAAAGACAGAGACACATCATTGTGGCATATGAATGGATTTATCACCCAACCATATTGTGAAGTATCAAGCGACGGAAAATATTTGGAGAAAGATGAAGAAAGATTTTGCAATGTTTCATAGATTTGGTTCATTATTTTGCTCTGATTTTGAGAAGCATGGACACCTGGCAAAAATTCAATGTTATTTTTTTTTGTCTGTCTGATCCAAAGTTGCAGTTTTTCATCGAATGCTTTGAGTTTTCCTGTAATTGTGATCATATTTTCTTTCTCACCTTGCAGACTTAAATTAAGTAAGTTCAATTTTTCAAATAAATCGTTCAGAAAAATAACTTCCAGCCACCATATATCGCTTTCAAGAAACTCGAACTTACCACCTTCAGTAGAAAAATAGGAAATAATCTCAGTTCGCAAACTGACAACACGAGCAAGCACTTTCCCCTTCGAGAGCCATCGGACTTCTGTATGAAATAGTAAACTTTTGTGATCTGAATCCATTGCCTCACATAAAGACGTAAATATTCTTGTCCGAAGCGGATTTGACTTGATGTAGTTCACTACTTTGATTACTTCATTCATTGTTTGCAGAAGCTGAGTGGGCAGAGCTTTTGAAACTAAAACTTCTCGATGAATCATACAGTGCACAATTTTTACTTGTGGATTGCGATGCAAAACATAAGCAACAAAGCCTTTGTTCCGTCCTTGCATTGCTGGAGCTCCGTCAGTGCAGACACTAACACAGTTATCCCATTGGAGTCCTTTTGATTGAACTTTTTGATTGACCAGCTCAAAAACATCTTTTCCCGTGGTATTTTTCGTCAGCTCACTACAGAAGAAAAATTGGTTTTTAATTTTTCCTTCTCTGATGAATCGTAGAAACGCAATCAACTGAGCTTTGCTACTGATATCAGTCGATTCGTCAATTTGAAGCGCCCAAAGTTTTTCAAGTTCATCTGTATTTGCTACGAAATGCTCATGAATCTGATTGTCAACGTCCTGCGACATGTGTTGAATTCTTCGAGAAATTGTATCAGCTGACAACGGAATTTGCTTAATTTTTTCGACTGCTTGATGGTCGAACATTAATTCAACGGCAATTTCTAACGCTGGCAAAATAATCTTTTCGGCATCAGTATGTGGCTTTTTATTTTTGCATAAAAGTTGAGCAATTTTATAGCTAGAAATTTGGGCTTTTTTAGGGATCGAACAAAATACCTTAATTTGTTTTGACTGCCTTTGTAAATTAGTTCGGAGGTGGTCAAAGTACATTTTTGGTTTATTCTTCATTTCTGGATGTTTTGTTTCCAAATGTCGATGAAGCTTACTTGGTACCATTGATTCATTCGCAAGAGTTTTTGAGCAAATTAAGCAAAAAGGAAGAGAACTATCATTTTCTGATGGAATAAACCCAATTTCAATATAGTCGTCTTGATATTTGCGCTTTGCCAAACTGTTTGATTTCGCATTTGATTTTGGATTTGGATTTTGGACATTTTCATGTCCAGTTTTCTGAGTTCTTGATACAAATTTATCCATAAGGATGCCTGTATTAAAATAAATTAGTAATGGCTGTTAAGAAAAAAATATTAAATTACTTGCTTGGAATAACAACAATTTAGATCTCTACCAATTAATTAATAACCTTGGTCAAATCGAAGAAATATCTGGAATTTTTATCAGTTACTAATAATAAAAACTGAGGAACAAACTACTACTCACTTCAGATATAAACAAAATAATGAGTTCTACAAATTTCCCCACTATAAATTTTGAAATTTTTTACGAATGGCTTTATTCCAATCATAGTATTAAAAATTTCTAAGAAAAATAGCAAGGCCTACTATGGAAAATTTAAAGCAAATTTGAATTTTCCATAAAAAATTCAATTAAATAACAGTCACTTTTATCAATTATTGTTACTTCTTGACAGTGTTTTGTTTTTATTAAATAACTACAAAAAAAATATTTTAACTTCTTTTTTTTATTATATAACTAAAAAAAAATATTTTCGTACTAAATATTTTCGCATTAGCGGCACATTTTAAATTCTTTTACGGCACACTAATATGCCGCGGCACATAGTTTGCGTACCACCGACTTAGAGAGCTGAAATTTTGTGCACGGGGTTTTTATAGAAATAGTAAATAACATTTCAGTATGAAATAAATCGAGAAACCTCTTCTTGGTGTTGCCATAGCAAACTTTATTTAACTTTTATTTTCATCTAGGTTATAATATTATTGGTCTTAGATAAATATTACAACTTTTTCTATTGTTATTATCACATTTTTTCAAGCGATTTTTAGCAAAACAGTTCTCAAGCTCGATTTTCGCCATACCACAGATAGTTGGACTTCATCAACTGCAGAAAGTCATATTGCTGTAACTGGGCATTTCATAACTAAAGAGTGGGAGATGAAGTCTTATTTATTGGAATGTTTTTCTTATAGCGAACGGCACACAGCTGAAAATTTGAGTAAGAAATAAAGTGCATTGCGTTATATCTGACAATGCTGCAAATATTACAGCTGCAGTGCGTTTGACCGGCTGGACACACCTCCCTTGTTTCAAACATACCCTAAATTTTGTGGTAGAAAGCGCTATCCGCCCTCTAAAAACTATACAACTGTAGCCTCCGTCAAACTAAAGACATTGCAACACCAAATGAACCCTGATGGTCAGCCCTTAAAATTAAAAAACGATATTATAACCCGTTGGATTTCAACATATTACATGTTTCAGCGAATTTGTGAAATTCAAGAGGCAGTGGAAGCAACAATAGGTGTTCTCCATAATCCCGTCCAAAGCTTATCTTTGTTGGAATGGAAAACATTAAGGGAACTGATAAAAGTTTTAAAGCCTTTTGAGCAAGTTACAAATGAGATAAGTGCTGAAAAAGATGTTACTATATCGAAAGTTATTTTACTTGCATGAGGGCTTAAGTAAAATGCAACATTCACTAACTTCGGAAATTTCATTGGGACTAATAAATGACTTGCTGAAGTCACTCTCGATTCGTTTTCATAATGTTGAGCTGCATTCTACATTTTCCCGGGCAATGTTTTTGGATCCCCGCTTCAAAAACATTGGATTTAATATGATGAATGACACTACCGCCTCAAATAAAGTCAAGATGCACTGCGAATTCGGATTGGACCTCTTGACAATTCATTAAATGATATATCAGAGAAATCTTCAACGAACACCTTGTCTACCACAAGAAATTCTGTTGAGAATATGGAGGAGGAAATTTGGATGGACTTTGATAATAGAGCATCCTTTGCAAAAAGTGCTAATACACCGTCATCCGCCACACATATTGAGGTTGGTCAGTTTTCTGAAGAGCCAAATATGGAAGAGCCAAATATGATCCATTATTGTGGTGGAAAACAGGAGCGCTCACCTATCCCAGGTTAGCTAAATTAGCAAGGAAAAATCTTGGGATTGTGGCAACTTCAGTCCGCAGTGAGCGTATATTTTCAAAAACTGGGCTCATAATATCGGAAAGAAGAAGCCGATTAAAACCAAAAAATATGCAAATGATAGTTTTCCTTAATGCCAATAAGGATTTGTTTAATTAATCCTTTTTTGACTTTAAGTTTATGTATATGATTTCACTATTTTAATTATATTTATGTATGAACATCTCGTTTTATTCTGCCGTTGAATTTGTTATATTTTATTTTGTTTTTTATATATATTTCTATTTAATTATGTGCAAATACATATATATGTTTATATAACACAATATATTTTTTCCTTAATTCTTATTAAGAGTAATTTTTTCCTTTTGTATTTCTTGGAATACACCTTATTTTTCTCTTTTATATTTAAAAAACAATTATTAAGATAACGTTCATGAAAAATCGAATTCCGAAACGCAACATAATGGAATCACAACAGAATTAGTAACGTAAGTACCTAACCTATATATAGATAGGTACTACCTATTTCATAAAAGCTGCCAGCGTAAAAATACAAAAACAAGCTAAGACGCTGCAGAACAGAAATTATTATCCAAATTCTGAGCAGTACCGAGAGTAACGAAAGTACCGAGTACCGATTTCTGCCAGCGTAAAAATACAAAAACAAGCTAAGGCGATGCAGAATAGAAATTATTATCAAAATTCTGAGACCAGTACCGAAAGTAACGAAGGAACTGAGTACCAATTTCAAAGTACCGAGGAATTGCTTCCCATGTAACGAATCGTTACAGGTACCAAAAAGTAACGATTTTTCCCATCACAGATATTCTCATGGGGCTGGGAATGAAAGGATGCAGAACTATGGTTGGCATTATCAGCAGGCACAGCTCGCTTCACGCTCATCTAACAAGGAAGGGAGTTGCTGTCAGTTATGTGTATTTGTCCTGCCTGGATGGAGAGAATGAGACAACCGAACACTTTTTGTGTGCGAGTTCGGCCTTCGCCCGGTGCAGACTGGATACTCTAGGGTCTGCCCTTCTATCTGTAGATGAGCTGAAAAACTTTCCTCACCAAGACCTGATGCGCTTCTTGAAGAGGACAGAAAGGTTTTAGTGAATGGGCTTCTTTCAGGACAGCACAATTAGCCCCCATGGGCTTGGTGCTTGTCATAGGATCACCTGTCACATGCCTCAAAATAAAAAAAAATAAAAAAAACAAGTATACGCCTAGATTACCATGCGATAAGCTTTCTTCTCTACAAAGGAACGGATTACCTTACTATATCCAGAGGCTGCATTATTTCTGACTCTATATATAGCACAGAAACTGAATTGATCCTAGTCTACTCTGTGGTGGATCTTATAGTGAATTCTTTTCTGGGACTCGGTGTAACCACCGCCACCGAAAGTATCATTTTCTGGATCTTTTCTTTCCACCACACCAGTAGTGAAGAAAAGAGAACTAGAATGGCAGATTCGGTGGTAGTGTTTCGCAGAAAAGAATTCCCTATTAAATAGTTCTACACTCGCTTTAACGCTGAAAACGACGAGCAATCAATTCGGTGTATGCAAAAATATCCGAAGCGCTACTCTCACATTTGGATAAATTTACAAAAACCCGTTTCCCAGCATGAACTTGGATAAGTCCAGGTTTTCTCCATGTAGTCTCAGTGGATGACAAATCAGTTTGCAGGCGCAAACACTCGTTACCCCTTCCATGTAAATAACCTAAATAGAAGGCTTCCAAGCTCCGTGCGCCCTAACGGAAATTTGGAGATTTCAAGCTATACAGCTTCACGAGAAAGTCAAAATTTTTACTCAAGTTATGGTAAGCAGAAACACTTTTTGTAGTTCTGCCATCAACCTGTCAATAAGTACGCTGAAAACGTTAACTCTCAATCACTACCTGCCGGATAGTAAGACTTCGAACTCGTTTCCTATTACAAATTTGATAAATCCAAGAGGGAAAATCATCTGTGGTAAGAGCAGTCCCCCGGCAAGCGGAAGTTCCCGGTTTCAAGCCCCGGACGAGGTGGTTGTTTTTTGGGTACATTCCCTTTAACTCGTACATGAATGTCTCTGTCTATTTATTTATATATTTCTTTTTTACTATTTTCCACACTCTCGTAGACCCACTTTTCGTCATCACAGCGAGCTGAAATTTGGCACGCAGGTTCATGTCGCGTGACAATTCAATCTATCAAAATTTTAACCGGAAATTTCCATGGAAAACCCGGAAAATCGGGAAAAATTATTTGAAATTTTGGTACAAATTTGATTAGTGACAAACCCGTTTCAGGATAAATGCAGACTTTTTCCGATTTTTCCGAAAAAAATTTCCGCAATTTTCCGACATTTCCGGAAAAATTTTCCGGTAATAAAGTTTTCTAAATTATACAACTAGCATTAGGACTTTCTCTCCGACAATGGTGAAAAATTGCAGAAAAAATCGAGGAAAATTCGTGTAAAACGCTTTTACGGAGTTTTTCCGACGCGTTTGACCGTTTTGCAACCTAAGACAAAGTTGTAGAGCCAACTGAGTTGCATAAAGTTGCTTTTGTGGAAAACTCCATGGAAAACCCAGAAAAGCGGGAAAACCATCGGAAAAATTTTCATCGATATGATTAGTGATAAATCTCTTTCAGGAAAAAGGCAGAAATTAAAATAAGTAAAAAACGAGTTTTCAAACAAAACTGAGGCCAAGCCGCATGAAAAAGTAGAAAATAAACTTTTCTTCATACACAGAGGTGGACTCAGATTTTATTCGCTG
Source organism: Dioctria linearis (assembly GCA_963930735.1). Taxonomy (NCBI): domain Eukaryota; kingdom Metazoa; phylum Arthropoda; class Insecta; order Diptera; family Asilidae; genus Dioctria; species Dioctria linearis. Next base: position 64,650,168 of record OZ005740.1, read on the forward strand.
ACAATCACCGATATATTTCAGTATGATCAATCAGAGGTAATAAGTGATTTGATTCATGAAGAGAAAGAATATTCAAGAGAAATGTCCCAATCAAAAAATCTGAGTCCACCTCTGTGTGTGAAGAAAAGTTTATTTTCTACTTTTTTATGCGGCTTGCCCTCAGTTTTGTTTGAAAACTCTTTTTTTACTTATTTTATTTTATTTCTAATTTTGTATGTCACATTGTGTGTTTATATTTAGCTCATTTCATTTAGTTATATGTTTCTAAACTCATAGTAACTATTAGGTAGAATGATTGTCTCATACATATACGCCATTATAAAGTAGATTAACTTTTCAAATTAATCATTTATCTGTATATGTAGGTATATTCATTATATGGATTGAATATATGTATTCCATCTGTTGAAATTTCGTTAGCATTAATGTTTTTTTAGAAATTTTATGGATTTTTATAATTGTGATCGAGACGACAGTTACCAAAAAAGAGCGCAAGCAAATGAATGCTTCCTCTTATGTATTTATTCGAAATCTATTCATCAGGTTTTTTTTACTATTATGAACAGCTTATGTGAGTTACATATCTGCATACTTCTTTCATTATGTTAACTTTTTTCCAGGATAAGCAAATATACTGTACAACAGCAAGCTAAATGTTATTATTGTATGCAAACTAGCGGCATTAAGTCATGGAGGCCAGTTGTATACAAATCTAGAAATTTAATCAACTATCAGAGCGTAGAAGTAATTATAAACTTTTTATTCTGAAATAAAACTTAAATCTAAACTTTGCTTGCGTTTTGCTTATAGTAGTCTCAAGAACCGCCGAACTAGGAATGAGTTTCCTCCGTTTGCTGCACGTCCTTGGATTTAAGGTAATGTGGAAATAAACAGCTCGTAAACAAACAGGTGCAGTGAAATTATAATTTAGAGGTATATAGTGGTTAGTATCACTCTAGTGGTAGCGGTTGTTATACCGTGACAAACTCACTGTAGCAGAACCAGATTCCTGAGCTACTCTACAAAATACCACTTTGACAATTCAAGGATGATACCACTATGACAACTGAGAAGTGTGGTACTGCACGGCTACGACCATCAATAAATAAACTCTCGAAGCTCGCATTCACTCACCCATTCATAAATACCTTCATTGACTCTAAACAATTACTCATCATTCTCCTTAGCTTATACACTTTAGCTACGCGCACTACATATTGCGAGCACTCACTGCACTTAACTGATCTAGCATTCAGCTAGCTTCATTCCTAAGATATTAATTTCTACCTATACTAATTCGTGCGACTGTGCGAAAGGTTCACTTACTTTTATGTAACTCAATGTTGAAAAATACCTTTAATTATTTGTTTGTTGTTTTTTTTTTTGGTTTTCTGAATCCAGTAAGCTATAACACGTGCTTGTTCTGTTAGGTGATCACACTGTCTATGTACAGATATGTAGATATGTACAGCGATATCAGTATCCACAAATTGAAATTATTTATAACGAAAAGGCAATCAAAATAACTAAGATTATGGTGTAAATGTAGACCCTACAATTTTAATCATGTTAGCAAATTTTGTAAAATAATTATATTTTCACTTCAAAAGCAAACATTATGCCCGTTAAATGAAAGCAATCAAAATATAAGTAAATCAGTCAGAAATTTCTATATTATACGCAATGATGGGTTTTTTTTTCAGAAATAACGATTTAATTAGATTCGACTTTATCCAAAGAACTCCTACTCAGCATGACTTCAGCAGACTGAAAATTATATTCCAAATGAAGAGAAAGAAATATGTTTATTTATTCATAAAAGGTGCTGGGAAAAAAATTCGCCTCTAGATAACCGTAAGGTGGCAAAAATTATCAGGTGCTAGCAAGGACATTTGCATAAAAAACATTAAGGTAAAGAACTGCCTAGATTATGGTAACTATGTTCAGCAGCGGAGATCTTAAATTATTCACCATCGAAACATCAGGCTCATGTTTCTATCAACTCCGTCCATATTACCCAACGGCAATCTTTTCTGTAGGAAGCTAGCTCACTAGAGTAGCAAAAATTAATTCACTAACTTTTTTGTAATAAGCTCCTAAAACTTTTGAGATTTTCACACTTTACGTCTGCCTCATGCGTAAATTAGATAAACTCAATTTCCAATAAATACAAAACTACGAGCTGTGAGTAATATGTATATCCAGCAGTAGTTAAGAGGTAACAAGATAACCCTTATCAGCTAATCGTAACCCTCACCCACGCAAGAATTAATCGATTTATCTATCTCTCCCTTCATGTATATACATATGTAGGCTCGTTGAGGAAATAGATTTGTATGATTTTGATGCCTGTGTCAGCACTGCAAGATTACTTATGATATCCTCATAGCAGCTTTGTTATTTTCTATTTATAGAAATCCTTTGATATTATCCTTTTACAATATTTTATTTAAATAAACGGAGCTTATGGAATCACATATAAACCATATTGAAAGTCTCTACTGAGAATAGTATACACATGCATATATCCCATATTTGGATTTTGGCCCGGGTTTTTCATTTATTTTTTTCATTTACTTACCGTCTTCACATTTTTGTTCGTCTTCTCAGATTTCTTATACCATGTCGGCCCAGTAATTGTTGTGAGTGTTCTATACATCTTCACTCTATACTGCTATTTAAAGCAGCGTTGCTAACCTTTTGAATCAAAACTGCCCACGATTCTAGCCGATTTAAAGAGATTCTCCCTCTACCATTTCGAAAATGTCCATACAATTCCCATAAAAAAAAGAAGCGATATATGTACACGCTATAGACGAGGTGCAAATTCTCCATTTAAAGAAAAATATTTTTAATTAATTAATTTTCCATAAATAAACACATATCAGATAAATAAAAAGAGTTTTAATTTTAAATAGAACATGCATGCCTGTGTCTGTGTCGGGTATTATGTAAACTGCAATAATTTTCAATAATATATTTTAAAAATTAACAAAAAAGAATTAAGAAAGAAAATAATCAAACATATCAAAATCATATAATATATCAGGTATTGTTGTTATTTAAAATTAATGAAACAAAAGAAAATTTAAATCACAATATCGTAATTATACAAGTGTTGGTCTGTTAACATAATATGTTTATAAGCTTCGCATTAAGACTATAAGTCTTTTTTATTACATAACACTGATCCAACAAGATACATGAATATAAAAAAAAATTTATTATATAATTTAATATGTTATTAATATTTGTCCGATGAACTAACTTTTTATTAATAAAATAATTATAAACAAGTTCATTGGAATAATGAAGAAAGTTTTGTTACCGTAATAATCATAATCCGTTAATTCAATCAAATTAAATTTAATAAAGGAAAAATGTCTAATGAAATTATTTATTAAAATTAATGAAATACTCCATAAATAGAATATAAGTTGCATTACGTTATCCCTTTTACACATATTAATAAAATATTATTTTCCAATACAAGGTTTTTTGTTTATATAGCAGAAGTTTATTCATTTACATTACATTATTTTTTGTCTTGTAGTTTCTCAATAAGGGTAGATACTTTTGGAAACATTTTATTGATAGAAAGACATGCTTGCTATTGCGAATTCTAAATTAAAAAGAAAGACAATGTTAAGACATATATCTATGCTATCTATGCTGGTATAAAATTTTGAAAAGAAACTTGACTCCGTCAAAATACAAAAAAAACCTTCTACGCCTGTTTGCAACTTTCAGGAATACTTCTCTCATGAGGGTATCTCCTTTCATTATGTAGATGGCCCCGAGGTTCTTTCGACTTTGTATCCCATTAAGTCTAATTCTATTGGACCTGATGCTTTGCCATATAAGTTCGTAAAGCTACTACCGATCTACTTGTCATTTCCCTTAACGCATATTTATAAATTGTGTCTTACCACTTCGCAATTTCCCTCTCTATGGAAGCAAGCAATAGTTGTCGAAAAAATTATGTATATATAACATTGCTACGAGCGTGGCCTTAGATTTTTATTTAAAACAAAATATTTCACATATCAATAACAAATTCTTCTTTTATTTAACTTCACTGTTTACTTTGTTATAATATTTACAAACAATTATCAAATCAACTCTTTATAGTTATCGCTAGTACTGTACTACAAATTATCCTAGAACCTTCCTGATTATTCCGTTGTCCGAACCAATAGTTTACTAGGATATCAGTAATCTAAAGTTGTTTCCATTTCCAATAGGTGTCGCTTGTATCACTTTATGGCGCGTAACACTGCCCCCTTCTTAAAATTGTTCGTCCTGATCAACAGGTGGTCCATGGTCTTGATGCTCGCCGTATTGTCCCAAGTCATCTAGATGAACGATTTTTCTTTTGCATCTTGTACCGCGCTGAATCTTGTATACCATGTTATTAATTTTAGTTTTAACTGCATACTGTCCTTCCCAGTGTTATGGTAATTTTGGAGAACGTCTCGTAGCCTCGTGCACATCAGCTAATCGTTATCTTCGTAGTCTTCTGGTAACTTTTGTTCGCCTCTTGGTATACCAAACTTGAGGTCGCTAGGATAGTGCATTTTCTTCCCAAATATGAACTTAGATGGGCTTTGTCCGGTCATATTGTAAACAGCTGATTTATAAGCCATTAGAAATATTGGAATAAGTCGATCCCAATCGCGCTGATTACAGTTGACTACCTTCATGATGTTACGTACCAAATCCTGCATACCACAAAATATTCAAAAAAAAGGGATATCAAAAAATTTCTACAATATTAAAAGAATTCATCCATAAATTTTCACATAAGCTAACCATGCCTAAAACATGGTTAGCTTATCAATTCAATCAGTGAAGAAAATTGCGTCAGCAATAAAGTTTAAACAAAATTATTCCGATGGCAAATTTTACCTTCAGCAAAATTTGCCAGTAGAAATATTTAATTTAAAAAATAAAAGAAAAGACAAATCGTACGTTCAGTACGATTTGTCGTGAAAATTGCAATATGTATGTACGAACGTACATACTTATCACAAAAAAGCTTTCGCGATAAGAAGAGCGCGTCGCGAAAATATATTATATGTATACGCGCGCCGCAATTCTAATTGTCGTGACGATGGCTGATGTTTATATAAGCATCAAATTCCAAGCCTTCGTCCAACGAAAAATATTCTGGACTTGTTTAATCAAGTCCAGAATAAATGAAAATTTTCTCAGGATAAAAATGCAACTATGCATTTTCTACCCTGAACGAGGGCTCTTGATAGCGACAAAAGTGATCAAGAGCCGAGTCGATGTTTTAACTAGAGCGGGTTGTTACAAAAATTTGATTAACTGCGGTTCGCGGTAGAGTTTTAAAAACTAGAGCGGGTTGAGATTGGATTTCCGCACGGTCACCTCGGTAGAAGTTGTAATTCGGTGAATTAGATTGTCGTGAAGAAAGTCAAAGAAAAAGTGATAAAAAAAAAGTAAATAGTTAATAATTAGAAACCGGGAGTTCAGAGTAAAAGAGGAAGAAGGTATTAGATTTGTTGTTTAATGATTAAAAAAAGGAGCGGCGGTTCGGCGGTGAGATTACTAAGGGTTTTCAAACATAGTGTAATAAAAAGTATTGAATAAGGAAGAAAGTGAAAAGTTAAAAAAAAACACACAAAATAAAATGCAAGGAATTAGTGAGAAAATAAAAGTGACTAAGAAGAACGTAAAAGTGTATTTATTTGGATTACCTACAAATTAAAGGAGAAGCAGGTAGAAGAAGATATAGTTATATACACGCGTAGAAATATAACAATTGGCGCAGCCGGTAGGATAGAGGAAGCCTACTTTAAACAAACCAAGTAAAAGCGCTCGAAAACCCTCTATCCTACGAATCAAAAAGGAGTTTAGGACGAGATCGAATACTGGGCAAGACACCCTACCCTCCGCCTGAAGTTGAGTCTGGCTTCAGGAGTATTTCGATCTTGTCGGCTCCCAACGCTCGGGGTCGGACAGCTTTAACTGCCTCTGTTTGAAAAACACGCAACCACCCCCTCATCAAAGCACAAAGTGCCAACGTGGGACAATAGCGGGCTTCATCCCAGCCCAGGAACAAAAGACGTCCATAGCCGAAAATTCCAACGCGAAACTTGAAGGAAGGTCAGATACACTCCAATCTGCTATCCGGAGCTGAAAGGGACTTCGAAGTAGGCAACGCGCCCCCCTTTCAGCTTTTATCCAGGGGAATTTAAGTAGGCCACGGGCCCCCCCGGCAGCAAAAGAGCTTCAACCGAAAAAACCAGCGATCCTGAATTGACAGGGACCTCGAAGAAGGCAATAAGCCCCCCTCTCAATTTGAACCAAGGGAATTAAGACGGCAGAAGCCCCCCTAGCTGCAATTTTTACAAACGGTGGTCCATGAGCGAGGAAAGCTCCCACCAGGATACGCCGCAGGAAAACACACCACTTCAACCAACTCCACAACAATCTTCCTCACCGGGCGACGCAGAGGAAGATCCGTCCCGGTACGAAGAAGGCAACGCGGGAGCAACATCCGCAACAGAGTGTGCTAATCAAACACCCGCAACAAATTCACCAACAAGAGCAGTCACGTTAAGGAGCGGGACAATCCTAACAGGTCCCCATAAAGTAAGACCGTCCAATTTAAATCTAGAAAATTATTTAAAGTATTTAAAAGGGAAAGTGCGAGACTCCTCCGAACTTTCGGTTATACAGTGCGATTCTATTGACAAACACATTGCCAAGTCTCGGGAACGAAGGCTTGAACAAATCGCAAAATTTAAAGATAGCACTGAAAAGTTCAAAGAGAGCCTGAAGGAGTTTGGAGAACTCTCGCACTCACTCGAAGCCACAAATAATAATAATAGCGTAGGTTTAAGTGAAAGTGCCAACGACAGTGTCAGTGATTCCACCGTGAGTGAAATCCTTTTGAATTGGCTGGGCGACTCCCTTCTGGAAACCAGCATAGAAGAAACTAGCTCCGCAAAAGTGTCCAACTTTAGTTTCAGAATCCCCAGTTTAAACATGGCAGATTACGCTAACATCGCCAAGCTAACTGCCCAGCTCGTTCCCCTATTTTCGGGAGAACAGCACCCAAAGTTGAGCCTTGAGCTCCAAACTTTCCAGGATGCTGCAGGCAGGTAATCCAGTGCATTTCGGTGGAGGAACTATCAGTATTTTTGCAAATCTTGCCCACCAGACTTCGAGGCGAAGCTTACCAGATTTTTGCCTCAAATATGCCAACTACTTTCAAAGAAGTAGAAGAACGGTTAAATCGCACGTACCTGCCTAGGGAAACTTACCAGGAACTGGTAAATAAATTAATCACTACAAGGCAGTATCCTTTGGAAAACCTCACAGCCTTCACGGCACGAGTGAAACAGATGCTGGCACTATGTAATGAAGCAGCAGAGTCCAAATATGGAGCCACGGCAGCACCAGCTGTTAAAACGCAGCTCGAGGACTTTGCCAAAAACGCACTGAAAACAGGCGTAAATAACCCATATATGTGCCATGGTCAGAAGGCATGACAGACGGCACGGTGGATGACCTCGTACAAAGAGCACTTGACATGGAACGACCCCAGCAAAGTGCTCTATTCCTGCAACCTTCAGGGCAATTTTAACAAAATGTGATACAAAATACACTTCCCCATTCAATAAGTGCAATAACATCCAATAACGCACAATTTAGTGGAATTAATTCATCAGCAAACCACAGCGTATTTAATCCACGCATAACGCCATTCGCTCAAGTTCCCCACAGCAACCCTACAAATACAAACAATCACATACCGCTGGCACAGTTCACACAAGCACACACACCATCGCGGAATATAAAACAGGAACCAGGATCTCCAAATAGAAATTTTAATGTACAAAATAAAAATAATTATTTAAATAAAATAAATTGTAGTTTTTGTAATTTAAGAGGCCATACATACGCCGATTGTCTGAAACGTAAAAATCCGCCGTTCTGTGTGAACTGCAAAATATATAATCATGACGTGCAGGAGGAACAACAACAGTTTTCAAAGACCCCAATACAGAGAAGCACCAAACCAACGTCCTAGAGAGCCGCAAAACCCCAATAACAACTCCAGAGTCTATTATGTGCGTAAAAAGTGTGAGTTCTGTGGCCGTACTGGACATATAATAAGCGCATGTCAACAAAACCGTAAATGGGAAGCCCGCAGTCAGGGAAACGACGTACAGTCGACCCAAAACTCCCCGACTATAAATCTCCCATCTAATAAAATAGGGTCCCCTCAGCAGCCCGATTCCAGTGTCGCTACAGCAAAACTTCCTTTAGACATTGGCCTGAACGGCCAAACTAAACTGGTAGTAGACACAGGCGCTGAGGTTTGTATAATAAAGATAATGTCATTAAAAGACCTAAAAGAAATTAACCACACTGAGGCATGTACACTTCAGACCCCATTTGGTACCGGAAAGACGCTGGGAAATTGCCAGGGAAACTTCGTTTTCAAAAACAAAATTCCCTTCAAGTTTCAAGTCGTAAAGAACTTGCCTGGCCTTTCCGAAGATGGACTTCTAGGAAATCATTTCCTAGCAAAAAACTGTAACGTTGAGGGTCCTAATAAGGCACTAAGGTTTCCTCGCACGGATACTAGTCCCGATGAATTTGCGTTGCTATTGATGTTTGAAACGGACAAGCTACATTCTGAAAAAGCAGTCGAAGTAAGAACCCTTGCAGAAGAGGTAGAGTCTAAACTGGCTGAACTATCCACCTGAAGTGTCTTCAAGGCTTCTCAAACGAGAACAGCTGGCTGCCAAGCTCCAAAAGAGCTCAAGGAATGTGAAATGAGCTGTCTGTGCGAACAAGACACCGATGAAATCAGGCAGCAATTGGTTACCTTTAAGGAACCAATCTGCATACCTGCGCGCTCTCAAATTGTCGCCCCAGTCCCGTTACAAACTCAAGAAGAAATGCTCTGTTTATCACAAGAGATAAGCAATGGAGTCTTCTTGACAAACAGTTTGCTGTCATCTGGAAAAGGATTAGTGCCGGTTAGTATTCTCAACGCTAACAGTCATCCAGTAGTCATACATAGAGTAAAGTTACAGCTATTTCCAATAAACGACTACACCATAGTCCCATTAACACACACAAAAAACCACAATCATACGCACATTCCCATACCATATTTAGAGGACCACAAAAGACGGAACTGAGTGTCCAAAGACTGCCAAAAAGGTGCATATAGCTCTTCCGTCCAAAATCCCGAGGCACAAATCACTACTAAACAAACAACGGCCATATAAGAACGGTAGCGAGTCGCTAAAGCCTATATTAAAGGTGCATATTACTCCACCGTCACACAACACAAAAAATTCTACATGGTCGAAAAGCAATAGCATTGACGCGCATGAGTATATCACACAACATAAGGCAAAGACCACACAGGTGTACCAAACTCAGCCGTCAACAAAGCAGGAAGCAAATACCCTGCAACATGCTAAAAATAACGAAATAAAGCCTCAAAAGGAATCACAAAAGACTCATCCACCTACAGGTAACAAGTTAAACAGGAAGAACAAGTCAACCCAAGGTTCAGCTGAGAAATCAGCAATTTTACAACATGTACGATATCTATACCCAGATTATGAGATTCCGGACGACATACAGCAATACCCGCGTATATCCAGGCTAGAGCGGGAACTCAGCCTAGACCCTAATTTGACCGCGGAAGAAAAAATTTCGATATCTGAACTCTGCGAAGAGTATAACGATATCTTCTTCCTCAAAGGTGACAAACTCACCTATACAAATGTGATAACGTATAATATTCCATTGGTGCAAGATCAAGCAACAATCAATCAAAAAATATACCGCCTACCTGAAACACAGCGGAAAGTCATTAACGAGTAGCTAAAAAAAATGCTAGACAGTGGGATAGTCCAGTCTAGTAAAAGGCCTTGGAATTCACCTCTACTAGTTGTCCCCAAGAAAGCGGGACCTGACGGTGAAAAAAGGTGGCGCGTCGTTGTCGACTTTCGTAAATTAAGCGAAAAGACAATTGGAGACGAATTCCTGCTACCTCGAATCGAGGATATTCTCGACCAACTAGGTCACGCAAGGTATTTCACCACACTCGATTTGGCCAACGGCTATCACCAAGTTCTTGTCGACAAAAAAGATCGACATAAAACTGCTTTCAGCACAAGCTATGGGCACTACGAGTTCAAGCGTATGCCATTCGGGCTCAAAGGAGCCCCCGCCACATTTCATCGCCTAATGGATTTCGTCCTAACAGGCTTACAAGGCCTCGAATGTTTTGTCTACCTAGATGACATTGTTATCTATGGTAAAAATTTAAATGACCACAACGAAAAGTTGAGGAAGGTCTTCAATAAGTTGAGAGAGAACAACTGGAGCCAGAAAAGTGCCAGTTTCACTAATGCAGATGCAGTCGCATGCCTCAAGCATTAAAGGAAGACAGTTTAGGCAATACCTTAACGGTAATATATTTCGAATAAATGTACACTGAAGCGCGACAAAAATTTTGGTGAAATAAAAAACTCTAGAGAAAACTGTTTTTTTTTTTTAAATAACTGAAGGCACAATTATAATTAGTTATTCATTTCTAGAAAGGCCAATATGTGTTAGTTTAAAGAACGGTTTGAACGTCACAATCCATTAATTCCAATAGAACTTATAACGAAATTACTCTGAAAAGGTATGCAAAATATCGAGAATAGATATTATCGATTTAGTCGAAAACCAAGCGGAGTTCGATATAAAAGTATTTAGACTTTTTTGACCCAAATGACCTCTACTTTTATCCCCTTAAAGATTAGAGACATTTACGGAACACCACGTATAAAAGAAAATAAGATATATAGTAATTATCGAGCGTAAAAGATACAAAACAGTGCAATTACTTGAACAGTAGAGGTAGCAAAAACAAAAAGTAAACAAATCACTAAGGATAAAGTACCCAAAAAAGCATAAAGTAGTATAAAATTAAAATGTATTAGAATTTTAAACGAATTAAAACTAAAAATAAGTCAGAATTAGGACTAAAAGATAAAGTATAACAGAATAACTAACAAAAAAAAACATGTCTTAAAAGTAACAATAAATAAATAAAGGATTAAAGTGATAAACTAAAGTAGCACTAGTAAGCTATTAATAAATGTAAGGTACCGGAAAAATAGTCTAAAGCAAAAACAAAGTGTTGAAATATAAAATAACCGTAGAAATAAAGAATTACACTCAAATTAATTAACACATAAAAAAAAGTATAATACAAGAAAAAATAATGTAAGAAAGACAAGAAAAGTTTACCAGGCTATTACAAAATTTTGATTTATTATCGCATGATACTATTAGAATTATAATATTATAAGCTATTTTTATAGTAGTTAGATAGTAACCTAAAGAAAGAAAGAAAGGTAAGAACCTTTTAAATAAGAGAGGTAAAAAAAAGAAAATAGAAAATTAACTCACAAAAATGTAACGCCTAACCGAACCGACCAAGATCCGAAACCCCTAATGAGAACCAAAAAATAAAAAAACCACCGACGAAACCAGCCTAGGGTAGCAAATTCCGAAACCAAAACATTCGATTTTATTGTATTTTTTTTTTATTATTTTTTTTATGGATACAAGCAAAAAGGGAAAAAACAAGAAAGACAGGAAAGGTATAAGCTAATGAAAATTTAAAATTGAAAAAATTAAAAAGAGAGCTTCCCGCAGGGATTTCATGCCCAGACCTCCTCGGAGTCATCCTCGGTTTCTAAAGGTGGTGGGGTGGCCATCAAATTGGGTAGAATGCCCGTAACGGCTGATTCGAATACGGGATGGCAGCATGCGCAGAGTCCGTGCCGGCCGGTTATGTTGAGGGTATCGCCAGAATAAAAGAAAAAGAAAAAGATTAAATAAAGGTGGCCAACGTGCTAAATAAATTATCATCAGGACTTACCTCGTACAACCCACTCCTGCCCTTGGTGGGGATACAGGGGTATGTCAGCTCAGTAGCTGCGGCCGGCCACGGCATCCGCGCCCCACATAGGGAAGGGCCGCTGTCCTCGTCGTAAAAGCACCAGACGAATCGGGCCCCGCCACCCAGGGATCACGTGGACCACGAAAATTAAGTTGGCCACAGAACTGAGGCCCGCCGGGCTGCGCCAGGGTTCATTATGAACTCTGATGGCAAACAACATCCTAACTGCAATCCTGATTTTAATTAAACAACTGCAACGGCTCAAGATCAAAACTCGAATAAAACTGAGCATAGAATTTAATCATTGAGATCCATTGCCAAGACAAAGTAACAAACCTAGCAGAACGGTAATCAGACACCCCGATAAGAGACCGAAAAACAAACAAATCAAAAACAGAAACAGATCTGCATATGCTAATCGCACAAATGACCTTCACCAAGAGTTATTACTCTTCTAATAATAACTCTCATTTTGAAAAAGGGGAAGGATTGTTACGTACCAAATCCTGCATACCAAAAAATATTTAAAAAAAAGGGATATCAAAAAATTTCTACAATATTAAAAGAATTCATCCATAAATTTTCACATAAGCTAACCATGCCTAAAACATGGTTAGCTTATCAATTCAATCAGTGAAGAAAATTGCGTCAGCAATAAAGTTTAAACAAAATTATTCCGATGGCAAATTTCAAAAAATAAAAGAAAAGACAAATCGTACGTTCAGTACGATTTGTCGTGAAAATTGCAATATGTATGTACGAACGTACATACATGTCACAAAAAAGCTTTCGCGATAAGAAGAGCGCGTCGCGAAAATACATTATATGTATACGCGCGCCGCAATTCTAATCGTCGTGACGGTGGCTGATATTTATAAAAGCATCAAATTCCAAGCCGCCGTCCAACGAAAAATATTCTGGACTTGTTTAATCAAGTCCAGAATAAATGAAAATTTTCTCAGGGTAAAAATGCAACTATGCACTTTCTACCCTGAACGAGGGCTCTTGATCGCGACAAAAGTGAGCCGAGTCGATGTTTTAACTTGAGCGGGTTGATACAAAAATTTGATTAACTGCGGTTCGCGGTAGAGTTTTAAAAACTAGAGCGGGTTGAGATTGGATTTCCGCACGGTCACCTCGGTAGAAGTTGTAATTCGGTGAATTAGATTGTCGTGAAGAAAGTCAAAGAAAAAGTGATAAAAAAAAGTAAATAGTTAATAATTAGAAACCGGGAGTTCAGAGTAAAAGAGGAAGAAGGTATTAGATTTGTTGTTTAATGATTAAAAAAAGGAGCGTCGGTTCGGCGGTGAGATTACTAAGGTTTTTCAAACATAGTGTAATAAAAAGTATTGAATAAGGAAGAAAGTGAAAAGTTGTAAAAAAAAAACACAAAATAAAATACAAGGAATTAGTGAGAAAATAAAAGTGACTAAGAAGAACGTAAAAGTGTATTTATTTGGATTACCTACAAATTAAAGGAGAACCAGGTAGGAGAAAATATAGTTATATACACGCGTAGAACTATAACACTGAGATGTTCGATTAATGTTCTGTTGAAACAGTCTTCCATGCGTTGATTTTTCTTTCGTCTGTTATCACCTTCATCATCATTGTCTTTGATTCCTTTGTCCTCAATTTTCTTACCCTTTTTACCGCTGTTGTCATCCTTGTCATTGCCGCCTTTGCGTTTCTGAACGTCTTTTATATTCTGGGCATTTTTCAAAAATCGCTTCACTGCTCTACAATTTTATTATTTCCTTAGGCCGATAGCGACTGCAAGCTCTCCAGCAATGATCAAACTCCTATTCAGTTAAGTTATCGTATTAAGTGAACGTATCGAACTTTCAGCGTCAACTTCCAGCTCTATAGGGTACAAAAATAATAGCTTTATAATTTTAAACCGTCAATTTAGTAAAATATGATCAAATAATTTATCATTCCAATAGAAGTCGAAGGACCTTTCTCATGTTAACCAGTAGTTGAAGGTAATCTTTCAACAACTTTCGAGAAGTTTTTAATTGACGTTTTAAAATTGCTGCCGTCTGATAACCCGATCCTTTTTAAGAAGATGTCGAACTTGTGTTGCAGCTGAAGGAACGTAGTTTGAATAACTTTTGTAAATAATGTAATGTAATGACTCTCCGTCTCACTCAAACTAAAATCTTAAAGTTACGGTCTTACGGCAAGCTTTGCGCACACTGGAATCATTTTTAGTACGTAAAAAGGAATTTTTCCTAACTGGGTTTCTTGAAGAAATTTTTTTTCCCATAATATAAGAAATGTAGCAAGTGTTATATGTACCATTTTAGAATCCTTATTTAATGCGTCAACCTTAAAAGTTACTTGCGTAGTACATTTTTTGTTCAGTACAGTCAGTTAAAGTTGGCCGAAGTATTATTTTTCTATTCTTGGTTCGGTAAAATGCGACATTTTCTTCCAAGCTGGAGCAATTGGCTTAGAATTTAAAGCAACAGGGTACATAAGCATTATTCGGGATTACATATGGAAAATAAAATTGTAAAAAGGTAAAAATTTGTAGCAAATTTTTTCGTGTCAATTTCAATCGTCCTTATCACAGTGGAAAAAATTTTCTGTTTGAAAATTTCTTTGCTTTCCCACTAGCACATAATTACATTTCCCAAAGTGATTTAAACGAAGAAAATAATGTTTTCTTAAATATTTTCATATATTCAAAACGTATTTCAGTCAATAAAATACAAGAAACTGGAAACAAATTCACTGGAAATGACTTTAGTCACTTCATGACGTAGCAAAAGAAAAAATTCCTCTCGAATATGCCATACCTTGTTATCTTTGTATCATGGTCTCAATCGCATGAGATGGTTCAATTGACAGCTACCTGACATGCAGAAAAACACTTAGCTTAACAACACGCCCATTAATTTCAATGAACGCCTACCTAGCTCATTCCTTCTTTAACCAGCAAGGTAATTCAAGTTGTTTTTGCTAGAGTTCTAACTATATATATCTATAGATTTGCACCATAATCATATAAACATATAAAAATATGATTATGTAATCGTGCAGGTACTATAATGGCTTCTAACGACGTAAGTCTATGTTTAAAATATAATCATAACAGAGTACAAGTAAAGTAAAAGTAAAGTAAACTCGTCACATTGGCTCATGTAATAGTAAAATAAGTAAAAAAGTTAGAATTGGTCTCAGACCAATTCTCGCTGTACCTACCTTAGGTGAATGCCCGTACATAATTTCACATGGTCACTATGGTCTTTTTAAGAAAATTGTAGGCTTGAGTTCAAAAGTGGGACAAATCGGGTAACTCCTTCGTAGGGTTGCCGTATCTCGTCTCTCACTATATATTTGAACAATGCCTGAGAGCTCGGCGACGACGTAGAGAGCTGAAATTTTGTACACTGCACTTTCATAAAAATAGTAATTAAAAAAATAGTTCATAAATGGATGAATTCGAGCAACCCCTCCTTGGTGTTGCCATACAAAGATTGGGTTTTCTTACGTATACTATGAAAACCATCAGTCCGGGACGTTTTGATTGTACTGAAAAGCTCTGCTGAATTTAAAATCCTCTAAAATTAGTTATAATCATTTTTACCCTCAGGCGAAAAATTCTAGAATTAGATGTGAAAAATCAAATTTACAATCAAACTTGCCTGTGCAAGTTTTAAGAGGGACACTCTGCCATCCTATCATGGCCTAGATGTCGGCACCTCATTATTATTTCTGGCATAATCACTCAGTAAAAAGACACAATGAGCTTGATCTAAGTCAATTCAGAAATTATATGATGTCCCAAAAACCTATAATATTTTGTAGTTAACTACAATCGAAATATCTAACTCTGACTGAGTACATACATATATCAGACGACCCATACTGTACATGTGTATTTATGTTCGGAGCTTTAATAAATAGCTCCGACGTATACCTTCTATCAGCTATAATATTATTCTGATGAATCAATCCCATCATTATATAACTTTACTAATGGCTGGTAGCACTGATGAAATTTTACTTCAGCATGTATTTGTATGTATGCTTATCATGAAGAAAGAAAACCAAAATTCCCCTTAATAATACTTAAAATGTCAGCTTTCAAGAAACATAGAACATTAACAAGACATCAGCAGTCCTTGTATCTAGCCATCATTAAAATTAAAAGTTAAAACTCGTTGTCCTTTTTATAATTTGTTTTGAAGTGGCTAGAACAAACTTAAATTTAACCTCAAGCTATCAAAACTTTACTGTGGTAAAGTAAACTACTAAGGTAAATATGTATAGGTATAGCCGTGATGTAGTAGAAATGATAGTTTAACTTTAAAATAACTACGTAGAAAAAGTTATAACTTATTACCGGTGGAGCTCTTACCTTATTCTTGGGAAACTTGAAAGTAGGATACATACATAACTATATATATGTTTTTTATGTATGATGTGTAAGTTGCGGTGTCAGAACTTAGTGGGAATTTAAAAGATTACCCATTTCTTTTTAACTAAAAATTGTCTTGATTTTCAGCAAGTAAAAACTTAACTCGCAAAATTTAAGTACTTCACTACGGACTAGATACAGTTTGTAACAAAATTAAGGCTTAGTTTAAATGTGAAATACCGACTGGTTATAAATGTTTTAAATGCATATGATGATGGAAGTAGCTTATACCATAGAATAGATTAATAATAAAGTATTTCATACGTATTAAATACTTTATTAATCTGTGTTTATATCCCATCTTGTGATTGTGAAGGAGTAATAATAATAATAATTTTTTTTTATTTAAATATGCTCTTTTATTTGTGGCTCTTTGGCTCTTTTAAAAATACTTAAAAATAAGTGGCAAAAGGCTCTACAATGTGTATATAAAAAGACACTAACTAATTCAAAAAATTACAAACTTAACAGAGACAAGAAAAACAAACTAGACACCAGCAGTTCAAATAACAAAATGAAGTAACATTAAATGCTCAAAACAGACTGTGTATAACGGGTAGGTACTAAGAATTTTTAAAGGCTTCTAAAAGGTGAAACAAAAGAGAAAAATTTTTATCTTGTCCCAATTCAATTACTTAATATACAGTCATATTAATATAATAGACGTCAACAATGGCCCCGATGCCGTCTGTCGAGTTGGCAATTATATCAATAAGATTGAAAAGAAAAGAAGTCAAATTAAATGTAAGACAAAAAAAAATAAAAACAAGTACTAGTTAACAAGGAAAAATGAAAACAAAGAAACTTAAGGTATATTATATACACAGGAGAAGAACTGGACCGAGAGCTTCAATTACAATCTTCACACTGATTAATTTTTAGGAGAGCTTATATTAATAATTAAACACTTGAATTAATAACTGTCTATAATTCCAGGCCAATTTTGCGTATTGTACAAGGGAATCAAAGTTGTTACCGTCCGGGATGGCGATAGCTTCACCCTCCGTGAGATAGGTTTACCAAAGGCTATAACTCTAAACTCCTTTAAGATTGGGCATATTGCCAGGTAGTGCATAAATTCCTCATCCTCTTCCAAGTGACAAGGGGAACACACTCAGCTTCCTTCTGTGCGCCATGAACTTGAGTTTAGCTGTAATATATGACTCCTGTACATAAAAATTAGTTTTATATTAATTATAGAATTGTAAATTCTCCCAAACTGTAATTAAGCTTATCGTACAATCCATGACGTACAGTCTGCCTCGCTCGTTCATCCAATGCTATCGTTCCTCTTCTTCTAGAATAGTAGCCAGAATGAATGGAAGATTTTCTACAATTAGCCATGTGGTGCAAAGTCGGTCGTCGTGCTTTTCTGCTAGATTTAACCATTCCTCAAAACAGTAGATCTTATTATCAACCGCTTTTAAAGCCATTCGTCGTAGTCTGTTTTCGCATATAAGCTCAAAACTCTTTGCATATATTCAAAATGACATTTGAGGGTAAATATATATAAATTTTGTAATCCTGCCTCTAGAGTTAGAACGTAATTGAGCGTTTGTCTGGGCAATCAAAAGAGCCTTTTTAAAGAAACGCTGCAGTTTTTCAACTTCTTCATAATACTCAAAATGCAGCCCTTGAGGTAGCAGAGTAAATCCTAGACTTAGCTGAATGACTTATTTTTACGTTTCTTATAAAGTTATTCAAAGTGCTGTTGAAGACCCCTTTGGCTGCGCTTAAGCGATCACTTCCTCGTATGTGGTCCTTATATAAGAGCTTTGGCGTTAACTTGATACCAAGATATTTAAATGTCTTGACTACTTCGATATTTCTTCCTTGAAATTCCCATCTCTCCCTATTCGCTCTTCTACCACCTCCCTTTCGGAAGATCATTATTTTGGACTTATCTAAATTAAGCACCAGCTTCCAGCATCGACAGCATTTCTCCAGCATCGATATCATTTCTTACAACTCTATCCCGTCTTCAGACAATAAAACCAAGTCATCTGCATATAAGGGTGCTTTAATGACAAGTCCATCAATATTCACCCCTCCTCCCATATCATTCTCAATGTCATTAATAAATAGTGAAAACGGTAAAGGGCTTAATAAGCATCTCTGCCTAAGCCCCAGTTTCTCACGATTTCATACTTCTACGGTGGTATTTCTATAGATACCTTGAAGGAACCTAATAAATTATGTTTATACTCCAAGTTTATAGAGTTTATAAGGGAGAGCAGATGTGTCAATCGTGTCGAAAGTAGCCCTAAAATCTACAAAGAACGCATAGACCTTTCCCCTTTTTATACCCTAGATGAAATATATAGGGTATACTAAGTTTGTCATTCCGTTTGTAACGCACAGAAATATTGATGGTAGAGCAAAATGGATTGGACACCCCTGCATAAAATTAAGTTATTTTGATTTTTGCATGTCCGTCTGTCCGTCCGTCCGTCCGTCTGTTCGTGCGCACGATAACTCGAGAACGCCTTTACATAGCAAACTGAAATTTTGTACACGGACATTAAAAAAAAAGTAAAATTAAGATCGAAAATGAGACAAATCGGGCAACTCCTTCGTGGGGTTGCCATACAAAAATTTCGTTTTCACTATATATTTGGACACTACCTGAGAACACGTCGACATAGAGAGCTGAAATTTCGTACATTGTATTTTCATAGTAATATATTTCAAAAATGGACTAAATCGGGTAACTCATTCTTGGTGTTGCCATATAAAAATTTTGGTTTTTTACATATACTTTGAAAACGATCAGTCCTAGACATTTTTATTGTACCAAAAACTTCTTCAGATTAAGAAATCCTATAAATTTGGTTATAATCATTTTTTCTGTCCGACGAGCCGTTCTAGAAATATATGCGAGAAAGCAATGCAAAAAATCAAAATTGCTCAAATGGGTGACCATAGGAAATTTCATACGGCCATTCATCTAGGTAGGGAATCAGAAGAATTGGTTTTACACCAATTCTAGCTTTTTCACTTGTTTTATTTAGCTTGATCTTAACAATATTAAGTAAATTAAAAATGTTGTCGATTGTAGAATAGCCAGGACGAAACCCAGCTTGCAACTAATTTAAAATGCCCTTTTTTGCTCCCATAAAGCTAGCCTGTTGTTTGCAATACCTGTTAGTAGTTTCGCAATCGCGTCCATAAATGTGAAGCCTCTGAAATTTTCTGGAAGGTTTGGATCTCCGTACGTCCGTCAGTGCGCACGATAACTCGAGAACGCATATATTTAGAGAGCTGAAGTTTTTACCCGCGCTTTAAAAAAATAATTAAAATTAAGTTCGAAAATGAGACAAATCGGGCAACTCCTTCGTTTTCCGCTATATATTTTGTTACTGCCTTAGAACGCGTTGACGTAGAGAGCTGAGAATTGGTACATGGTGTTTTTATTGTACTAGAAAATAAAATTTCAAAACTGGAGTAATTCGGGCAACACCTTCTTGATGTTGCCATAAAAAAATTTAGGTTTTTTACGTATACTATGAAAACGATCAGTCCAAGACATTTTTATTGCACAAAAAACTTCTTCACAATGCAAAATCCTATAAAATTGGTTATAATATTTTTTTCTGTCCGACAACCGTTCTAAAAATATATCCGAAAAACCACTTCAAAAATTATACTTGCACAATACGACAATACGAAATTTCATAAGGGCATTCATCTAGGGTATAATAAGAATTGGTACTAGACCAATCCTAGCTTTTTTACTTGTTATACATATATAGGAAATTTGATCGACTTCGAAAAACTATCTGGGCTATTTCCGCTTCTCTATATGTCATAAAATAATTTCACAAGCTTATGTAAAAAGCTGGAGGAGAATGTTTAAAGAATTGATAAGGCACTCGATCTGGCCCATCTGCCTTGTTATCTTTAACCTTCTGCGGAGTAGTAAGCAGCTCGTATAATGTTATTTCACTATCTAAGATTATATCATCTATGTAAGGGGGTGCATATAAAATGGCATTAGATGGCATCGGTGGATTTAGAAGCTTCCCAAAGTAGCTTTTGAAGTCTTCTTTTGTGATTTCGCTCCCTTTTGTAAAACTGCTCCCATGGATTTCTTTTATTAGGGACCAGAAGAGTTTAGTGTCATGCGCAGTTCAAATTTAAAATCCTTTCTTTTTCTTTCTGCACAGATCTTTAAATTTTTTATTTTCCGATAGGTACCTACATGCGTTCTTCGAGCTCGCTATTATGCTTCCTAAATAAGTTCAGCCATTTGAAAGTTTTTTTCCTCGCTTTAAGACACGCCGCATCAAACCATTTTTCCTTTAAAATGTTATGCACTCCCTGAATTTTTATTGAAGATTGTTTTATTGCAATTATTAGATAATTTGTATTCGCTTCGTCCGGCAGCATGTTAGTTGCGTGATCTAATTTACTTTTATATTGGCATTTCCATTCTAGCTTTGGCAATTCTTTTAATTCAATACTTAAGGACATGGTATTAGTTTCGATATGTAAGGAGAAAACTAAGCTTACTGGGAGTGATCAAATTGTGGTTGAGAGACAACTTCGAGATTGTGATACATGGTGCCATTTCCTGCAATAAAATAATCTTGAAACTCACCGTTTTCAAACCGAGAACAAATTCTGTAATTGTTAAAGATGGTTGAATCGTGGGCTGATCCTGGCCATCTTGCTACAGTGTCCAATACTCGATGGTTCTTTCTCAACCTGATAAAATGTGTAAGGAAAGATTATGTGAATACACACAGTAAATATAATTTAGCGGGATATGTATGTACATACCAAATGATTGTATTCGATCATGTGTATAGTAAATTACTGCTGTAACATATGGAAGTCGAGCTGTGTTATAAAAACGTTGTTGACTTGAATATGCCACTAAAATTTTCAGCTGGAATTAACAGTCCTCCGCTGGCATAAAAACGAAGAGTTAGCAATAACATGCAGGCTGGTGACAAAGCGCTGTTCCTATGTATGATAATATTTTTAATTTTACATTACATTATAACTTACTTTATTTACCAGTCAGTTGAGCGTTTCATCTGCGAGTATATCAGATCCAGAATCATCATCGACGATCGGAACAGAGAATAAAAATAACGTAATCCCATCATGAAATGTTACGGGTGCGTTCTTATCATTTTTCACGAGTCACACTGCGATATTATATTATGCATTCCTTCGTCGCTTATATCTTCTGCATAAGATAAGTAACTCATTTTTGTCTCAGACTGTTTGGATTCTTCCTAAAAACGTCAAATGGAATCCTGACACTAGCTACCTGTCTGCACTCCAAACTGGAAGCTAGATCAGTATTTTTCGCTTTGAAAATTTCAATTTAGTTTTAAAATATAACATTTGAAATTCATATATTCGCTTAATAAAAGAAATTATAAGATTTAGTCAAAATATATATTTTGCAACAATCTCCATTTGTATTTCATAGCAACATCTGAGGCTCAAGCCTTCGAAATGACGGGCTAAGTTAAGCTGTCACATAAGCCTTGACTGTAAAACTGGAATATTTATTAAGCCATTTTATCCAGAAGAACCACTTCCAAAACAGGTGTGACTAAAGCGCAATAGAATGACTTTTCAACGTAAAGATAAATAAATTCCTATATAGAATTTGAAATAATTTATTATAAATTTGATTTGATCATTAAAGGAGGAAAGCGAGCTTAAAACGACGACCAAACTTTTCATGTTATCGACTCTAGTTAGACTTTCTATCTTAAGTGTGACACATGACGTTTCATATGTAAGAAAAGGAATTGTGGTGCATTTAGTAGCGTTTTTAATGGTGAATGGTTGAGAGAGCTTCAAGCATAAAAAGTAACCCAATCTGAATCTAAGAGATCAAGAGTTCAAGATCACACAAAATATTTTTGTGTCACCATCTTTAATGTAAATAATAAATACTAAGAGACCGTGATAGCTGCCTTGTGCAATACCTAAACTATTATCGAAATTAGATGAAGCGTACCAAAAAAATACTCGCAAATAACACAAAAACCACTTTACAAAAACCGAATTAGTTCTAAGAACGACTATCATACAGAATTTTACTGAAATCAATGTAACCAGTCAGTATATCAGCTTCAAAAGACGAAAAAACATCTTTCTCGGCGCACACAATGCACCTTGCAGTTGATTTTTTTTTTTTGTAAAACAGGGGGACATGTGACCCTATATCATGGACGGAAGCCATAGGGCCCCATTGTGCTGTCCTGCTAGATGACCATTCATCAAAACCTTCTTGTCCTCTTATGAAGCGCATCAGGTTTTGGTGAGCCAGCTTTTCCAGCTCATCCACAGATAGAAGGGCAGACCCTAGATTATTATGCCTACACCGCGCGAAGGCCGGACACGCACACAAAAAGTGTTCGGTTGTCTCGGGCTCTCCCTCCAGGTAGGACAGATACAAAGGGGTGTCAACAGCTCCCATCCTTGCTACATGAGAGTGAAGTGAGCTGGGGCCGGTAATGATGCCAACCACAGTTCTACATTGTTTCTTTTGAGCCCCATGAAAAAATCGGAAATATTCCCATTGGGCCTATCAAGAAAGAGTTTTGTACACCTGCAGGTACTTAGATTCGGCCATCTCTACTGATGCTTTCTATGAACATCCGCTTTGATGAGAGACCCGATATGCGAGGTGGCAACGCCTACGGCAGGTTTCGGTCCGAGGAACGGAAAACCAGAGGCAGCTCTAGCTAAAAGCTTAGTCCTTTCATTCCCCCATGATCCCAGCTTGTATGCCAGAGAGCAATGAGAAGAGCCAGTCCAGCCGTCCTCCCAACATCCCCATGGGCACAACCTACACACAGCCCTTTTGGCATCTGTCTGAATGACTAGATCCACGTGTGGCAGATTAAGTAGGACCTCAAGAGCAGCAGTAACCATAGATCGCTTGGAACCCGTTATACCCAAGCTTCCGCCCGCAGTTTCCACAAGTTTCCTCGGCCACCATACACAGGAGGCATATGTGAGGGTATGTATGGGTCTAATGATCGTGGTGTACATCCAGTACACGACCCTTGTTTCTTCGTCAAATATAATATCTATGTCTTGAAACTTCAGGATAAATAAAAAAGTACTAAAATTAATATTTCATTTGGATTTTTACAAGGTCGTACCGAAATAATCTCCAATCTGATTCGTTGGCTAAGAAAACCATTAACTCTGAACTTTAAATTTAATTTCCAAATATTGTTTGGCTCCGAGTGTAAGGATACTTTTATTCTGCGGAACTGGTCAAGACAATAAGTATCTTCCTCAACTAATCTTAAACTGCGTCAAATATCATCGATTACTGACATATTATGAAGGTTTACTTAATTTTTACCGTAAAGCAATGTATCACTTTTTAGAAATATTATTTTCTGGTTCTTTGACGTATATTCACAACTTTAACAAATCAAAAAACTGGTCGCAGTCAAAATGGTCATTTCATTAAAAAAATGGAATTAAGATACGACAATTTACACGCCATATTATAAGATCAGGACTGACTTGACAATATGACCGCAAATACTAAATCGGTTTTTTGACATTAAAGCAAATGTGTGTCATGTTGCTACAATAAGCGAAGTGTGCCTAATTTCGCCCGATGACCTAATATAGCACAGCTAGATTAATCAGCAGGCGCAATCTACATCTAAGCTGGGAAAGCTGCACTGTTCCAGGTGACAGATAAATAGATACTTAGAATCTAGATTTTGGGCTTGAGACTTTTGTGCTTGAGACTGTTTTTTAGGGCGATTAAATCTACCCAGTGGTCACGTCGTATCGACAAACTAAATACTAATTGAAATATTTTTACATGATACAAATGTAAGTTCAGTCTTCAGTGCAGTTTCATATGCAATACCTAACGGGACCGGATTCACTAACATGGAGAGTTGTGTAGTTTTGGAAATGAGAGCTCTCCACTCTGAATTCTGTAACTCGGGGAATTTGGTGTCTCAACGTACCCGCTAAAAATTTTAAATCACACGAAAATGGTCAATTTGGTCGTTTTTCAAAGAGATCCTACAAAAATTTTAAATATGCACGTTAAAGCTTTTATGTAGGATGAAATCGCATCTACATTTTGTCCCCTAATCAAATATGTAATTGGGTTTTGAGGTCGATAAATGGCTTTGAGATAATTGCAAAAGAAGTGAATCAGTCCTTCTCAAGGATAAGCTAAATAGCTGTGAAGAAGATGGAAAGATGTTAGCGCATTCCAGAGTCTGAGAAAAGATAGTGAGCGGTATTAAGAACGCAATTTTTATTTTTTAAATTCACCCCATTAATTTAGAAATGGAAAATTTTGTTCAAGTCGGTATAGATATTTGTATTCTTATGAAGTTTTCATCTAAGAAAGAGAAGAAAGATATCTTATACATATTACCATTTTAACTAAAGCACTGTTTGGTAAATTGATATTTTGAAAATAGGTGCGGTATTAGGCGCAGTTCCTTAATGGAAATTTGTTTACGAAGGTTTCTCAAAAAGTGAGCGAACAATGAGCGAGAGGCTGAATTGATAGCCATCACGATAATACACCACCACATAATTCATCTTGGACTATGGAAACTCTGAAGGATTTAAGAGTAGAATTAATGACTCATCCGTCTTAAAGTTCTCATTTAGCTCCCAATCTCTTTCCTTTCAAATGGATAAAATATGTTGATTGACATTTAACAACTCTCAAGCGGTAATAGAAGCAGAATGGTAGGCTCAATGATTTGACAGCATATGGAAAAGTATGTAAAACATAAAAGCGAATATTTGAAAAAAACAACAGAAATAAAACAAAATAATGCTCATGTTCTGTTTGTCATCCTCAAAACTTAAGTATGTATAGTATAACCTCCGTAACACGGATAAAACTTCATCCAGAAGAAAAGATAGGGGGTGGGTTGAATCACTCTTTCACACCTTTCGCCAGCTCTGAATGAATGCCCTTGCCTCATTCAGTTTTTGTAAATCCATTCAAATGCATCAGAAGGCATTCTTTGGTACTTTTGTTGCCTGATAAAGAGAAAGTATATATCAAGTACAGGGATACACAACGAAATTCACTTTTTAGAAAGGAATGGACACATGCAGCCAATGGAATTCTGCATATAAGAGAGGAATTTCGTTTCGTTTCCAGATAAATGAGTTGATTCAACAATAGCAGATGCAGACGCAAGCGCTTGGTAATCTTAGAACACAGGTAGTACCTACAGCCCGTAGGAAGTGTACTGTCTGTTTTAATTCAGTTTTAAATTGTTATATCCTTGATTCATTTATCAATCGTTTGTTAATGAATGGAAAAATATGGCAGGCTTATTGTCGACACTTAAAGAGTATCGACACAGGCCAACTAATAATTGCTGCTGACGTAACCAAAGCGTGTTAGCCAGCAATGCCTCGCTCTAATATAAAATGAACGCTGCTTCGAATTGATGTAGAGAAGCCCTCAATATTTGCTTAGAAATTTTCTTGAAAATTTTTCGTTACCATTTTTATGCATTTCTGGAGGCCAATAATGCCGTATCTAAAAATAACTCCAGTCGTCACCAAATTGCATAAAAGTTCTAGCCTATTGTTAGCGGCCCAAACAGCCGTTGTCAGCCTATAATAATCCAATAATGCATAAAAATTCTGAAGAAAAAGTTGCCAGTAAATTTCTAAGAAAAAATTTAAGGCTTCCCTACATCACATCGAGGAGGCATCGTTTATTTTATATTCGACAGAGGCGTTGCAGATTTTTGTTCTACTTGCGCAGTCTATATACATAAAAATGTTGAATCACATATTCTTTTCGTATGAAAACTAGTTTGGACCTGATGAACAGTAAAATTGAAATGCTTCCGGACCGTTAAGGGCTAATTTGTCTACGGTATCGCCCTTTCAGCCATCCTTATGCTGACTGAAATTAACTGACATTGTTCATATAGATACTTTGGAAGAATAAAAGGCGCTCACGATATACCTACATAAATTACTATATTTGTTTGTTTAACCTTTTTTTTTGTGGCGTGAGATGTAAAGGAAATTTTCGCAAATGCAACTGCTAGCCCATTTGAAATAAATTAAATTCATCGGCACTCATTTACTCCGTTTATCATCTTTCAGCATCTAACAATTAGGTATGAATGTATGATATAATAATATTATACAAATATTTTGCATGCTTCCTCTCACTCCAGAAGTATTACAAATTTTCTGTTCAAAACTGAACACAAAATTAAACCATGGCTCAATAAATTCTTTATTTATTTTACGTTACGTGAATAAATATCGGCATATTGGAGATATCTATAAAAAATTCATTCATTCTCTCTCTGTACGCATTTTAGCAAGTTCGTCGTGAGAATCGTTAATCGTTCGCATGCCAATGTCAATTAACTCACATGACCTCAGATACGAATTTCAGTATTTCCGGTGAATAACAAATACAACAGTTCGGAAATTGGAACTAGTTGCCTCCGGATATTACGAAAGAAATCTCATTTCAGTGAATGATAAAATTTCCGGCGTATTATGCAGCAAAATAAATAATATAAATGAATTCACGCTACAAAAACTTCCTCCCGGATAAAACCAATCTATTGACAATGTTTACAATATTTGTAAGGAATACCTGATAATGGAGGATGTTAGGAAATATATACATGAATGTATCCGCCTATGGATTATAGTATGTATTCACCTAATTACTCCCGAAAATACTGCCGAAATGAATTTTTAATGGCTGCACTACAGTCAAATTTTCTTTGCGATTTTTAAACAATTATGAAACCATTTCCAGTTAAATAAAACTATTTCCAGTTTAAATGAAACTTGGTGTAAGTTTAAATACCCACGTTTTGATTAAACCTTAACAACAGAACGTGACAAAATATTTATACGATTTATATAAAAACAAAAAAAAAGAGCAATGAATAAAATGCAGGAAAAAGATTTTAAAATGTTTTAAAAGGTTACATACACAGGTTTTTCGAGTTCAATGTAAGTGCCACAGATATTTTGAGCTTTCAGTATTATGTATGTACATTGTATAGCTACAAATAAATATATTCAGGATATTGCATTTAAAATTGAATTCACTTTTGATTGCAGATGTATCAGATTTTTTACTCTCCAACAAGAAATGGTAGGTACCAGAAACAAATCGCATTCAAGATTAATCTCGAAGCCGCAAATACCGGATGTAAAAAATTATAAATACTAATAATAATTGCCTGGAGACCTCTACAATAAAGGGATATTTATAGAAACCTTCGCCATTCAAAATAACGAAAACTCAGAGATGGGAATTTTTTATTCGAATAAAAATAAGAGATAAAAAACCGAATAAAATAAAAAATAAAATAAAATAAAATAAAATAAAAATTTATTTTATAATCAAATAACTATTCGTTATTTGGTGAATTATTCGCAAATAATTAATCGTTATTTGGTGAATCATTCCCAAATAATTATTTGTGATGGTAATTATTTGAATTTCAAACAAATATTTGTCATTAGATTATGAATGTATGTTTTCTGGCGTCCATTAGTAACAAAATTGAACAAAATTATTGATTTTCTCTTAAGAGGTGCGTACTGTCATGATAAAAATTGCACATAGTCAGAGAAAAAGCATAAACTTAGGTAATGACGTGTCAAAAATAAATTCATGAAATTCACAAAGTTTGGTACATCAAAACGTAATAATGGTACATCAAATAGATAAATTTGTACTTGTATCTTGGGACGTGTGACGCCAATTTTCTGCATTCGGTATATGTATGTTTGTAGATTTCCTGGAATATTTTAATTTTTATCATTGGAAATTTGTTATTTTTGCTTTTGAGGCGAGAAACTTTTGGCAGTTCTATTCTGGTTATAGGTAACGAATTGTGAGTAACTATCATGGGACGTATTAGTAAAAGTCGGGCCAATAATTAATATAGAATAAAGGAGAGAAAACTGAATATTGTTAGGTATGTAAATTTGTATTTATGAAAAGGAAATAATCCTATAAATGTGCAAATTTGTGATATGTGAATTTGAATTTGTGAAATGTGAATGATTTTGATGAAATCTTGGAGGAAGGTTGACTATATTACAAATAGTAATTTTTCGTTGCGTTCCATTTATGACCGCGTTTTAGTGAAGCTGAAGAAAGGAAAAAATGGAACTTCTTAAAGTTTTGAAGAGTTGTTTTTTGAATATATGTATGTAACTTAGAAAACTGAACGAACGTGATAAGATATAGTGAGTTGTCAGATTATATATATATTTCTTTGTAAGAAAAAGTGGCGGGCGGGTATACTTTTTCTACTATAACTTAATCTACAATCGGTTATCTTTCTAGCGACTATAATTACTACTACTATTAAGTTATGAATGAATTGTTTCAAAATGCGATTTTCGAAGGTGAAGCATTTTCACAAATTACAAAGAACTTGTTTCGACCCATAAAAGTAAATTTTGCTAATATAAATGAAGAAGTCGGTAAAGTGAATGCCAGTCCAAATATTGAGGATTATAGCGAAATAGATTCATTCACAATTCTGATAGAAAAAGAAAATCAAGATAAAGATATGAACGAAAATACCATGGAGGGATTTCGATTGATAGATTTAATTAGTTTTGTTCAAGAAAAAATTTTTTGGGATTCTCCGGTATATAGCAAAAGCTAAAAAATGTTCTAATTTGTTATTTCATCACACTACTCATTAATTTTTGGTGACAAGTTTCAAGTCTTGGTTTCAGCAGAAAACCTTACACTCATCGGTGACAAGAAACGCTTCTTCTTCTTTCTTTTCTTCTTTATTTTCAGCCCACTGCGTGGCGTATACAGGTTCGATTCGCTTCGAATGAATCTGTCTCTTTAAAAAAAAAATTAAATTTTTTTAATAAATAAAAAAAATGTTTTTTCTATTTTTCTCAAACTTTTCAATTCTTTCTTCATTTTTTCATTTTTTTCATTTGTTTTTTCAAATCAAACAATTTCGCTATTTGGGACCTGTTGATGAGTCAAACCAAGACTTGAAACTTGTCACCAAAAATTAATGAGTTGTGTGATGAAATAACAAATTAGAACATTTTTTAGCTTTTGCTATATACCGGAGAATCCCAAAAAATTCTTTCTTGAACAACATTAAGTTTAACCCGGTAAAAAGTCCATAAGAGAAATCTTTTTATTTTTTTTCCTCCCGGGCTTGTATAGGAGTGTTTTTTCCTCATATAATTCACACCCAGAATTTATTCCGAGTTTATATGAGAAGAGATCAGTTTGATCTATTTTCAAGCGCCTGCAGCAGGCAGAAAACCAAGCTGCACCGATGAGTGTAAGGTTTACTGCTGACACGAAACTCTTCTTCTTCTTCCTTTTCTTCTTTATTTTTCAGCCCACTGCGTGGCGTAAACAGGTTCGATTCGCTTCGAATGAATCTGTCTCTTTAAAAAAAAATTTAAATTTTTTTAATAAATAAAAAAATTGTTTTTTCTATTTTTCTCAAACTTTTCAATTCTTTCTCCTTTTTTTCATTTTTTTCATTTGTTTTTTCAAATCACCCAATTTCGCTATTTGGGACCTGTTGATGAGTCAAACCAAGACTTGAAACTTGTCACCAAAAATTAATGAGTTGTGTGATGAAATAACAAATTAAAACATATTTTAGCTTTTGCTATATACCGGAGATTCCCAAAAATTCTTTCTTGAACAAAATTAAGTTTAACCCGGTAAAAAGTCCAAAAGAGTAATCTTTTTATTAGATTTAATTAGATAGAGATAAAGTGTATATATGTATTTACTAAAATTGGATTAGATATTCTACCAGACAGCTCAATCAAATTGTGTTGTTGGTATATTCAAATCTAACTCTCTAAAGTAGTTCTTTGGTTATCTAATTAATAAAATGGTAATCTGACAAAGTGTGAACATTGCAAAAATTATATTACAACTCAGAATTCTCGGAAGAGTTTTATTTGAGACCGGCTTCCGTAAAGTTTAATTTGCCCAAGCAATAAATAGTGCCAGACAAATTACACGGAAAAATGTCTGATCAGTAGCACAGAGCGCATACATTTGGTTCGCCCCTTGCCTGCTCCTCAATTCTAAGAAAAATCCGACGGTAAAATTTAAAATCTCACCATGCCTATGCAAAATTCTACCCTACTGCTGTGCCAAAGCGCGACATGCTTTGGAGTACAATACAGACGAATGTCACAGCACCATTCTGCTTTGCATGTAGGTAGGTACCAAATATAGTGATTTGTTTCAATTTTCAAATTGTATACTTTTATGCGTTTATGTTCACTAAGCTTTTGGAAACAGAAATCGCGAGCATTTTTTTGTGGTAACCCCCCTAAAACTTTAAATTAAATTAATTAACGAGACACTTTGCGAAAACAAATTAATTATTAATTATTTGAAATTGGAACTAATTGACTCCAGAAAACATATATTCATAATGATTCACCAAATAACGCACGATCGAGTAACAAATAATTATTTGCGAATAACTTAAAATAAATTGATATCTAATCAAATAAAAATTTATTCAAATAACTTTTTATTCGATTTTTTAAAAAAAATCGTTATTTGACCGGTTTCACAATCCAAGCTTAGCCCACAGTTATGGCTTAAGCCAAGGTTTAATAAATATTTCAATTTCACAGTCAGGGCTTGAGTGACCTTACTGGATTAAGGTCATCTTATCTTAAGCCCTTCATCTCGAAAGCTTAAGCCTTAGATGTTGCTGTGAAACATATATGGAGATTGTTGCTAAATATATATTTTGACAAAATATTATAATTTCTTTTATTAAGCGAATATATGAATTTGAAAAGTTATATTTTAAAACTAAATTGAAATTTTCCAAACGAAAAATGCTGATCTAGCTTCCAGTTTGGAGTGCTGTCAGGTAGCTAGTGTCAGGATTCCATTTGACGTTTTTAGAAGAATCTAAAAAACTTGAGACAAAAATGAGGTATTTATCTTATGCAGAGGATATTAACGACGAAGGAATGCATAATATAATCGCAAATTGTGGCCCGTGAAAAAATGAGAAGAAGACACCCGTAACATTTCATGATGGGATTACGTTGTTTTTATTCTCAGTTCCGACCAATATATGTATATACTAAGCAGACGTATGACATGACATCACTAAGTAACTTTCACTGTAGGCTGAACTGGTAGGTATCCGCGAAAAATCATATAAAATTTACATAGCTACTCTGCACTAGTATTGCATGCGACATCTAGCTGTTGTGTCATCTATGATAGCAATCAACTAAGGTATAGGAAAAGGTCTTTTAACAACTCATCTTTTACAAAGGCAGACAGGTTACTTACTTTCTATTATCCACAATTCTTTCTAGTTTTTAATTTACTCCGGCTAACTCGCATATTTATGAAGTGAAATATTTTTGAAATGGAATTAATTTAATAAAGCATAGACACAAGTGATGGACAGTTAGTAGTACTGTTCAGTTGCAACGCGGCTTTGATACTTATTTACTATTATTACTTATTTACTGTTATTATATGAAGATATTCTTAATAACGACTTGAAATGTTAAAAACTGACAGTTTTAATTAACTAAATATTTATATATATAAGAGAATAGAGGTTATGGGCAACTTTGAATTTGAAAAACAATTGAACGTCTTAGTATGTATATGTAAAAGCCGAGCCAACAAAATGCAATATGGCGAGATATTTCGTAACTGGAAAAGTGAAGGGTAAGTACATTGTTAAGGACACGCACACAAAATTAAAAACTGAATCTAATTGGTGTTTGATCTGATGTAAAATTGCGTACGCTCTAGTATCCCGCTTACAGCTAAATCTCTAATTCGCCACGAAAAAAAAGTATTTTTCGCGCCCCTGTACGTCGATATCTCGTACTGAAGTAAATTAATTCGAGCCATCATTCGGAGTGGAATGGGTATCACATTTTCAACATTATTTCGAGATGTATCTTACGCAAATAAATTTTAAGAATTATGAAAAAATGTCTTGGCTCCTGACAAAATAAAATAGATTAAGATTGCTACGGATTTCCTATAGACAAAATTTAAACAAAAATTATTATCTTAAATTATTCGCTTAACATTTTAGCTAATTGAATAAATTACTAATAATGAAAGGGCATATCGGGTGAAAACCTAAGCCACTCGCGAAAAGTATTTGGATTTGTTTCGTCATGGCAGTAGTCAAATCGTGACATTTTGAAGGGGGGGGGGGCAGTTTTATAATACAAATTGCTGTGTAAAATAAGCAAATTGCTAGCGCCCCATTTCTTTCGGTAAAAGGAATATAAGGCTACCATTGAAAAGAAGAACTTTCTGACATTTCTCAAATTGACAAATCGGACATGATTCAAACTTTCGTATATTTTTGTCTTTCTCTTGTATACCTATATTTAAAAGGAAAAAGAACGATTTATTTTTTAATCTATATTTACTTGCCTAAAAAGCAATTTTCCGGCTGAATTTCGACGATTGTTTCTGCAACATTGCATCGCACAATTTATCACTCTAAATTAATACCTTAACAGCTTCAATTTCACAAAATACTGAATTCAATCAAAATATACACTTCACGCTTACGAAATAACACAATTTCAAATATTTAATATTTATTAAAACAATTATACCTATTTAAAAAAAAATTAACTGAACTCCCGGAATTCTGAAATATTGACTTTCAGTAATGTCAAAAGCAAGTTAAACCAAGTAAACAATCCGACTGTCATTGAATTGCTTACACACGTACACTGTATTCGTACGATACCCCGCTTGCTTATTTATTCAATGGTTTTAGCTACATCAAAAATTAATTATAATCGAAATCGTGTATACCTTTAAATGACATAATTTAGTTCAACAAAACTCGAATCTCTCGCTGCCAAATTGATTGCTAGAGGCTAATACAGAGGAGACAAGACCTTTCAGTTATACTAAAAACGTTTTTTATCTTATTCCAAAATTTTGCATAAATATTCGTTTTACAAACAGTTACCCTAAAATCATGGTGAGATGGTGTAAAAATAATAAAAACTGCAAACTTTTTTAAATAATATTTAAGTAATTTAAAGATGGTCTCGCAATTAATTAAGAAGATTTAACTACTATCAAATATATACGGTTAGTTTGTTCTTTGTTTACTGTGTGGTGTATTATATAAAAAAAAAATTATTGTAATTCTCTGTTAATCCCAGGCTATATAATGCAAAACACTCTGTAAAGTGGATATGCTCTTTTGTGTTCACAAGAGTAGAAGAAGGGAAACACAAAGCGACGTATCAAGAAAATAAGTACCTATTTACGTAAGGTTTTTATTCCAATAATGCTCAATACTTTTGATGTTATTTGTTCAAATGTACAAGGTGGGGCAAAAGTAATGTCATAAGTTATCACTCATAATATGAGTGTGCCATCATTTTTGCAAATAGCGTCAAATTTCATTGTTCTTTGACATTTATATTGTAGACAGAGAATTAGTTAACAACAAGCAATGCAGCAATACACACCTGAAGAACGCAGAACTATTGTTACTGCTTATTTGATCAATTTCCGGCCTATTGTTTTAACGTGAATTTCGTCGTCATTTTCCTCGTCATCCTGTACCATGTGCGCAAGCAATTAAGCATTTGGCTGAGCGTCTCGTGGAAACAAGGTCCAGTAGAGATCTTGCAAGCAGTAGCCGGCTTCGTATTGCTTGTTCGATTGAGAATATCGCTGCTTGGCCGAGGACGTCTGAAAGAGTCCACAAACATATACGAGACAACGATGTACATAATTTGGCATCAGCAGACGTTCGTTGCGTCGAACTTTTATGAAAGACCTGAAGATGTTCTCCTAAAAGGTGCAACCCGTTTACCAATTGCTGCCTGCTGGTCGGCAAGTGAGGTTAACTTACTCCCATGCTCTATTAAACCCGGTGCAACAAAATCCAAAATTGTAATGAGCGACGCAGCTCATTGGTTATATGGTTATGTGAACAAACAAAATTTGCAATTCTGGGGAACGGATAATATACATGAAATGCATGGAGACCTATTGTATACCTTCAAGTGACTGTATGGTCTGGCATTTGGAGTGAAAACGTGATATGTCCACCACCGTTACCATACCTGGTGAGCGCTAAAGACAGATGTTAAACGAGTTTTTTTCCCGCAAGTTGCTGAATTGGGTACATGGTTGGTTCCAGCAGGACGGAACAATCGCTCATACAGCACGTGCAACGATGGAGATTTTGAAACACCAATTTCCGTGCCAGCCTTCTTCCTTTGAGGCTTTTGAAATCTTGCGTTTACCACAGCAAACCACGAACCTTGCAAGTCTTCAGAGCCAACATTGAAGAAGAAATCACCAAACTTGGAGCCAAATGTTTTGCAAGCAACAATTCAAAATGCCGTAAAACGAGCACCAACGAGCATCAACTCAGGAGGTCGTCGTTTCACCGATATCATTTTTAAACTTAATACGTCATCAATTTTACACCATCAAATAAACTTTTTGTGAAGACAGAGCCCAATTTTTTTCATTTCTAACAAAATGGCAGCCAATTTACATTAATAAGTTTTGCCCTGCAAGGTGATGTAAACGTGGATGTTTTTATCACACTTACTGACACTTTAATTGATTACATCGGGTTATTACATTCCAAACACTTTCAAGCAAAATACAGACGAACGTGTATTACATACCTAACTATTGTAACACCATCTATTGTTATAAGAGATTTATGTAAATGAAGCGAAATAAACAAAACAGATAGATAGAACTGGATGTTCTTGTAAATATATGAGTGTTCTAGGTAAATCGTACTCAAAAAACACAGCTACGATAAGTCTTCTGTAAGTAGAAAGGTGAAACCGTATATGCACTATACAAATTGCGAAGGAGCAATAAATGAATAGAATTAAAACATTTCTGATGTGGACACAATAACTTTCGAGCCGATTTACTCTAAAACTGTAGAAAAGGTACCTACATATGTAATAAAATTTATTAAAAAAAAATAACTATTAAAATAAATAATTTATACAAATAAATTGCACTAAGAAATGCTAGAGCGCAATATAAGGAATGCTAGACCTCACATTAAATCTTAAAATTGTATCCATTCACAATATTTTTAAATTATATTATCGCGTTTGACTTTAAATGTTTGAACTCTTACAAATGAATTGTGTAAATTAACAGTTTTTCAAGTACATTATTAAAGTTTGGGCATCCATGACATGTCTAAATGCAACTCGTGCCGAAACTTTTATTAATGCACTTAAAAAGCTGTAAACTTACACTCATTTATAAGAGTTCAAAGACTACCATTTGTTGTGGGCTGTAGATTTATTTTTGCAGGACCAAACTCGCAGCGGTACATTAAAGCTTGATCCTTCACTGACATTACAAAGTTCCATTTATTTTTACTTTAACACTAAACATACCGATACTTTACTACACATATCAATTATTACCATGAGCCCTTATGAAATAACCGTTGCTTTTTAGAAAGAAATTCTTAATTTACTAAAGGAAATAGTTCGCAACACAACTCTGATTCCTAATAAAATAATCATAGTTATATAATAAAATTATCAATTAATTTCATTTTTTACATATGCATTTTAAATTTAGTGTTAACTTTCAGAGAAGAAGTTTAGGGAAATAAATCCTTTTCGAAACACAATCCAAACGCAAAATGATAATGTACACAAATTTAGTTGTAATATAACGAACGAGTACTGCTCGCGTTCTATGTTACTTAGAGTATATGGTCATTTTAAAAATTCATATATCCAAAATCAGGCCGAACAACTCCGCAATCATAAACACCTAAGACATAAAGATTTAAAATAAAATTATAATAAAATGTAGTGCAAATAAATAATCTTATTAAAAACAAAACTTTTATTAACAATAACAAAATCGTCTTGCGCTGCTGTATTTTTTTATGATAAATACAAAGCATCAAGCATCATTTGGCATTTGAAAAATCTGTTACTCCGGTCTCAAGATATAATATAAATGTTTAATCAAAATCGGAGCTGATCGGATGTGATCGATTTCGTGTGCAAGGGCTGTATGTACATAATTGCATGCAGGCTTTCCTTTCCATAACAATTAACTTTAAATAAGAAGAAGATGTCTCATAAACTCTCGCGTAACCTTAGAAAAAGTGATGCAAATAGGTCAGGTAACCAATAACTATGCATCAGTAGGAAATTTAAGGAATTTTTTCCAGAACTCATTCTGATAGAAATTTTTGCTCATGATACAACTTCTCCTATTTAGAGAAAAGTAAATGCTAAAATAATACATGCTATCATTTTATTCAGAAATTATATCAAATTATAATTCCATATATAAAGAAAAGAAAGAGACCCATAATATGAAGTGTAGAGCCTTTAACATTTTAAGTACTACTACCAAGGCTCAATAATTCTGTCAGTTCTCGACTTACGACGGGGTTCAGTTCCGCAACTTTGGACGTAAGTCGAAATGATCATAAGCCCAATTTCATACATAATTGAGCAATATAATTATAATAGACATATGTTTCTGATCCCGATATTGATCTTAATATTCTTAACACGAGTTTCTTGGATTTCGACACTTCTTCTATTTAAGTTTCTGATATCGAGACAAGATTAGGAGTGCGTACTAGCTTCACATTTTGTAATGTCACTGAAGTCGAAGTCCTTGCTGCCTTACAATCTATTAAACCTGATGCGGTTGGTCCTGACAATATTCCGTTAAAATTTATTAAACTTCTTCTTCCATGTATTCTTCCATTCATATCATATATTTTTAACACTTGTTTAATGACCTCTAAATTTCCTTCTTTGTGGAATATTGCCCCTGTGATACCAATTGCTAAGTGATAAAATCGCGCGTATTGTTTTGTCTATCGACCCATAAGCATTCTACTTTGTCTCTGGAAAAAGTTATCTCAATAAGTATCATTGAATTCATAGCTATCAATGAGTTCTTGTCACCTTGGCAAAATGGATTCAGGTATAATCATACTTGCATTACGGCTCTTCTCAAATTAACTTATGATGTGCGTCAGGATTTTGATAATGGCAGATCTACTACGTATACTTACTCTGCTGGATTTCTCTAAGGCTTTTGATACTGTTAATCATAAACGTCTACTTTGTAGGTTGATAATTTTTTATAATTTTGTTTCGACTGGTCTGAATCTTATTGAAAGCCTTTTGGAAACCGGTACACAGAGGGTATTATTTAAATCCAAGACATCTGATTTCCTTGACCTGCGTTCGGGAGTCCTTCAAGGCTCTATATTGAGACTGCTCTTGTTTACTTTTTATATAAAGAAATTTCCTGACATACTCAAATTTGTCAACATTTTAATATATGCAGCTGATGTTCAGATATATCTCAGTTGCTCTTGTGGGCTAGCTGAGGACTGCATGCGACAGATGAATCAGGACCTGAGTGCTATTTCTAATTGGACAATGAAAAATAATTTAAAGTTAAATCCTGACAAGTTTCAGGCTATAGTACTATTCCGCAAGTCTATTAATACTAGCATATTTTCTCCATTACATATGGGTTCGACGACCATTTCTAGAAAAGGTAAAAACTTTGGGTATTATTATAAATAAAAATTTAACATGGATTAATCGTATCAACAGTATAGTCTCAAGGATATATGGAAATCTGCGCAAAGTATCATGCAGCGCATCGCATACACCACTTAGGGGTCGATTCACTCTAGCTAAATCATAATATGTGGCAAGCTTGACTCTGTCTCGCACAATTAGCTTAATGTCTGCTTTATCTCTATATTACGATATATATATATATAAACTTCGCCGGTTTGATCATGTATCGCACCCGATGGGAAAAAACTTGCTTCCGTATAATTTCTTTTCCAGATCTCACAATGAGCTCTCAACACATATTAACAAAGTCAACAAATATCCACAACCTAAAAATAATAACACTTAATGTAAACTCCTTAGTTAGTAAAATTAAAAGACACAATTTAGAAATATTCCTCAATAATAACAAACCGCATATAGTTCCCCTAACAGAAACAAAACTGAGCAATAAACACCAAGTTCAGATTAGAAACTTCGCGTTCATTCGCACTGATAGAACTTCCAGAAACGGAAGCGGAACTGACATTTTAATTCGTAACAATTTCAATTTCGCACAAATTCAAT
Source organism: Dioctria linearis (assembly GCA_963930735.1). Taxonomy (NCBI): domain Eukaryota; kingdom Metazoa; phylum Arthropoda; class Insecta; order Diptera; family Asilidae; genus Dioctria; species Dioctria linearis. Next base: position 64,688,744 of record OZ005740.1, read on the forward strand.
TCCCCAACCAATTCACATCCATTGAACACACAACGCTAAAACTCACTTGCAAAAAATCATAGTTCGCCATCTCCTCGGTTTACCAGAACAACTCTCTCATGCCCACCAGAGCTCCCCACGAGCTCAACCACTTTCTGCAGCTCAAAAACTCCACCCCCCCCCCCCCATAGAATAAAAGTGGATTCGTTATAATCGGTGGCGATCTTAACTCCAAACGTCCTTTCTGGCTAGACACCCATTCTAACGCTTCAGGAATGGTACTCCACAAATAGTATACCACTAATGCTACCAATTTAAATATTAATCTACTATCGAGCAGAGACCAATCCTATCACCAGGAAACACCCATTCATACCTACCTAGACTTGTTCTTGAAGTAATTAACAGTAATACGCAGATACCTCTTCCACAATTAATATTAAAGCTAATAGAGACAATGTACAAATTTAGAAAGATCCTCCACTGAAACAGGAACAATCACTCCTTCCAATTCCTCAAACCAAGAATTAACCTACTAAACACTCTAATAAAAAACCAAATTAATACACACTACAACTAACATTGGAGGAAAAAACTTGCTAACATAAAAATAATCAAAAACCTAACAAACAAACCCAATACCCAATCCTTCCACAATATAACAATAAATAACACACCTACATTACTTTCGACGGATGAAGAAAAAGCTAACTGCTTAGGCGACCACTTTGTTAGTATCACTAACGCTACCCCAACTTTTACCAGGATAGCAATATGATACATACAATAAATAGCGTTAACTCACTACTTCGTAACAACACCACCCCTATTACCAACTTCAGCAATACCTTCACTGCACTAGGCCCCAGGCACCAAAACCACCAAGAACCCTGAAGTATAGAACCAACAGAAAGAACCCTCAATTTTATCCACGATGAACCTACTACACAGTATATCCGTAGCCGTAAGACCAAAAATCGTGCGGTCTTGATCAAATCCCTAACATCATCATCAGGAAACTTCCCCTGTCCTTTAGCCAAAAACTTACAATAATTTTCAACCATTGCTTCAACATTGGCTACTTTCCCAAGGCATGGAAAAGAGCAACAATAATCCCCATGTTAAAACTCCAAAAACCACCTAACCAACATACTGGCTATAGACCTATCTGGCTACTTCCATCAATAGGTAAAGTATTCGAATGCTTCTTAAAGGACAAAATCCTCGATCATGGCGAAAATCACAATATAATACCCATAAATCAATTCGATTTCAAACAATTTTGTTCAACTACGCACGCTCTACTAAAGCTAAAAACTGATATTGCCCATCAGCCAAATATCAAAAGTCCCACAATAGCATGTCTATTAGACATAGAAAAGCTTTTGATACCGTCTGGCCGGAAGACATTGTCCACAAAATGTTACACGTATACAACTTCCAACCACAGCTCTGCAAAATTATCCTGAGTTTCCTCACAGATCGTTCATTCAAGGCACTGACATATATAATATGGACTGCTTAACCTTCTATTTCATGTAGGCTCAATTGCTTATGTCAGTAAAAGTTCTTACGGCGGTACCAACATTGAAAAAATCATTGGTGGGAAGTTGAAAACAAGCTCTAAAAGTGATTATAATAAAACGTTTCGAACTTCTGCTTCATATCTTATGAATATATTACCTTTGGTAAATCAATTTTATCACTAATAACCCTAAATAATTAATTTAAAAACATTTATTTCGACGGACCCATTTATTTATTTGTTGTTTACAGTTCTCCTCAGTTGGTACTTGGAGCTTACACCGAAAGAGTCAGCAATATAGAAGTGAGCCCACTTTATGCAGTGCATTTTCATTAACGTAGTCAGTCCATATTATACATGTCAGTGATTCAAGGTAAAGATAGGCTCCAAACTATCTAATAACTGCCATCCAAACAAAGGCCTGCCCCAAGGATCAATACTCTCACCCATCTTGTAAAACTTATACACAGCTGACTTCCCGACCCCTGAGCTTTCATCCCACAGTGTCAAATCACTGCACTTTGCGGACGATGTCATCCTATACATCAGCTCCAGTAACACAAAACTCGCCGTAACCAAAATAAATAAGTATCTCCAATCCATTCATGATTACGACGATAAATGGAAATTAAAAATTAACACTGACAAGTGTGAGGCAATTGCTTTCAAACGAAACGCATTCGGAAACTTCATAGATCCATTCTAAGACGCTGCACGGGTCTGTACAGAAAACCTGATTGCTTCAAGTTCTTCAACAACAAAACGAAAAAACGGAAATTTCCAGAGTCGACCGAGAAATTATCAAGCAAACATTAAAATTTTTCGACAGACTAGATAACACCGATAATTCCCACGGATTACCTGCAATCTGCACATAACCGGTACCAATTACCATTTGTCATCTCGCACCTCAATAGCAAGCTGATAATTATAAGTAGAAATTAGGATAACGAGCATTAAGGTTTCTGTCTAATTATAAGCCACTTAAGAATAACTTTAAGAGTAAATTAGCACTGTCATGTAATGTGAGTCAATAAAAATGTGTTTCTCTAAAAATTTGTTTCTCTTGATCGCACTTGATCAATCAGTTCCTTGGCTGTTCATTTTCCTCGTGTATGAAAATTCGCTTGAACATATTTTTATTCAATTTGATTTTGAATGTCAAGCCTTTCTTCTTGATAGAAAAACTAGTTTTTCTACTTTCTGCGCGCATGAATAGTCTTCTCGTGCCTAGATATTCTTCTTTGTAATCCAAGCGCTTATTTTCTGTTCATGCCATCAGGGCCGCATTTACCATGAGGCGCATTAAACGGAAGCTGGTGCCTCATGCCCTAGACAGACAACGCTCTTAATGAAGAAATAACTAAGGACTCATTAGTCTATAATGATTCATTAGGAAGTGGAGACACACAGCCATTTCTTTAATTAAGTTGTACTGTCAAACTGGTATTGATATAACATTAAAGAGGCAATATGGATCGAATCAGCGCGATAAACTTTGTTTTTATTTATATTATTTTTCAATTTAACAATTTACAAGTGAGAAAAACATTATATTTAAAAGAATATTGATAATAAAATTTGTGATTTACAATTCTTTGCATTTCTTCTTCTTATTTTTCAAATCGACAGATGCACAGCGGAGCTCCAAATTTACATTATATGCCAAATCTCGCATTTTTCCTCATTATAGCTATAATGAAGGAGGAAAACACTTCATTATCTTCTGATTTTCGAGCCATAATGACATATACTATGTGGCACACGGCACTTTAATGAATAGTTAGTATTAATGCTTCATTAGATCATGCTGTGGGTCTAGGGTATCACTCTCTTAGTGGCCACATTTTAAAACCTCACTCCTCATAAACAACAAAATAAAAAAAAACGGTATCGTTATTGTTGCAAAATAAAAGACTTTTAAATGCTAAGATCATAACAAAAATACTAGAGCGCGCTAAAAAGTTTGCCTCCAATTGAAACACATATATACATATGTACATAATATTGCTCTTTTCTTAGAACATATTATAAGAAACCGATCGTTTTGCTGAAAAACATTTACTTTTTTATTTCATTGGGCGACGTTTCGGGTTCAAGTCGGCTCCTCTTCAGGAGCTCTATTTCTGTCTGTCATATAAATGTTTTTTTAAAGATAATAATAAATAACAAATAACTATCTAATGGAAAACAAATTACAATAAAAGAAAAATACATTATTTATAAATTAAAATAAAGACTTAGACCAAGAAGATCATTAACTAACCACGAAGACATTATGTAACTCATTCATAATATCCTCGTAGAGATATTATTAAGGGGCAGTTCATAACGAAAGCCGGCAAATACAGAAGAAAATGAGATGCAGTATAAATACAAAACCTAAAACCAAAAAAAAAAGACGATGGAGAAGTGAGTGGCAGCGTGTAGAAATGTCATAAGATTTGCACTTCTATTAGAAGTAATTGGCTGTGGCACTGTGCCTTCTTGGGTCCGGCTAGCTTCTTATAACGGCACTGTGCTCCCACATTAAAAACCCTACTTCTAAATGAGAGAGCGTCTCATTGGTCGCAAATTTTGACAATTTAAAAACGACGATTTTAACAGTTGTGTGGAACAAAATTTTACAGCGAATAAATTCTACAAGTAAATCCCTACAAGATCCCGACAAAGATTTGTTGCAGTCTTTTAGTTGGCTTCATTATAAATATAACAAATAGTTTTTTTACTTTAAATGAAGAAGCGAATTTATTAACAGATGAAACAAAATTTCAAGATGAGAAGAAAAGATTGAGACAATTTAATTGTTAATAATTTTAATGTCATTTGCAACAACTGGTTAATTTTGAAAATAAATGAAGGAGTAAAAAGCTATTCAGACATATGTACTAGCATAGATGGCACAAGCACTAGAATGGACCACAACATTTGAAATGATGTATACGTCAAGTGATTCATATTTTTTTGTGTCTGAAGTGTTAAGGAAATCGATCAAATGTATACAAAACCGCTATCATAAAAACATTTGCTTCCGTAACTCTCTAAAACATATTACGGTCCATTCCATTTCACAATCTGTATACTCTGCTCTAGTATGCCATGCGACATCTAGTTCTTGCGCCATCAATGATGTGTCTAAACACGTTTTAAATTTTGTTAGAAAAACATATTGTTACGCGCATGGCCTTAGTTCGTTATTGATTTCACATATCAATAACAAGTTCTTCTTTTATTTAACTTCACTGTTCACTTTTATAACATTTACAAACAATTATCAAATCAACTCTTTATATTACAGCAACCCAAATAGTTTACTTCGTTCCCTTTACTGTCTGAAATAAGATTCGCCTCCTAGATGTGAGAAGCGCTGTATTTATACGAATTCTCCTAGAACCTTCCTGAATATTTCGTTCTCTGAACCTAAAGTTTACTAATAGCTGCGTTTTTTTATCTCTCTGATCTGATCTGGTTCAATTTTAGAGAGATAAAAAACGCAGCTAATATGTCACTAACCTAAAGTTGTTTATATTTCCAACAGATGTCGCTTGTGTCACTTTGTAGCGCGTAGCAATATTCATAAATCAAGAGAAGTACATGGCTTGTATTAAGAAAACTACTGATATTGACTCAGAAAAATTTATTGGTGAACCTAAGCAGCTTTCAATAATGGTTAAGGAAAAAAATATTTTAATTGCAAATATGTAGAAATTTATAAACAATGGGTTAAGATCTACTTTTTCGAATGTAGAAACAATTTTAAAAATATTTTTCACGATTCCTATATCTAATGCAAGTGCTGAACGCTCATTTTCGGTGTTGAAATGAATAAAAAATAATTTACGAAGCAACTTACATCAAGATAAAAGAAGTGACCTGTCGCTATTATGCATTGAATCAGATGTAATGGACACTATTAATTATGTTGGCATTATAGATATATTTGCTAAAAAAAGGACTAAAACAAAAATTTTGTTATTATTTTATTTTTTCTTTAACATTGAACTGATTTGTTTTTTACCTTTTTTCAAATACCACTGCTGTGTTATTTTTATGTTATTAAAGTGCGTTATTACGGAAATGTCGACTTTTGTTTTCAATAAACTAAAAAAATGCATAGGTGCCTTTATATATATTATGAACTGAAATAGACTTATTTGTTGGGGCCTCATAATGATTTTGTGCCTAGGGCCTCCAAGAGTATAAATGCGGCCCTGCCTGCCATCATCCTGTAGAACTCACTTCCTACTGCTATAAGGCGTGCGTGATCGTTGAGAGCGATCACGGTGTTGCTGAAATCAAGCCACTAATCAATCTATTAGACTTAATTCTTTTGTTTCTCATAGTCTGTCTAATTTTAGCTTGATTTATTCATTCATTATAATTTTGGTTTTCTTATACTTTCAATTCATTATTCTGAGTTCCTATTATTATCTATAATTACTAAGCTTTCCATTACATTCTTACGATCATATAAAATCAAAATTATTGTTTTCTCAACTTCGTAGATATGTAAATGCAACAAAACTTTCTTATTTGTATAAATTATAACCAAATCAATTGATTTGAATTTTTTTTCGTCGTAAGTGCTAATGATCGTTAGTCAAGGTGGTTGTAACTCGAGAACTGACTGTATTATGTTCTAATAAAATTTTTTAAATCAAATGTATCACAATTTAACCAAACATAATGGGCCTTCATTCTATTTTATTTATTCATTTTTTAATATCCGAATTATTGCGGGATAATCAAGGGACTGGTTCAGTTGCGTCATTTACAAATAGGCAAAAAAACAAAGTACAAAAATGAATCCTATGGAAACCTTCTTGTTATAGATTAGGAGTTCGACAGTGAATTATTCGCTAAGAAATCAGACGTTTGACGACATTTTATAATGCAGTTGAACGACACATAATTTTTTGATATAATGCAGTAGTAATTCACCATAATTCTCTTCACATTCGAAGCATTGAGGTCAGCCTTTCTTCAAGCATAACAATCTTCCAACTACGTTGAACACTAAAATCTGACTATGGTCAGACGGTCATTCTCGTAGCAGCACTTCGAAACTTTCAGTATGTGTGAATAATTCAAGAATATTTTATATGAAGAAATCGAAACTAATTAGCGATTCAGAATTCTTTTTTAACAGTAGAGAATATTTTCCCTTGTTTGGTTGGGTGGTTGGTTGGAGAGAAAGATGAGAAGTTGATAAGCCTTTCCCTTCAAAGTTATGTATATGCTTACTATTCATAATTACTGTCGAGTCGTATATAACTTGAGACAAAGCAACCATGCTCAAACAAAAACGAGCACCAATTAGCTAATTTACTTCAAAAGCTTATAAATCAGTAATTTTATAATTTAATGACTAATTTGTGTCTTTTGTGGATTGATAGAAACTCTGGCTGAATATCTACATATACAAAGCTGAAATATTGCGAAGATATATGAAATGTTTTGTACCTTAAGATGGTATTATTCACCAGAGTTCTTATAAAATCTTACTGTCTGTTAATACAAAAGCCTTCTTGGAAAATAAGGATAATTAAGCATGAATGGTTGCCAAAGTTATAAGTTCATAACTCCATCATTAGCAATTTTCCATTTCAGCAATTAAGTATTTCACCAAAAAGTAGATATGTATGTTTGTTTGATCATGTGGGATTACATTTACGGCTTATATTTGGGACTCAGAAGTAACTCATTTCATTAACGTAATTCAGAGCTACACGCAAATATAAAGTGAAATGCAGCTGTATCCATGGGAAATTATGAGGCAAAAGCACAAAGAAACCATCAAAGATTTTGTTCAGCTTTTCAAAGTGTAATAGCAGCCAATTTGGGTCAGATTTAGGAACCTGCTTAAATGCTCCTTAGTCTGTTATAAGTACAGCGTATACCCACGTTCCTATCCTACAAATATATCTTTATTTAATTAAGATAAAAGTGAGGGACTTAAAATCTTTCTCATCTCGAACATAGATACTACGTTCAAGTTGAATTATTGTGGTTTAGGTACATTCAATTTTTAATCCAATCATTCTCTGATAATTAATTTTTGAAGCGTATTTTATATTATAAGCCAAATTCGCAAATTTGAATCTAAAAATATTTACTTTGTTTATTTGTTTCCATTAAAAATTATTGTAAGGAATGCCATGGGGATGATAATTAATAACTTCATTTTAGATTCTATATGACCAAAAGGAATTATTTGCTTTAATTCTCCTGACCAGAGGTAAACTGTGAAAAGGTTTTGAAAAACAAAACTACTTAAGTTGTCGGGGATTAAGGAAGTACTCATATCATATTACGCTGAGCGAGAGCGATATTGCTTAGACTAAGTTGACGCTATTAGGGAAATTGTTTTAGATTTTTTATATTCTTTCCGAATCTTTTCTTTTTATACCCGAGATGAAATCTTAAGGCTATACTAAGTTTGTCATTCCGCTTGTAACACATAGAAATAATTATGGTAGAACAAAATGGATTGGACACCCACGTATAATATTAAAAGTAATTTTGATTTTTGCATATCTGTCCGTCCGTCTGTTTGTCTGTCTGTCTGTCTGTGCGCACGATACCTCGAGAGCTTGTGCACTTAGAGAGCTGAATTTTGCACACGTGCTTTAAAAAAAATGTGAAATTAGGTTCGAAAATGAGACAAATCGCATAGCTTCTTCGTAGGGTTGCCATACAAAAATTTCGTTTTTCACTACATATTTGAACAGTGCCTGAGAATGCGTAAGCACAGAGAGCTGAAATTTTGTACATAATTCTTTCATAAAAATAGTTAATATAATTTCAAATATGGTCTAAATCGGACAACCCCTTCTTGGTGTTGCCATACAAAATTTTAAAGTAACTAGCTTTGATTTCACTTAGCGTATTGAAATTCTAATTGCAGGAATTAAAACTGAAGTGAGTTAAGTTTAAAATTGAATGATGAGTTAAGATGACTTTACTTGAGAAACATATTTGCAATAGTGAAAATTGGGCAAGCCCTTCATAAAATTGTAACATACAAATGATTTGCATACAAACTTCGTTATAAACTACTCTTGAACATATCTTATGAAAATTAATTTTTTTACAAAAACAAAAGGCTATGCGTTTTTCTAGATGTTGATTTATGTTGAAACTATACTTATAGTTTGTACAAATCGGGTAAAATAAATATTTTATCAAATACCAACGCCATTTCCACACTATAAAATAGCAGTAACAGTTACGAGTGAACGCTTTTGCTAAATCCAATCAGCTCTTATTCATCAGTCAATATCTGTAAATCTCCCTCTAGCTCTCTTATTTAAAATCAAATTTCAGAAATTTCGTTACAGTATTTCGGTGAAAATGTATAAGATTTCAAAATCTGTTCCATTTTGGTACAGGTAATAAAGAAAAGTTATCGAGATCTACCTGCCCTTTTCCCACATTACAAATAGACAGCGGAAAAAATAAAAACCGATTTATCCCAGCGGGAAATGGATGCAGCACCGCATCGAAGCAGCATTGCACCTTTCTTTTTGCCTTTCTGCACCGAAATTTCGTTGGATCTTACACACCATGTCCTAGGGTGTGTTGCCTTTCTGCAGGAGTAAATATCGGGGAAAGCGTCGGTGAATAATCTTCGAAGAATACATAAATGACTAATCTTCGAAAAAAACCTCAATGAATAATAATCGATGAAAATATTGACGACCAATAATTTTTTGCAGATCCAGGGGTGGTATCTACTTGTAAGTTAAATCGAGTAAAATTGAAACGACTATAGCTAAATTTCATGTTAAGATATATCTAATAAGATTTTTGTTATGTAATTCGCCTATTAGAAGTCGTTTCGACTTAATTCAATTCAAATTATATAGTAGCTCCATAGCAGAAAGGAATGGATTTTGGATAAAAAAGAATTTTTAATCGGTTATTGCTATACCAGGAAAATCGTTTGGAACTTGGGAAAATAAAAATATTTATTTAAAACAATTAAACATATATTTCACATGATCTGAAGACAACTTACAACAAAAAAACTTTAAGTGGATAATGCAACAAATTTATTATCTAATACAGGGTGAGCAACCTTTTTAATCAATGGGCCAATTTAAATTTTAAAATTTTTTGGCGGGCCGCACATAAAGTAACACTTATTAATAATTTACAAAACTTTATTTATAATAAACATTAGAATAAAAAAATATAAAATTTAAAAAAAAAGTAAGGATTTCATGTACAAATTTTAATGCAAAATAAAAACAAACAAGAAAAGAACAGAAAAACGAGTTTACTTGAAATTTAGCTACACGTACGCCGCTTTCTAATCGTGCATGACTCAGTCTTGATCGGTGGTCATTTTTGATTAATTTCATGGTTGAAAATAATTGTTCGCAAACATACGTACTTCCGAACAGAGACATCATTTGCTTTGCATTTTTCGTCAAAAGCGGAAATTTCTCAAGGCTCACATAAGATTTATAAAAATTTTCGATGTTTACTGAGAAAAATAAATTGTTTAAATCGGTATTATTCTGAATGTCAATCACTTCCATTTCAAAGTCTACGGGAACTGTATCCACATCGCTATTAAATGGCGAGCAAAACATTTTCATGGAAACCGCTGTCTTCTCAGCTTTGAACATTTGAAATCGTAATTGAAATTCGTTGATTAAAATGTCTACATATTGTGCGTATTTTTGAGAAGTAGTAACGTTTTCTTTTTCTAAATGTGGAAATAGAGACACATTATTCTGCAAAAGATGCTGTTTCCACAATTTTAATTTGCGCTCAAAGCCCTGAAATTTATCATACAAATTGTGAATAAACTGTCCTTTGCCTTGAAGTTCCACATTAAGATCATTGAGATGCTGAGTCATGTCGATAAGAAACCCAAAATCGGACATCCATTCTTTATTACCAAAATGAGGAAAGGCATATCCCTTTATATCCAAGAACAATTCGATTTCGCTTTTTAAGTTGTATACTCTATTCAGCATTGCACCTCTACTAAGCCAACGTACTTCGGTATTAAAAACCACGTCGCCATATTCACTTTCTAAATTTTTCAGGAATTCTTTAAATTCACGGTGATTTATCTCGCGCGACTTTATAAAATTGATTAGTTTAATAATTGGTACTGTGACATTGGGCAAACACAATCTTTTCGCACACAAATTTTCCTGGTGAATTATGCAGTGGTTAACGAATATTTCCCTTCCTGTGACCTTCTTAATGTCTTGAAATAGCCTTCCCGATACTCCTACCTCCATGCTTGGCATTGCTTGTGCTCCATCTATCGATATACCAATAATCTTTTCTAATGAAATTGAAAAATTTTCCAACACAGACTTTAGTTCATCGTACAGGTCTTTGCCGGTTGTAGTCCCTTTCATTGGAATTAGTGAACACAATTCTTCGGTAATATTAAATTTGGTGTCAATACCACGTAAAAATATAGCCAGTTGTGCTGTATCGCTAATATCGCAACTCTCATCAAGTTCCAAAGAACAGTATTCGAATTTTGCAATGCGTTCACGAAGCGTTCTTGCTATGTTCTCGGACAAGTCTTCAATTCTCCTTGCAATGGTGAATCTTGATAAACTAATGTTTGAAATAATATTTATTTTATCAGGAAATGCTATTTCTGCAACAGCAGTCAGACATTCTTTTATCATCTTTCCATCCTCACAGGGTCTCATTTTTTTTTTGCCAGTATTTGACTAACAACAAAACTAGCCTTTATTGCCGTATTTGATAAAATAGCTTGATTTTTAAAAATAGCCTGTTGTTTTCCCAAGTTTTTCTCCATTTGATTATACTTATCTATCCGGAGTTGTCCTGTTAAGTTTTTATATTGTTGTTCATGTTTTGTATCGTAATGCCTTTTTATGTTATATTCTTTTAATGTCGACACATATTAAGCATGCAGCTTTATCTTTGACGAAAGTGAAAAAATAATCAAATTTCCACTTTTCTTCGAAATGCCTGTGCTCATCCGCAAAGTTCCGTTTTTTTGTTTGCTTTTCCGACATGCTATTATGGATTAATAATTTGAAAGTTAAAAAAATGTGTAGGAAATTTAATTTCGAATAAAAAAACTCTAATATTACCTTTTTGACAATAACATTGCACTCACGCCTTTCAAGAAACACAAGAATTGCTAAAATTACTAGTTAACAGCTTACCAGTTTGACTCTGACTGATTGTGTGAAAGAAGCAAACACAAACAAGCACAGACGCGGCGCGCTCGTATTGCATGTTTGAACAAGTCGCCGACGAGTTACTCACGTCACAAAAAATTATTTCGGTTTAGTATGTACTACCATTTTATTATAATTAATTTTAGAACAATATATTGATGGGAGAAAGTCGATAAAATAAATTCAATTTTAGAAATGTTTGGCGGTCCGCATAAACATGTTTAACGGGCCGCGTGCTGCTCATCCCTGATCTAATAGGATATTTAATGTAGTACAATATTAAAAAAAAACAAAAACTGCGTAAGAGGACTGCACACGAACCAGTAATCGATACTGATTTCCTCGACAAATTCCTGCATGGGTACCTATTTTCATTCACGATAATGGAATGATTTATGACACCTTAAAACTGAGTTCAATTTATCATACTTGAACAAAACTTTATTCTGAGTAAGAGTCCATAAGGGACTAAATTCTAGAAGATATTCAGGATCTTTCAGGTTTTATTATTGCGCAATTATTATATATACAATACACTAGAAAGAAAATTAAGGTTGTAGGTTGTGACAAAATAATAAATCGGTTGACCTGTCTCGTATTGGAGGGATAGTTCAATTATAATTATACCTGTTGAAAATTGTATAAATTCAAGATCAATCGAGCAGAAATTCTTTTCATCAACAACGCTTTTTTTGTGAGAGCTATTATACACACATAATTTCATTTTTTTTTATTACGGGCAATTGTGCAGAATATATAGTTCTATTTATTTCAGAAGTTCACGTATGTAATAATTTTTATTATTTATTTTATATCTCTTTTGCGGCAAAACTATTTGAGCTTGGTTAAACATCCCAATCCATCAAAAATCCTGCGGTACCACTTCGTGAGCTTGCCGGTCATGATTTTTCCTTGCTACTTCTTAAATTCTATTGCATTTACCCACCAGTGGTAAGGGTTCAATAGTTAACAGTGAGATTCAAACCTAATCCACGAATTTTTTCTTACTTTGAGTTGAAAACTATATCTGTTATCAATATATTATATATATTATCTTATCGTATATCTTTCTGAATCTATTTCATAATTTTAATTAACTTTCAGTTTTATATAAGTTTTATATAATTTGCAAGTAAAATTCCGAAGCTTAGAAAGCAATCTCTTGCACAAAGCCCTGAATTTCGTTCTCGAGAACAATCGCGGGACACTGCCGCGCATGCGATTAGACGCCAGAACGTAGAATTGCGTTCTCAATTACAAGCGCGTGACACTGCGGCGCGTGCGATTAGTTGAAAAGATATAGAGATCACGCTTCAAACACAATGCCGAGGAGGGAAACTCGACTTCGCCAACGTCGGGCAACCGAGGAAGCTACATTGCACTCCTACTTGTGTGTGAGGAATTTTAGATTAATTGAAGAAAATCGGCTATCTAAAAGCTTTATGCAGTCGCGGAGAAATATCAACATTCGCAAAAGTCTCCTTTCCAGTGATACGTGTGAATATTTTGCGCTTTTAGCTCAAGACACTTTACGGCATAGGGAAACAATTTTAAGGAATTACAACGAAGTCGTAAAAGAATGTCCAGTGGAGATTTGTAATTGTTGTGGTAGTCTTTGGATTCATAGCCAAATAAAATGTACAACAAAAAATTTAATTGTTCGTCGATTCTCAGAAGAAGATTTTGCAAATAAAGTTTGCGCACTTTCCGGTTCTTTTCCTTCTGACAACAACTCATATTCTTTATGTTCTCACTGCAAAATGTAATTACGAAAGGAAAGGTTCCCAACATTTGCTTAAATAACGTCTTAAATTTTCCAGAAATTTCAGGTTGTCTTAAAAATTTGGCTCAACTTGAACAACGACTAGTTGCTTCGCGCATTCCATTTATGCAAATTAGAGCTCTGGCCGAAAAGGCGCAGTGGTGCATATTCTAATCTCTGTAAATGAAACAGTCACTGCGTTGCCCAAGACATTCGAGCAATCACATGCTGTACAGGTTCATCTCAAACGATGTTTGGAATATAACCAAAGTTTCATGCGTGAAACAATCCAGCTTGCTATGCTGTAGTGCTGCATTTCTAGAATACTCCTCGTGCAGAACGGAGAACATAACTATATCTGAGGAATAGATTCAAACATTTTCCATCCGGGGAGGATATAACCTGAGTGGTTTCACGGGAGGATGGGGGTATAGTAAGAGGATTCTCGAGGGAAGCTGAAGAAATTGAAATGAACTTCGATGCCTACGCTCCAGAGGATCTCAATCCCGGAGGTGAACAAACCTTTTTAGATAATATGCCCCTGGAGAATCTTTCTATAGGCTTTGGCACCCAATGAAGGTCGTCGACCACTTAATATTCTTTTGATGCTCATCCTTAGGAGCTCGCCTTTCCCGCGATCTATTATGGCCGCCCAAGAGCCGTCAATAATCTTACATAAATTGTAAGTGCAGAATTACAGAGGATCGACAGACGCTGCGCGTCTGTAGAAAAACTTCTTTATACCTACAAAAAGTATGCATTGTTAAACATTAGAAATGCGATTTCTATATGTATCAGAAAAATGATTCTTGCCATACTTCCCATACAGCTTCGAATCTTTTAAATGAATGTTTTGTTAATAATTTCGTACAACACCACGATAGCTATCGAATATTAAGGGTATGGCGATCTTCATCATCCCATTGGGAGGCGGACAAAAATAAAGTTATCGCCATTATTAAACAATTCGGTCCCCCACATTTTTTATTACCCTCTCGGCATCTGAAACTAAGTGGGTTGAACTGCTCGTCGTTCTTTCCAAAGTAGTAGATGCGGTTGATATTTCATCAGAAGCGGCAGAAAATATGGAATTTTTAGCTAAATCTAGAATGATAATAGCCGATCCGGTAACGTGCGCCCAGCGCCCGACCATAGATTCCGCGCTGTAAAAAATATTCAATATTCCTAATACATTTCTATCTAGCTAATTGGTTAATTAAATGAAAGTAAACCGGAATCACTCTGCGGAATAATTATTCTTTCACGTCGATCTTAAGACTGAGTTTTTATTATAAGTAATTTTAAGTTGCTCTCTTCCCAAAGAGCTTTTGGTAGGTGTTTCATATTCCAATGCGTCGACAGTTCTCATGGCTAGTGAAGTTACGAAATGTGCATCTCGTCATGAAACTTTATTCTTTTAGAGGGAATGCGAATTTCGTATCATCCCAGGCTTTTGTCAAGTTTCCTTTCTTTTGTTGTGTTACCTTGAGACGACAACATAACTTGCGCGAGTTAACCTTGGAGTATCTAGATTGATGAGAGAACCAATGGACGAAATACTTCAGGGTAATTTCACGGTAAAGCAGAGACTGTAACATTTGGGACAAAAGATCATTTCTGGAACTGAAATTTCTGCACAAGAGGCTGCTTATAATGTCCTTGGATTACATATGTCCGCGAGCAATAATTCAGACGTGTTCATTAGTACATCTCCACCTAACGAATAGGTCAGAATGGTGAGACCGAGGGCAGATTGGCAAATTATTGAAACCGATCCACCAGATATATTCGTGCCAAACCTCCTAGACCCATAAGTGCAGCATCCTGACAGTTTGGAGGAACTATGTGTGGTAGAGTCTGCAGCTCTTTATAGATATACAAAAACTGCTGGCACGCTCTCCAAAACTATACAGGAATTAGAGGATAATATCCAAGAAGATGCCGAACCGTTAAAACATAATAGGGTCCAACGCTTGAAAGACTATGGCGACTTTTTACGAAAGCGAGTGAAGTCTTGCCTAATTCTCTACCGGCGATATAAGAGGATCCCGAAAATTTTTACAGGGAGTACGTTATGCTCTTTATTCCACGAAGGAACGAAGAATCTGATATTCTTGCGTAGAATTGTCGCGAAATATTTTGCAGACCAGAGTCATGATTTCCAAAAATCGATTGCGATACATTTTAAGAGAAATTTGGCATTCGGTGGTAGTCCTCGGAGATTTAAGGCAGCTTTCCAGCTATCCGGGACTCCTCTATGGGATCTGTTCAAGTATTACCTCACTAAAATTATGCAACAAAGGAAAATCGCACATTTGCAATGGCTCTGAATAACTTAGCCCCTGGAGCTCTGACCGTTGCCGACATTGGCCTTTTTCTACAAGGAATAGTGTCTCCTGAAGAAATTCACCGGAAGGCCATTCATCTACTTCGCTCAAAATAAGAAGTTAATAATTATAATTGCTATAAACTGGGACTACCGATCACAGTCAATGTTGACAACTCTGACGGATTTGTGAATGGTGCTTCTGAAAAACTGATGCACATTGACTATGGCAATGTGGGGGATGGTTCCCACATTTCCATACGTGTCTGGTTAAAATTTGAAAACGAGACAGTTGACTCTCTTGCAAGAGGAAAGAGGCCAAATATACAACATGCCTCTAGGATTCCAAAGATTGCGAAGTATTTTCATTATAAGCGAAATAACCAAATTTCAGTCGAACGCAGCCAGTTTTTAGTAGTACCAGCAGAAGGAATTACAATTGTTAAAAGTCAGGGCGCCACTTATTCGAAGGTAGCTGTTCTTCTAAAACGCGGAATGATAAGGCCTTCCTTGTATGTTGTTTGTAGTAGGGCTTCGAGTGCTTCCAGACTCTACCTCTTATGGAACCTCAATACACCAAAACCTCTCCCCCACAGATGCTCTTCAAGTTGAAATAGTTTCTTTACTTACTGAAAAGGCGCTTCGAACCCACTTCGATTTTCTCTTGAATCGTTCTGAATTTTCTCAATGTTTAGTTTTATATCAGAATGTTCAAAATTTGCATGCGCACTATCAGGACATTATGAGCGATAGCCTCATTATCACTTGTGACCTGCTTTATTTCGTTGAAACTTGGCGAGGAATACCCGATTCCTGGATATACAACTTTGCGGTTGGAAAGTACTTATGCGGAAGGATGGAAGAAGAATGGTATTGTCTGCTATGCGAAGTTTAACATTTCAAATGAAATAAGGGTACTTGAGAGCAAAAACCTTTCGTTAAGCTCTAACAACGTATTCCAGTACGTTTTATTCCGATACTGCAATTTTCACTTAGTTAGTCTTTATAGGAATCCTACATATCCAAAACGTGTGGTAGTTTATGAAATGTCCAGCATTTTTTAACGTCACATTGTTGAACAAATTACTATTTTGGGTGATTTTAACGCGGACATTTGCATTAGTGGACCAAGGGAGTCCATGAAGTGCAACTTATTACGCTTGGGGTTTCTTCATGAGCAAACCACTAACTACCACTACTGGAGGTACTCAAATAGATTCGGCGTTTTCAAACCTGGACGGAAATGCAGTCAGTATAAGAACGTGTGAGACGGCGTACAGTTACCACGTTTGTATTCGCGTAAGGCTTGAAAGAACCCTTTACAATCAGTAGAGAAACACATAATATTTTAATTTACGCTACATCTTTCTTTCTTTCTTTCGTTCGGTTCGGTTGCCTTATTATAACCTAGATGAATTCTCCGCTCGTTTGTTTTCATATATGTAATTTATTTATTGTTTATTTGTTGTTTGTTTTTATTTGGTATGTATTTATTTATTTGTTTTTTTTTCAAATTTTTTGCTTGGCCATAGATGTTAGTTATAGAGCGCGTTCACAGGTTACAGATAGTGGAACGACCTATAAATGTATACGGTTATACCCATATATAGTGTAGCTGCGAATATTCAAATAAGTAGCCGCGAACAATACATCTTAAAATATTTAAACAAAATTTAACTGTTGTTACACTGAAGATGTCAACGATATCATCTAGGGTATAATTTTATTGGTTTTCGACCAATTATAACTTTTTCTCTTGTTTCTACTATTCTCAATTTTATTTATTGGTTTATGTTTTATGATATTTTTGCTTTTCTGTACCCTAGATGAAATCATAAGGAATACTAAGTTCGTCATTCCGTTTGTAATGACAGAAATAATGCTGGTAGAGCAAAATCAGTTGGACACCCACGCATAATATTAAAAGATATTTTGATTTTTACATGTCTGTCCGACTATCTCTCCGTCCGTCCATCTATCTGCCCGTCCTCAGGATAACTCGGGAACGCGTTCTGTACAGTCCACATATATATATTTAAGTCGCGATGAACAAAATAAAAATAAAAATAAAAAGAACAAAAAAAAAGATCACAAAGAATCATTACTTTAAGGTTAAATATAAATAGACTTAAATACTCATCTAATTAAAGAGCTCCAGCACCCCAGAGTCCATTCCATCTATAAATATTCAAAAAGTATTATTATTTCAACTGAAAAATACATAATTAAAAACAAACTCACTTAATCATACACAGCATATTTACATTTTTGTAATGTCATCTAGTGACATTACGTCAAACAGCTGATGTTACCACAACCGGAAGTGAACTAAATGAAACCAAGCCTTGCCAGGGCAATACATCATGATGCACGTACATAGCTGTTCACGGCTATAATATGAAAGCATCCTCCACCAGAGTCTAATCTGGGTTTCGTATCCTTTGAACAGAAGGCTAATTTTGTTTATCGTCCAAATAGAAGTTTATTTCTATTGATGTAGAAGTCTAATTCTACAAGCAATCCAATCTCCCAAAAAGGTTGATATTTGCCCCCATTCGTTGAACAGGAGTATAATTCTGCCCACTGGCTTCAACATTCGCTGTAACAGAAGTATAATACACCCTACACGCTTTAGCACATTGTAGCGGGAATATTATCCCGCCTACACGTTTCAGCATTCTTTGTAACAGAAGTATATTTCTGCTTAAACCCTGCAGCACGTTGCAGCCGAAGTACAATTCTACTACATCTTCGCGCTCACTCTCAGAAAATCTTATTCGGTGTAAGTCTAATTCCAAAGAAGTAAAATTTGTTCTTCTGTTTTGTTCAGGAACAAAAGTAAGGAAAGGAGGGCGCACAGCATCCCGAATTATTTTTGAATTTACCACAACTCAATTTTATTTGAACTTTAACTTGTAATTTTTTTTTTTATTGT
Source organism: Dioctria linearis (assembly GCA_963930735.1). Taxonomy (NCBI): domain Eukaryota; kingdom Metazoa; phylum Arthropoda; class Insecta; order Diptera; family Asilidae; genus Dioctria; species Dioctria linearis. Next base: position 64,707,464 of record OZ005740.1, read on the forward strand.
GGAATTATATTTTATTTTAATTGTATTAGTAGCTTTAGTAGATTTTAAGCTGTATTAGAAAAGTGAATTGTGATATTTAGGTTAGGATATATAAATTCAGATTTATATTTGAACTACAATAAAGCTCAGTTATCTATTACCAATCGGCACCCTCCCTTACGCTTGAGACTAGATCTCACACGTTCACTTAAAACGCTGAAATTTTGCACACGGACTTTTTAAAGGAATAATAAACATAAGTTCGAAAATGGGACCGATCGGGCACCTCGTTCGTAGGGTGGTCATACGACAATTTCGTTTTCTCTATATATTTGGAAACTGCCTGAGAAGGCATCGATGTAGAGAGCTTAAATTTTATACACGAGATTTTCATTAAAATTGGAAATAAGCTTTCAAAAATGGACCAAATCGGGCAGCCTTTCTTGGTGTTGTCATACAAAACGTTCGGTTTTCACAATATATTTGGACACTGCCTGAGAATGCTTCGACGTAGCCACCTGTTATTTAGTACGCACCATTTTTATTAAAATACTAATATATCGATTTCAAAAATGAACCAAATTCAGCAACCCATTTTTGGTGTTGCCATTCAAAACTTTTGGTTTTCATCTAGGGTATATATAATATTATTGGTCTTAGACCAATTATGTTTGTTTCTCTTGTTGTTATTGAACCAATTAACAGGAAAAGAACTACTTGTTTAAAAAAACATAAATACTGCACTCAAATACGTAGTTAACAACACATTTACAGCAAATAATTTGTTTACACATTGGATACGAATTTTGACTCATTGTCTTATTTTCTTGTCAGAGAATAACAGGAATTGGCTGAAATTTCGATAAACACCTCCTACGGGATCCAAGAATGAACTGGCGTGACGCATAATTCCATCAGTTAGCTTTAATACGTACGAGAGAGCAGCACTAGTAACGATAACTAATGTTCATGTTAAAATGTTAATGTTAAGAGTAGGGACGACTAGGCCTCCAGGACCATGCGGACACCGCGACCAGAGTTGATCTATTGTGCCTTCCCCTAAGGTGGTTAGGAAAAATCGAGTCTTTTAACGAGCTCGATTATTACTCTCCGGGTTAGATTGTAAACTTTATTTGGAGAGATGAGTGCAACGGTAACTAAGTCAACTGCAAAAATTCAAATAAACTGGTACGCACGATAACCTACGGCACAACATTCCCCCACCCTCTCCTACCACTGCATAGTAATATAGTGTATTTTTTAAATTTCAAATATAAGACGTTTCTGTTGTCGAATTATCTCAATTAATTTCAGATGTAGTATTTACGAAGTATAACAAACAGTTAGAATAATTTCCACCTTCTACTTTCTGCTTCAACGGTGCGTTATTAAAAATTGTAGAATCCCGCATCATGATCCTGTCCAACTAGAAACAAGATCAATAAACCCCATGTACACATTTTGCGATTTCTAAATACTTCAGAATCAGACCCCTGTAATTAAAATTAAATAAATTAGAGACGAAGTATAACAGACAGTTAGAATAATTTCCACCTTCTACTTTCTGCTTTAACCGTGCGTTACTAAAAATTATAGAATCCCGCATCCTGATCCTGTCCACCTAGCAACAAGATCAATAAACCCCATGTAGACATTTTGCGATTTCTAAATACTTCAGAATCGGACCTCATGTAATTAAAATTAAATAAATTAAAGACAATATTTGCAAAGATAAAGAAAGAAATACAATGACGAATTTATCAGGAGTTTGAGATCCGTCAATTGCTCCACATCAAGAAACGATGCTATCGACATATATATATATTTTATTTCCACTTTATACGGAGGAAGCTTTGTGCATATATTCTGAAAATAGTTTTCCGATTGCCATTGATATGCATACATACGTAAAACAATATGTCATGCCCTCGAGACTTCCATTCTGCAAATATCAGAAACGGCCCCATGTCGCGAAAAATCTTAAGAGTTATTAATAATTGGTTAAATTGGTGAGTCACAGTCATTTCTGTAAAAATTCGAGAAAAATAGGATAAGTATATGTATTCAGTTCAAATTCATTATTTGTGTGTCACATATAATATTGTAACAATTGTTGTGTACTAGTTCTTGACCTTATCATTTAACTAAACTAATTGTAAGAACATTCATATCATCTAGTACTAACGTCGTCGCTTCTCTTCTCCTACCTAGATGTTTTTAGTTGTAAGTTCTTTGGTTGTTGTCTAGTACGCAAGTCACGAGTAAAAAGCGTAAAAAGAAAAGCGGTTTTATTTAAAACATCCCCCTGCCAAATATTTATTAACAATATTACCTATCATAGGGATACTCCAAATCAGTTTCAATTAAGTTGAGAACTTGCATAACAACTTTCTTCGTAAGCCTGAGGCATTTATAAGAAGAAAGTTCGGTAAAAAAGTTTTCCTTTATAATTATTTCTCGAGAATCCACTTTTTAAGATTTCAAAAATCTCTAAATCATCTTCGATGTGGTCCCTATCTAAATTCAAGATGAATTTCAATTATTTTTTTTTATTACACAGTTTCAATAAAAAGCACTTAATTTTTATTTTGTTTCAGGCCTATTTGAATCAACGAATTTTAATAGTTATATTTTATTGTTAAATGTTAAGCCGTAAATTTTCTGCGACTTAAGTTAAGTTTCGCTTTATAGATTTTAAGTTTTGCTTAACTTTTGGTGCAATTGTGGAATTGACTTTCATGATTTGGGAAATAACTCAGTAGAATTTCGGTTCTGCTGCTAGGAGTGACAGTGGCTATCCGTGAATTTAATTTTTATTCTGATTTTCAATGCTCTTTAGCCAGACTACTACATGAAATGTACTGAGTACTTTTGCTTATAGAAATTCTCTGTAAAATTTTCTATTAGTACAGATCCAAATCAAATTTCTTTGTAGTCTAAAAGGTCGATGCACACTTACCGGCACAGCACGTATCAACACAGACAGGCAAAATATTTTTCTATGAAAACCACCGGCACCGGCAGGAAGAGAAAACTCCATTGCTGGTCGCTATCGGTGGCTAAAAACCAGACCGGTATTTGTCGGTTGCTGGTGTGTTGTGAAGTTTAGATGATGCCGGTGCTGGTCGATGCCTGCCTGTGTCAGTTCGTGGTGTATCGGCAAGTGTGAGTAGACCATAGTCATACTATATGCATGATATAGATTCATTGGTATCTTTCATACTCATAATCATTCATAATCCGATTTTCATCAAACAAGAAGATTTCCTTCAACTTCAGAATTATCATTACTACGACACTTTCGACCATTTTATTACCTGAAGTAAAGAGAAACAATTTAAATGATCACAACGTCTTTATTCTTAAGAATAAACACAAAATCAAGAATCTTCAATACTTCTGGTGCAGTGAAATTTATACAAACTCTTTCGGATTTAATGTATACATGGCCTGGGTGTGCTTCACTCGCAGGTAATTCCTGATCTCATGAATTTAAAATGACATTTGAACCAATACTCTGCTTCTTTTGCATTTTAATAGCTCTAATGACGGAACATTTTTCCTTCATGGTAAATATGTAGAAGTTCAAAGTATGCATTAATTCTGGAATGTATGTATGGATATATGGAAGTGGTTTTAAATGGTTTCCAACTTTATCCTAAGAGGTGTCCATCTAGTCAAGCTATTCAAATAACGAGAAACCAGACATTCGAACTAATGTGTCCACCTAATTAATTTTTCAAGTTGAATTAAAAACTTTTCTTCAATTCACTCTTTGCTCTTCACCGCAATCTACACAGAGAATATCTTTTCATATAGAGACTACATATATTTTTGTTGCTTGAGAAAACCAATTAAACTCTTTATTTCAGTTGGCTTTTCCACACGACGAAAGTACGAGTATTTGTCGCAGTTGTGAGCCTTAAAAGCATGCAGATTTTAACAACTTGAGCTTTTAACTGAAATTTTCTATCGAGAAATCGTTTTCTAAAGTAATTTGCATTGCATTTAAATTGTACGTACTTACCCACCTGGACATTAGACCTCTTTCCATTTTTGAGAGAAAGATTTTTGTGATGATATCCTTGAATCTGTGAACGTTTTCGTGGATGCTCGCCAGAATTTTAAATGCTTTTTCAGATTTAATCAACTGCAGTTCATATACATATGAAATTTTAGAAAACATTTACGCTAACGAGAAATTCTATAAAAAGGATGTTTGATATTTCAAGGTAAAGTTGCATTTGCATTATGATGATAGTAAGTTGGCACCACAAAGAGGTCCAAGTAATATAGGAAAAAATGGGTTGACTGATAATCTCGAATTCCCAAAAGAGTCTTGATTTGCTTAATCTAAATCAAATACCTCTCGGATTTTGTTTTGGTCTGGTAATTTAGGTTACGTTAGGTTAGAGTGGCGTCTATCGCAATACATACCTACGATCAGCCACTGATGGTACATTGTGATGCTATCTCATCGGGACTATACCTGGAAATTATTGTTTAATTTAAGGTTTACGTTAAAACCAGCCGAAAGAGCTAACGAGCTTGTACTATATCCTCGGATTGGCGTAAAAGTAGCTACCAATCGAACTCCTTCTACGTTTGGTATGGTTGGACCATTTACATAGTAGGTGTTGAACATCAATACAGGCGCCGACCCAGAACTAATACTTGGGGGAAGGCTGGGGATCTAGTTGGTCAGGAGTTAAACAACAATAAAAGATACTAAAAAAACCAACATATCCTTCGGAAAAATTTTTATATTAATCATAATCAGACAAAGGCCCAGAAGCCAAAAATGTAGAAAAGCATTTTATTAATTAAATAGAATTTTATAAGAATATTGAATCTTCTTGTTTTATGTTTAGGAGTCTGGTGATAACTTTATCTATAGCGATGTTGGTATCGTGATATATATTTAGCAAAGTAAGACCGGTAAGGCGTTCGTCTCCCATATATATATATTCACGAAGCCACGTTTTAAGTAGAACTGAAAGTATCCCGATTATCCGGAATAATTAGGATCCGATTCGTCAAATCTGGGTATCTGGATAGTTCGGATCCGAACACTCCAGATCTGGATCCGAACTCTCCAGATCTGGATCCGAACTCTCCAGATCTGGATCCGAACTCTCCAGATCTGGATCCCAACCATCCAGATCCAGACAAAGCAAAACCGGTTCAAAATTTCTTCCTAATTGCATTGTTTCATTGGGAAAATCGAAATATCATGAAATTTATATTTTCCCAATTATGCAATGCAAATTTTTGAACCTCTTTTGCTTCCTGGATTTGGATTTGTTTTTATTTTTAATACATTGTTAAGCCAAACTTGGGCATACCCTATGATGCAAAACACAGCATGGCAGGAAGGAGATATGGATAGGATTAGGGGATATGAAGAGAGTGGTAGAGGTGGCGATGAATGTTACCGTTTAACTTTAGCAGATTGTATGCCGGAAGAAAAACAGAATATGGCAAGTCGTTCCACATTCCTATAGTTCGGGATAAAAAAGCATCACGGAATTTTACGATACAGCCGAAAGTAGTTTGAAGGGTGAAGGACTGTACGCGGTCTGATATAGGACTTGTAGAAGAGTGCTGATGGGCCCATTCGAATTTCAGGAATCAGATAGTTTACGAATCAGGGTATCTGTAAATCCGGATATTAGTAAATCCGGATAATTAGCAAATCCATTGCATTCAAATCTGCATATATAATGACTTAACTTTATTCAAACAGCTTTATAGTAATCCCAGATCAACGGTTTTAAAAGAAAATAATGTTTTAATGGAATAGAGAATTTGTATAAGAACGAATAAGAATCACAGAAAAATAGTTGATCAGGTTTTTCAATAAATAAAATGTAAATTAGGAGATATTTTCCGGAATAATCCCTGATTAAAATATAATTGAAAACCTTATTGAAAAGTATAATTTCTGTATAAATTATCTTTACAGGCATTTTAAGTGTTTTCATTTAACTTTGTTTCGATTCTTTCACCATTTTTTTAATGAGACATATGTATATACAGGTAGGGTGAGAACTATCTACTATGTCAAACGTCTAAATGCGTTAAATTTTATCGTATTATTTACATTATTATCATGTTATGCTACTTTCCTTGTACAAGGGTTTGAAACTCCAATGACATATGTAACTACAAATATTTATGTCACATCTGTATGAGATGCTAGTAATACACACGTGCATGAGTTAGTTTTAAAAGTACCTGAACGTAGTTAGTGCCAGGTCATGACCCCGTCCTGCCCAAAGCATCAGCAACCACATTTTGTGGTATATAACTGTCGTCAGGCACTCAACAGAAAATATTTCTGTGGTTAGCATCTCTCTAATATTGTTCAAATTCAAGACTTTGATTGCAGCTTGGCTGTCAATATAGGTCCTGATATTTCGATCGCTAGGCACGTTATAAGTTGTTTCTAGCACGCAGTAAGGCTGCGTTACTTATAGTTAGAACCTCCGCTTGGAAGACACTGCTGCAGTTCGATACGCGATAAAAATCTTGTAGTTGGAGGGATGCTGACTATATCCCGGTTCCTACTCCCACATATCTACTCGAATCTTCTGTAGATTCATATATATCACAGTCATAGTCATTTGTCACACGAATATGCATTCACTTCTTTAGAAATGCTAGTTGAGAAATTGTTTTAAGAATCCAGTCTAGTATGGCTCTTCATATGACTATGTCTATATGTATACGTGACTACCCCGAGACAGATATTTAGTATAACCTTTTTTCCCTAAGGTCTATGACTATCCAGCGGCCTGACTATTTCACAGTGCATTGAAAACTGTTTGAGCTAGACATTATCTATCGATGTCAATGGGCAAGAGCTGGAATATAATCTCCAATACTTCCCGTCGGTATTATTAGAAGAGTTCCAGTACTAAACAAGCATCTCTCTGTATTTTGATACGACTTATCGGATGAATCGCTCTCTCTAGAGCACTCAACCGCAGCAAGATTCCATAGTTTGCTCGGGTTAATGATGCTCAAATTGCTTCGGGTGAAATATTCACTTGAGCAAAACCAAAATTTCTCTAGCCTTATTTAGTTCGCTCCCTTGCACTCGTTTGTATTTCGTGCTTTATGAAATTGTAGTTTCTGAAGCGGTTGAAATTGTCGAAGCACATGCCTATTCTGACTAGTTTACCGATTACTTACTTACTAGTATACTTATGGATCTCAAATATAACCCGAAAGTAATTTTGTATGAAGTTCGGGTATTTGATGCAGGCAGGTTTCTCGAAAACCATGTAACACTCCCGCAATCCTGCTCATATCATTAGCTCTCGAATGTAAGGAATCCAGGCAGGCTGCGACTGGAGGATAGATCTCAATTATGTTTTCGATAAGTTGAATGAATTTTCTTTTTATGATTATTTTGGTAAAATAGGTAAAATCAGTTAATGTGATATAGTTGCCATCGGCTATTCTGGTGTAATGTACCACATTATCTGCTATATCTTTGTAAGAATTTATTATCTATTGGTTTTCTTCATTTCCTATTTATATGCCATACGAATTCATATAAAGTTTTGTAAAAAAATAAAATCAAGTTCGTAGATTCGTAAAATTTGACAGCTCCTTTGTAGTGTTGCCATAGCAAATAATTAATTCTCACTACATATTTGGGCATTACTGAATTTCGCTCTAATGGGCTTGAACTTGGATTGCTAGCCACTCAGCCGAACTATAAAGAAATATATACCGGAAAACATATGCCAAGGTGAAGAATCCGTCCCATACGCTGGTAATAATGCGAGGAAATTGGTATGTATAATACTCACCATGATAGCCAGATCTGTTTTAGTCAGTTTCTGCCTTACAAGCAGGAACATATGATTCACGGGAAATGGTTTCATATATTTAAACCTGTATCAAAAACTTGATACAAAAGTTGTGCCAGAATAAAGAATTCAATAGAAAGGTACTCAGAGTAGCAAAAATCCACCACTGAACAAAACAAAAACTCGCAGGTGTTCCAGTAGGTCAAATGTGGCGCCGACCGTGATCTTGCATTAGAAGCAGGAAACTGGGTAACCAAAGACAGACCAGTCGGGAGGGGAAATCTCTCAAGAGAGCTCTTTTAAGAAAAATGAGGATATAAAACAACAACAAACTACTACATATAGGTCAAGCTGTAGACAAACAGTCTACATAGTTCTTCAAAGGGAGAGAACCTTTTTAGATCGTCCGGAACAAAACACCTACTAATATTTGCAGTTTTTGTCACTTCATTCATTACAGAAATAATTATCTCTACTCAATTTGATAGCTCAATTTGAACGCAAAAGTAGTTGGAATAGACATCATTCTGCTGAATTTACTAAAGCGGTACTATACTCCAGTAAATCTTGTTAGAATCATGTAACACCTGTACATTTCCGACAGATTGGTGAGAAGACGTAATCGTCAAGGTACCAAAAGAGGGGAACAACCATCATCATGAAGGAATATACAGAGTACCACTAATCCTTCCAACAAGTTTCGTAGAATACGAGAAGGCTTTCAACTGATTTCATTGAAAGAATATTTAGGAAACTTTGAGAAGGTGCTGTACTCTACTAAAATAATATAATAATTAAATGGCATTTATATGAACTGTAAATTCAGAATACTGCTTAACTGTAGATTGTTGAAAAACATTAATAACTGTGTTCTATTGCGTTGTTTAAAGCACTTGCGAGCACTTTCCGAATGGAAGGCCAATTAGTGTTGTCAAGAGAAAAACATAACCCAATTACTGTTTTGTTTCTGTTACTATGTAATTATGGCAGTTCTACACGAATTTTCTGTCAAATTTCATTTATCCGACACTTCAAAAACTTTTTAGCATCCAAATCCATCTAGCGGAAAATTTAAACTTCTCAGCTTATTTACTCGCCAGACAAGAGCATGAGCAGTTGTGAGTAGGCAGAAGTACTTGGGGGTTACACAGCCCAATTGAGCGTAGCTAACATGAATATCATCGAATGACAACTTTTACTAATTCTATTTCTTTCTGTAATAAACGGTGAATTCGAAAGTGCTCTCGATAATAAGCATGGCGGTCATAATTGTATACATCTTAACTTTTTACTCACCAGGATGTCTACCTTTCATATTATGTGACAGATCACATATCTGCGAAATGATATCTCAGCAGCTATCACTGATTACCCATATGGCCAAATAAGATCATGCTTTTTTTTTTTTTTTGATTCCGTATTTAAACATAATTGCAAATTTTAACAAAAAATAGACACGAAAGATATTGTTTTCCACATCGTTGTTTTCAAAATCAAAAATATAAATATCATAAAGTATTTCTTGAGGTAAAAACTTCACTGCCACTGTATTAAAATTTACAAAATGGAAAATTTACGGTATTCCGGTACTAGGAAGGTTATTTTGTAAATAGTCTGCCAGTTTCAGACACTGCAAAACTTGTCGATATTTACAATCGCCGCCAATTATAAATTTGTATGGTTTTACGATTCTTTTTAAAATCTTGTAAAAGCGGCACAAATTGCGCGGATTGTAAATAAAAAAAATTCATTGAAAATAAAGAAAATATATGCTCCATTCCGAGATTTTAGCAGATAAAACTTAATTTTTAATATCTTCAAAAGCTGTAGCTCTTAAATGCTCAAATGTGCCCAGGACGCGACCTTATTAGAGCCGTATTTATCTGACAGCTTTTGGACTTGGGTCACTATGCCGCTCCCCTCCCCAAAATCAAATCATTAGTGCGCTACTGTGGCGGATTAAAATAAAAACGTGGAAGTTAAGCCAATCCATGACATGGAGTTTGGAGACTTTTTAAACAAAATTGGGTGTGTATATGTAGTCCTAAGATAATGCTGGGTAGATAGACTGTCAACTAAAGTCTGAGAGTGCTCCGACTAAGATAAGATAGAACCGATGAACAATCAAAAGATGAAAATGGAATGGCCTTTGCCACACTACCACGAAGTGAAAGAAATAATATTATGACCGGAATTGTCAAGGAAGCCCGTGTTTCGGAAGACCAAAACCATACATGGAGAAGATCGGTGCAAGTATAGAGCCCGCAACTGCTTTATGATCCCGAGGAACGAACTGAAAGCAATAGCGGAGTGAAAAGACCTAAATGATGATAATGGTGACAATACGCGTAATGTCCCTAGGCTTGTAATTTCTGTTCAATTTTCTTTCTATTGCATGCAATCTATGAAAAAGCAGATATACCAGTTCCAGTAGTAGCAACACTGACATATAATAAGAATGGACTGAGCCTTCCTATCTAAATCCTGTAGTCAAAAATGGCACAAATCTGTTTGTCTCTTTCAATCGCAAAATGTACTCTTAACTCTAACCAAATTTGTAAACAATACGGTTCCATTAAATGGAATTAGAATTGACATAAAAATTCAGACATATATATTGCTTATATACGTCTACCTCCTTCAAGCTTAATTATGTTTGACATCAAATCCGCACAGAAGTACATTTTTCAGTAATATTAAAAATAAATTTTTGTGATAATTAAAACAACTTTAGCTTCCTAAACAATTTTTATTTAATGCATTATTATTAATTTAAAACATCTTTATTATGAATCGGTGATCAATTGTACGAAATAAGGTGTTTTTCACAGCCTGTTCAAAATGTGTGCCATTTTTGAAACAAGAATGCTCACTCCATTCTTATTATGTCTGTGAGTAGTGATGAGGATTGAGTTGTGATAATACATTTTAATTTAAAATCCCGTTTTACCTTAGAGACTTTTAGGTGAGTTTTATTCTCATATGCAATTTATTCAACGACGGCATGTATATGCAGATAGCTTTCATTGAATATTTATGAAATTTTTCAGAGAATTTGGCCTGGTATCACCAGTTAAAACTTATCGATTTATATTTGCAGAAAATTTTGAACACCCTTTTTGCCCTGAATTAACAAGTACGCCATACTCATATCCCTCAAGTAGATAGAACATTATCGTAGGTAGCGAAGTGTGTGCAAAAACAGTTAACTAAATTAAATTACTCTATGACAGGTAAAATATAATATTTTCATAAACGTTTTCGCTTTGAAAACAAATTGCTAATTAATTAATTTGACGTGTATATAAAAACAATGAACGATGGAACACTCCATCGTGACATGTACAGAATTTTTCTAAATTCATGTTACCCCAAGGGTTTGGTTTTAAAATTACAAATGGAGCGTTAAAAATGAACAACACCCAGATATTAGGTAGCTTTTGTATTATCTGCAAATTCTAAAAAGTTAGGCATAGGTGAATTATTTATACTAATTATGGGTGGATTTTATAATTGCTATTTTCAAATAAATTTGGCATTTTTAATAGATCTGCCCATTATAATGTAGTGTATTTTCGCTACATATATGACAAGTGCACCTTTGCAAACTTTGGTTTTTGCTATTAATAGGGGTTATAAAATATATTATATATATTTTTTGCTACTATTATTATATATAGCGGGGAATTTGAAGTTAAGAAAAAAAACATTAACTGCTTTTTAAATAGAATGGGGGATTGAGCTTTACTCTTTCGTAACCCATAATAGAGTCAGGTAATTTTTCAACCTATTGCACTTAGCACATATGTACCGAGGCTTAAAGCCAACAAACTGACAGAACTACTTTTTTGTTATCAGGAAATGTTCTTAAGAATTAACTTTGATTGTTTTGCAATATAACATTTAAAAATTTTGAAGAATAGGTAAAATAAATAATACTTTCAAGCACACTTACATATAACAAGGTAAGCTTAGATTTAGTATTTACTCCATATAAGGGTGGAAGACGGTGAATACCAATTGAAGCGCGATGAGCTTATGGTTCACTATAATACAGAGATGAGTGGCAAACTGGACAGGCTATCCAAAATTCAATTTACTCAATATATGCATCGTTCAGTCCAACGCGCATCTTCGCACTGTCATGTCATCGATATATTTATTTCTTTGTTAGTTTTCTTTTTACTATTCGTTGTTTACGCAAGTAGTTTGGTTCCTGGATGGAACCACCAAAAAAATGTTGCAAAAATGTTGCACAAGGTAACTTGGTTCCTGTAAGATCACCAAATACTTTAATGCGTAGAGAATAGGTCCTGGAACTATAAAAAAACAAAAGACTATGTATGGAAAGGTTATACTATGCGCTTGTGTAATAAGCTGATATAAAATCCCTTGTTGTTTAACAATACTGTAATTTCAGCACGTTTGTAACTGAAGAGTTATTGCAGAACCGTTCACAAGCCACATGTGGTAATGTTATCTTTCGTGTATTATGTTAGTGTAGCGGTATATTAAAATTAGAACGAACATAAATAGATTTACATTTCGATTTAATAAAAAAAATTCATATGCAGGTTAGCTTAAGCACTCTAATTCACAGCAAAGCACTTATTTACAGTAGATCTCGAAACTTCTTCAAATTTATGATCTTAAAGCAAACAAAGGATAACTCGCAGGTATATTCCAACTAACCAAATTTAGGAAGTGTAGGAATAACTGTCTTGAGTTTATCCTGTACAAGGCACTTTAATTTACGATTAAATTATTATCACAAAATGTCATAATAAATATAAAACTAAAATTGATGCACTTTATTAAAAATAAAAAGATAATTCACTTAACCACAATAATGTCATTAAATTGTAATCACTTAACAAATTTGACCTTCACCAAAAATCGCATCTGAGCTTATGCTTACCGTAGGCAGATTGTAAGCCGATTTGCACGATTTGAACAAAGTAAAAACTCAAACGAAAAATGCAAGGAAGAATTTGAACACTTTAGAAAATATACCACGAACAGAACTGCTTGAATTCGAAAATTTTAAGAGAGTGATCCATGCGAATGCTCGGCCTTATATAGGGTCTGAACCGCCATCTTTTGTTTTGGAACCTGCAAACATAATGCAAGTTTCTCAGAATGTGTTATCTTTTTCATCAGGTGTAATTTATCTCATTCGATGAGGAATATTAACATCTATCTTTTCTCATCAAAAGATCTCCATCATAATTTAATTTCATTGAATGAAAATTTAAATTCAAAATTCTGCTATAACATGTCCCAATTAAATTCTTGTCGCCCATGTTGAGAGAATTCGATGTGGAATGTAATTTTTATCCCTCTCGCTTCCACTCGCTATATATTTTCTTCTCATTAGTTATATGAGAAATCAAAAATTATTAAATATATTTTCGTTGAGATACTTTAACATTTTTTTAACGCTATCATCAGATTCCTCGTTAAAAAATACCCCGAATTCATGTGCCATATGTTGGAAATATATGAATTCTTTTCTTTGCTCTTTTCGTTTCGCGGTCGCGAGTTTTCCATGTGTATTTCCGTGTGTAGTGAGCTGATGAAACCAAGGTAAGTTGTGCAAATCGCATTATTTGCATTAATTAGTGTATGTGTGTAATTAGAATATAAGATAATTCGTTCTTTTATATTCTGTATAACCTGTTCTTTTAGGTTCTAGGCTGAACTTTAAAAGAATGATGGGCCTTGAACTCTAGAGCCCTCACCTTTGGTGGGGGGAATTCTAGAACAAAGCTAAATCTGAAAACGAAGAAGATAATAATAGAAACGCTCTCCGATGGTTTTTAAAAACGACAGGTGTCTTTATTACGTTACTGCTTTTTTATATACAATTTTCTTACCTGAACTTATTTACTAAGCATGAACAATATTTGATTCTACTGGCTAGTGGCTATGTATAATGTTTGTGCTGAGTATGCAAGAATATACGTCTGTGCATTATTTTACTTGAACGTGTGAATTTATTTCTGTTACTTGATGCGTCCGATTTTGATGGGAATTGCAACTGTGCATTTTTGGTTGAAAGAATTTGTACGTTTGTTGGTTCAGGAATGTGTACTCCGAATGATAATTTATATTTTAAGGGAAAATGAATATTTAGCATGATTAAATGAATAATCGATTAATCATAACCTGTCTGCAGGTGAGATTTTCTATTTTAGATTTTCGAGGAAAAACGTCGCGGGAAGTTGGCTTTTTATAAGAAATGGTTTCACTATTTCAAAATCTTTAATTTTATTCTATTGTGAAACATTAATTATTGTGAAAAGTCGATATTTGAGTGAATTACATTCCCTTGCGAATCAGAGGTGGAAAGTTGTGTGTAATTTTCCACTAAATTGTTCGCGGGAAAGTGTTTTGTTATAATTAATGTGTTTTGTGATCATTTTTAAATAATTGGTGCAATTTTCAATGGATGGAAGTTTACATTTTGCATGGGGAAGTTTGAATAACTTGTAGATTTTTCATATAAATTTGTTAGTGTTTCTTATTCTAAGTAATTCGTTGTTTATTTATTTAATTAATTCATATTTTCTTTTCATTTCAGCTGCTTTTATATATGCACGTGGGTACGTAGGTACAAATTCTTCGTGGGAGGAATGTATGACAGTCGATTTCCCTGGCTTGTACTTAAGTTAAGTGCTTTAAATTAATTTGATCTTTTCTAATTGTTTTTTCTTTCTTTGTAGCTTTGTTCGTTGCTGAACACTGTTTTAATTTAGCTTTTTGAGTCTACGGTCTTTTGATGAGAGTTTTCTTATTCATTCCAACATCTAAGTTTGTGCTTAAGAATGACAGGTTTTCACTTTCTAACATATGGTTGCACTCTATCTACAAGTACGTTAGGTGTCACTTTTGTTTATGATTGGTAATGAAATGTACCCTAACATAAAAGCCGTAGGTAAAATTAAAATTAGAAGTGGGATTAAATAGAAAAACATTTACATTCTTTTGTGTGGAAAATTAGTAATACTGTATTTGTACCTTTTTACAAAAATAAACACGTACTAAATTTCAGCTCTCTATGTCGACGCGTTCTCCTGCAGTTGACGATTCAACACTGTATTTCCGTGATCTAATCGCTTTTGGGACACGACAGATGCACGGACATACAAACATCAAAATAACCTTTAATCTTATACGTGGGTGTCCAAACCATTTTGCTCTACTATCATTATTTCGAGGTGTTACAAAAGGAATGACAAACTTAGTACACCCTTCAGATTTCATCTGGGGTATAAAAAGGTGATAAGATGTATTTCTACTTAATTAGGATACTGGAGAGGATTATGAAGAGAAGGCAATACAAAAACAATCACCATTACCATTCACTACGCATTTGAGTATTTATCTTTGCGCAGTAGTAAGGAAGCAAATGTCTGCATTCGCCTATTTTATTATTTATGTCGGTAGGAGGGTTTTCACTAGAATCGACAAGTTCGTTTGTCGTAACAATACTAGCATATATACAGGGTGTGTCCGGAAAATAGGATGAATAAATCCGTAACGATCAATTTATTGGAAATAAAAGTACAAATGTTTGGTATTCTTCAAAATAGCACCATTGGGCGTCAATATACATTTTCAGCGATTCTGCCAGCTTTGGTAGGCTTCATGGAATACGCTGAGGGGAACCTCCTTCAGACGCCTCGTCGCGGCAGCTTTCACGGTATCTACCCTCCCATAACGATGACCCTTTCAGCTTTAAACAAAATAGGTCCGCTAATTCCAGATCGGGACTGTATGGTGGCTGGAGCAGCGTTGCCACATTGTGCCCGGCCAGGAACTCGCTGACAATGAAGGCGAAGCACCCGGATTCAGAGCCCTTCAAGGGCTTCCAAGTAAAATAGGCTGTTGGCAGTTTGTCCCCCCGCATATTATCGTCAATACCATACCAGGCCGTTGTTCATCATCGGCGTCCCCTCTCCCCTCTCGGAACATCTTGTGCCACCGGTAAATCAAGTTTTGGGTTATCACATCATCCCATAAGCTTGATTCAGCATTGTGACGGGCTCGGATCCTGATTTTCTTAACTTAACACCAAATTTAATGGCATATTGCTGTTCAATGAATCGTGGCATTTTGATCTCCCGACGCGTCACTCGAACACAGGTACACAATACGAGCAATTCGAACTTGGCAAGACTCCCCTCCCAGTTTTCTCACTCCAATCGCAACACTCCAGCCTTGCGTGTTTGCAGCAAAAAGTCAATCAACTTATTTTCTGGACAGACCCTGTATATATAATATTATTTGTTTTCAGTCGACAGAAAAACAAGTATTCATGAAAATAAAACTATCCGTAACCAACGCTATCCTCAATTTACAGTTAGAGTTGATGAACGCAAGTGAAAAATAAACTTTGGATTGTTTATTGAACACGTATTAACGAAAACTGAACAGTGAACACTGATAACTATCCGAGGCACTGCAAGACTAATAATTCATGTAAAGTATTAATAGGGAAAAAGAGTCCTTAGAAAACAATTCTTTTGTTTTTTTTTTATTGATTTTGAAACATAAGTTCTGTCGCTACTGCATTCAACTCGATATCTATAGCTATAGGTCTTTATCCGAAAAAAACTATATGATCGCATGGCAAGATGCCATATTTTCGAAATCCATTAACTGCCATGAACATAACAGCTAATTGGATGAATCCTTATCGAAACAGATTGGCGATCTAGATTGGCGTAATGACTCCACCAGAAGTATTCGCAATAAAATAATAACAGCTTTGTTATAATATTTGCTCAGAATTTTCATGAAATGCTAAATTTAGTCCATTTAATACCATTTTAATTTGAAATATCGTACAAAAGGATTGATTTACCCGATCCCAATATAATTTGAGTCACTCTGTATCCAACACCTGAGGTGCAGGCTAAAAAAAAAGAAAAGTACGGGTCCAATATTTTTGTATACTTAACTAATTCTGAAAGTTTCATCGAAATTGGATAAGTTTGAGACTAATGGGTGATCATTTTGATATGAAATTGCTGAATAGTTATATAACTTCTTTTTCTTGGAATTCAACGATCAAAGGAAGCTTCAAATTTATTTTGAAATTAACATTATCTAAGCAAATTTTTATTTTGCATTCTAACCAATCCCGTAGAAGTCTTCCGCAAACCATATTCTGAATTAAATATAAAAAAAAAATACATTATAAATATTCAAAAGTATTTAAAGGCAAGATGGGGTTTCTACAAATTTCGTATTAATCCTGTCCCAAGGGGATTTGTTGTTGATCAACAATTGCAGTTTCCCAAATTCATAATTATGTAAAAAAAAATTAAATTAACTTAAAGCATTCGTAATGCTGTTAAACTCCTAAAATACTCATCATTATATACCCACGTTATGAACACTCGTCAAATTACAACAAAATATTCTTCCTGCTTGCGCTACGATCTCATTATATTATTATATTAGTTACTACGCACACATCAACGCGGCATAGAAAGGGGAGTGTTCTGACGTTATTAAACTTACACTATAGTAAATTCGGATACAACCATCGATCGCAAAAATTTAACTAAGTCCATTATAAATGGAACTTGATGAATAAATGTAGGAGCAGGTCTGCATAGTAATCAGCTAATCCAGCTTGCTATTCTTAACTCAAAGTTAACAACATCTAATCTTTTTTAATTTTTTAGAATAGACTCTTTCACAATTACTGTTAGAAGATATTCTTCCTTATACTTCACGTAAGGTATTATTGGCAAACGACTGAATTATAGCAAAAATTCTTACATATAACAATGCTACATACTACAATCCAATATGTGACATCTTTTTAATCATAGATGGCGCCATTGAAGATTACTTTAAGGTTTTTATATATTTTTAGAAATACGAAGAAGGTGTTTTGAGTTCTTAGCGATAGAAATACTTTCGTATTTGGATAACTTTTCGAAAACCTTATTATTTTGGAGAAAAACTGTTTTGAATTGTACTCAATTTAATAGTAGATTGATACTTTCAAATTTTTTTGCATTTTTATCGTTATTTACACCTAATAACACAAGCACCTTTGAATGAAAATTTTCCATATATAGGAAATTGTAAAGTTTTTCAAAATGTTCCTCGAAAATATTGTTTTGTATGTGTGGATTAAAAGATACTTAACGGAAATACCCCTTCCTATTTAAAAACAAAATGTCGGACGTATTGCAACGAGCGTGGCCTTAGTTCGTTTCTCAAACCACAATATGTCAAATATAATCCACAAGATTCATACCTGGCGACAAGAACTGCCGTATTTATGCTCCACAAATCTTGTCGAAGACTCCATTCCAGAATTATCGATTCTAGGAACCTAAATTTGTTTATTCTCCACATCTTATTACTCAATTTTACCATCTTCATTTCCAGTAGATGTCTCTTGCCTCTCTTTGTTGCATGTAACAGTATAAAATAAGTATCTATGGTGAAATAGCCAAAACCACCTTGTAAGCCCCTAATATTAAAATAACTTTGTGATCCAAACCGAGTACCATAAAAGGATCCAATGCTCTAGCAATTAACATGTTTGTAATTTTTTTTTTATTTTACATATTAATATTATTTTATTTATTATTTTATTATTTTATAATTCCGCAATTTGCAAACGAATTGCCTCGCCCAACGAGGTAAACAACAACTTGAAATTGTCAGAAGCGCGCAGAGTATTTTTTCATTGATGTATTGAAATTCGAAAATATCACTTTAATTACTTCGATCTATCCTCGCGAAATGAATTTCAGTTTTTGTATTAATTTCAGGCAATTTCACTAATGCAAATAGCCTTTCGGTCAACAGAAGCTATCGTGATGCTTAATAACCGAATGGCATTTAATGCTACGGAAATGGTAACAAGCGGGACTTTAACGAAAATTGTAAAATTTCCCACGGTAATTAAGAAAACGATTAAGGCGTTCATTAATAATAATCCGAAATTCTATTCTGCCTTTCACTTTGCATAAATTACATTTCCAAAGATTCCAGATATACATGAAAATTCCCTTGACAAGGGTGCAAAATTAACGCCTTCGGTTGTTTACTTGAGCGTTTAAGTTATTTTATGGCACTTGAGAGCTTTCTTTTGATGAGAGAAAAAAAGTTGTTAAGTAACTTTTTAGAATTAAAAGCTTAAGTTCGCTATTCTGGACCGTCTTTGTAGAGTTGCCTCCAATGTCTTAACACTTTTGACGTAAATAGGTCGACAATTCCGTGAGAAGAAGAAAAGTTTTCATTAAAAATAAAATGTTTTGTCATTGGAAACGCTAAATTAGAAGAGTTTTTAGTGATTAAATGACGCAAAGAAGCACGGGAATAGTAGAAGCCAAGTTAAAACTGTTAAGTTTTATTAGTAATAAATATAATAAGAGAAACTTGCAGAAACAACAGGTGTAGATGAGCTTGAAAGAATAATTAAAGATTTTAAGATGAATTAAAATTTTTTAATTGTGCGCGCAAAAATAACTTTTTCCGTACAGGGCTGCGGAGACAATCAATTGTCTCACAGCACTGTGATTCATGATGATCTATCAAAAGCCCTTGATTAGTTTTAGGATCATTATGAAACTGAGACCCATTCTGAAAGCTAGCGTGCCTTATATCACTAAGCAAAGATTGACTAACTATATAATTATAAGGAACCAGATAAAACCTATAAGTTATACTAAGTTTGTCATACCGTTTGTAACGCATCGAAATTAGACACAAAGCTGGTAATGCAAAATGAATTAGTCACCCATGCATAATATTATAAGTAACTTTGATTTTTACATTCCAATTTGTCTGTCCGTCCACCCTCACGATAACGCGAGATTTTAGTTAAAAATTGGACAAATCAGGTAACTCTTTCGTAGAGTTTCTATAATTTCTGCAATGTGTTTCGCTAGAGGTTAGACGTGCTCGAAATTAGCTCCTGGTTCTTTTGTAGTTCTTTAGTTTAGTATCCGGATTTAATTATTTTTCCGCAATCAAAATCTACATTTTCATAACAGTGTGTAGTTAACGTTGTATTCGGTGATCAATTGCAATTGTTTTTTACAAGAAACGTGATTGAATTTTAAAGATTCTCCTAGTATATTGTGAGCAGTCCATAACCAGTCCAGTGTACATACATTCCTACGTGCTTGTGTCCCGCTACTCTCTTACTTCACTATACTAATTGGTCTAAAATAAAAAAATGGCAACGAAGGGGCAACAGAAACAGAAATCTCGCACAAATTCTGCATCTGAACTTGCAACCAATGTAATGACGCGTGGCGCTACAGGCAAGCAACAAGCTACCAGTAGTGATGATGCTGCTCTTAAATCGTCCACAATTAGTATCAAAGAGGGGAATGAGCTTCTGATGGTCCAACTCAGTAATAAAATGGATGATCTCGTTCACCAGCTTGAACGAAGGATTAATAACGTGGCTGATCTTTTCCAACAGTTGGAGCGGATTGCAAAGAGAATTGAAGAGTCAATGTGTACTTTAAATGATCGCCTGACTAAGTGTGAGAGTGATATATTGGAGCTGAAGGTTATTCAAAATCTATACTCAAGCAAGCTGATAATGTTCTGCAGGCGCACAGAATGGGTGACGTGATCATAAGGGGCATCCCCAGCAGTCCCTATGAGAAGGTCGTTGACATTGTAAAAAATATTGCTTGTGTAATTAAGCATCCTATATCACCATTTTTCGATGCATTCCGATTGAAGTCTATGACGAAATCTTCTTCCAGCTTTTCTACTATTGTTGTGCGCCTTTCAGGGCATGCTGAACAACGAGCGCTGTTATCTGCCTTTCGTCACTGTGGCGATCTGAAGCTGTCGCAAATCGATGGATTCTCCACTGC
Source organism: Dioctria linearis (assembly GCA_963930735.1). Classification (NCBI taxonomy): domain Eukaryota; kingdom Metazoa; phylum Arthropoda; class Insecta; order Diptera; family Asilidae; genus Dioctria; species Dioctria linearis. The sequence continues at coordinate 64,728,141 of OZ005740.1, forward strand.
TAGTCTCGTTTACATAACCAAAAGCCTGACCCCAGCTAACAACTCATTACTGCGAGAGGCATTAAAACAGCGTCGACTGCAGAAAATTTCTACTGTCTTCACTAGGAATGGCTCTGTTTACGTCAAAAAAACATAAGTCACCCAGTAAAAATATCAAATGTGGAGCAATTGTTTACTGGCCCCGACTAAAGGTTCCAAGTTATCATTATGCAAGGATGGAGCTGATTAAATTGTATGCATTTTATAATTATTCTATATCTTCTTTTATATTTTACTAATTTTCTTTGAGTTATTTGTAACAACACTTTTTTTTTTTAAGAATAAACACTTTCTTGAATTATGACCAAACTATTAATTGCCTCAATTCACTTAGAATTTTCATGTATACTTATTTATTAGTTAAGTTCTCCCTATTAGTCTCACTGCATGGATTGATATGGAATAGTACTCTTTTTTATATAGCAATTGAATTTGTTGGCTCGTTATGCATTTTCGGCTGTGCCCTTCTGGTGGTTTACTATGGGTTCTTATAGCTCCGGTGGCCTGGACAGGGTGAGAACTCTGTTGAAGAATTTTTGTAACCAATCTGTGGGGTTGAACATATGCTCGATCAATGCGTGGAGCATTAGAAACAAAATTGGTGAATTCTATGAGCTTTTTGCCGAGGTTGAGGTACACGTGATTTTAATAAGTGAAATCTGGTTAAATGGCAACATACCTTCGTCGCTGGTTAATATTGCTGGCTACAGATTATATCGGCAAGATCGCAAAACACGTGTTGGGGGTGGAGTGGCAATCTATGTTAAGGAAAAGCTTAAGGCGAAAATTATCTTTTCCTCTGTTAATAGTGGAGTTCATGGGTGTGGAAGTTTCTTCTGGATTGGAAAAATGTGTATTGTCCTCCGACCAAATTTAGCTGTGAATGTGCATGTGAACTAGAAGAATGCCTATTAAGTGTCACGAAGCGTTGCACTAATGTACTGGTGCGAGGCGACTTTAACGTAAATATTCTACGCAAGGACTCCATCGCAAATCAGTTTCTAAATTTATTCCAAACAATTCACCTTACTGCGATTAACTTCCAGCCCACCTTCTTTAACGCAACCAATCCATCACTGCTTGACATTATCTTTGCATCGGATATGGGGAAAATATTATTCTCCAATCAGATTTCCCCATTCAGTTCTTTGGATCATGATATTCTTTTCTTGACCTATGATTTTGCATTACATCGTGACTCAGCGGTGGAGTATTTCTACCGAGACTATAAGCATAGTGATGTAGTGGCTTTGCTTGAGGAATGCAGGATACTTCCTTGGGATGGAATATATGAACGTGTGACAGTGAACCAACAAGTTGATATCTTCTCCTCCTTGCTCAGGTACTTGGCGGATAAGTACGTTCCTACCAAAATCAGGCGTATATCTAGAGCAGGCTGCCCATGGTTCTCGCCCCAGGTACTTTTACTTATTGCGGAGAGAGAATTTCTTTATCAACGCTCCAGACGTTTAAAAACTAATCAAGCTCGAATACTGTATAAGGCTGCTCGCAATAAAGCAACGGTCGCCATTAGAAATTCCAAGAGACGTTATTTCAGTGCTAAGCTTAGCTTAGACCAAAAACCCAAAGTACTTTGGCGCAATCTACGGAAGGCTGGTGTGTATGGCACTGATGGTGCATCTTGTAATTTAAACCCTGATGACCTGAATTCGCATTTTCTATAAGCGACGTTCCTAGCTCCGATGCTACTTGGGTCCCACAAATTAGCCAAGACTGTTTTTACTTTCGAGGAATTGATTTAGAGGAGCTGATCTCTGCTATTTTCTCAGTTAAATCGGAGGCTACAGGACCTGATTCTCTACTCTCACGCCTTATAAAGCTATTACTTCCCTTGATTGATAAGTACATTCTTCATATCATGAATACTTGTTTTACCTCTTCTACCTTTCCCAATACCTGGCAAACTGCTATTGTCCTGCCAATCGCTAAGAAGGCTAAAGCTGAAACACCTAGTGACTTTCGTCCTATCAGTATCTTGTCATTCTTATCGAAAGTTCTAGAGAAGCATATATATAGGAGGCAAATACAAGGTTGGATTGATTGTAATCAGATGTTGTCTCCTTGGTAGTCTGGTTTCCGTCCGTTTCGCAGTTGTGAAACTGCTATATGAAAGATATCAACAGATATAAGAATGGCCATGAACGACAATAATTTCAGTACGCTTGTCCTTTTTGACTTCTCTAAGGCATTTGATAGCGTTGGCCATGAATTCCTGCTTTGTAAACTTGCATCCGAATACAGATTCAGTGCAACCCCTATTTCCTTGATTAAAGAGTTCCTCTATGATCGACATCAGCTAGTTAAGGTGGATAATAATTTTTCGGCCTTGAAGGCCATCTCATGTGGTGTACCACAGGGTTCTGTACTTGGTCCTCTGATTTTTAGCCTGTTTATTAATGACCTTCCTGATGCTATTGAAGATGCTAAAATTCACCTATATGCTGATGATGTACAGCTATACTTAAGTAGGCTTATTGGCCTCATTGAGGACTGCATCGAGCGTATTAATCAGGTTCTTGGGAGAATTCAGAAATGGTCTAGGCTAAATGGGTTACTGCTTAACCCTGCAAAGTCGCAGTGTATCTGTTTCTTGAACCGACCACTGGACGAAATACATACCTGATATAAGTCTGAATGGTTTAATATTGCCTGTGCACAATAAAGTTACAAGCTTGGGAATAGTATTGAGCTCAGACATGAAATGTTGCGATAATACTAAAGTCTTACTTAGCAAAGTCTATGCAGGTTTAAGAAGGCTATGGCTCTCGGCGATTATTTTAGACACGTCCGTTAGGCAGAGATTGGTGAAGACATTAATTATGCTTTACTTCTCTTTTGGAAATACTATCTCCCCAAATTAGATAGTGAATGCGCCCGGAGAGTTCAAGTAGCTTTCAATGATTGCATTCGTTTCATTTTCGGCTTAAGAAGGTTTGACCATGTTTCACCTTACAGTAGTGCCTTACTTGGCTGCTGTCTATATAACTACTCAAACGTAGAATTTGAATTCTGCTCTTTGGTATATTAAATAGCAATGAACCAGAGTATCTCCGAGAATTTTTCCAATTTCTGGTATCCCCATGTAACCGTAATATTATAATTCCCCGTTTCAGCAGAACGGTCATGGAGAGTTCTTTTCCTGTTCAGGCTGCCCACTTTTGGAATCTGCTTCCTTCTAGCTTGCAGGGGGCTCGCACCGTTAATGCATTCAAAGCTATTATTAAAACTCATGTTCTGTAATCTTGCGAACACTTTTGAGCGCTTTTCTAAGTTTCAATCTGTGCAGTTTATTGCTAGTGTAGTAGTCTATCTCTGTTTATTGAATTCGGGAATTTTTCTATGTACATTCTCTTATTTTCTTAATTGCATTTTCTCAGATTTTGGTAATTGTGTATTAATTATTAACTTTCTCTAATAGTTAAAATTGTTAATATTTGTTTAATTACCTCATTTATATATAACTATAACTTGTAGATTCCACTGTAATTTCTATATGTAATTATTATTATTATTATTATTATTAAATGTTTCGTTTTTGAACAATACCTGAGAAGTATTGGTTTTTCACTGTATTTAACTTTTATTTTCATCTAGGATATTATACCCTAGATGAAAATAAAAGTTAAATACAGTGAAAAACCAATATCAGTCTTAAAGTTTCCATTCACTTATAGATTATCTGCAGTTTCAGACTGTTGATGGGATCCTTCAGTCCAAATCTGTTTTCGTCCACTGACTAGTATCACATAACATCTTCAGTTTGAAATTTGACAGATAGATAAGCCCAAGGTATATAGAAGACAAGGTATTTCCATTAAAATTTTGACACATTGCAACTTATCGCCTGTGACGTATATCTGTGACTAACGTATATAAATTTTTATAGGAAGAGAAAGAGAGAGTATTGTGTTCTCTGTACCGTACTTCCCTATAGATTTCACAATATTTCGTCACCTAATAGGGGAACATGGTTCATAAGGGGAATACCTTGTATTCTATATACTGACCTATAGATTTCACAATATTACGTCACCTAATAGGGGAACATGGTTCATAAGGGGAATACCTTGTATTCTATATACTTTGGATAAACTGACGATTATCACACACCTACAGTTGCGTCTTCGGTCCATATTGTAAAGTTTGTTAATGTTTATCATGCAATTCGGTTGAATTTTTAAAATGATTTGGTCAAAAAAGAAAATTGTTTTTCTACTAATAATTATACTTTTATCAGAAGTATCATTGAAGAGTAAAAATAGTTCTCACATATGAGGTTATTAAATTTTTTTCTAACAGAATCATTGTAACGTTTTATTTATTCCTTATAACCATCTTCTTTTACCTTTCTGTTCGAATTTCAATCATATTTTACTTTCAATATTTTCTGTGAATTAATTGAATGTTGTACTTGTATCCATGATAAGAATGATGAGCAACCACCATTGTCTGACTAAAGTATCAAACTGATTTGAAAAAATAATCAGCCAAGTGCGAGTCGGACTAGCGCACGAAGGGTTCCGTACCATCGTACAAAATTTATCACTATGTACCTACTTTTTATTTATTTTTTCAAATGAGAGTAGGCGTCATGTGAAAAGAATGCTGTCATTTGAAAAAAACTATGCCTACTTATGATAATAATAATGAATGAGAATAAAACGAGGAAAAAATTCCGAAAAAATCACGTTTCTCGTATGGGAGCCCCCTATAAGTTTTACTTTTAATTCATTTTTATTACTTGTTGTTATAGCGACAATAGAAAAACATAGACTGTGAAAATTTCAATTATTTACCTATTACGGTTCATGCGATACAACCTCGTGACGGACGGACAGCGAAGTCTTAGTAGTAGGGTTCGCGTTGTTACCCTGTGATTGACGATGAAATTATACACTTTGTGTTCAGGTTACAAATCTGCAGTCCTATTAACTGACGATGAACTACTAATCTAGTTCACAATCAAATCGTACACATTTTCAACATTCATACGCAGAGTATCTAGACTGCAGATCAAATCGTAGATGGCGGAATTCAAGTATATCTTCAGTTCGGATCTGTAGATAATCGGTACGTGAATGGGGAGCTTTAGACCAATTATAACTTTATCTGTGGTTAGCTTTAAATTTAGCCAAGGATAATGGGTTAAGCTGAAGCTTTTATTTAAAAATCTCTATCTGTAAATTTAAATGTCCATTACAGTTTCTCCCGTTCCTAAAGGAAATTTAAATGAGATCTAAATATCAAAAAAATTTAATGCTACTCACAACTATCCAAACTCAAAAAATATGCGCATTCTCACAAACATAAAGAAGATGCAACCCAAAAATCAGCTAACCTAAATAAGATAGATACTAAATTAGATGGACGACAGGACATTCTTGAAAGTATTTTGACTCTATGAGATACAATTCTTGTGAATACCATTGACCATTAAATCATTTCTATAAAAGCAAGTGCTGGAGTAAATGTAGCATCGCACCACTGCTGTCACTAAAACTATCCTGACCGCATTGCATATCGAATTAAGATTCCATGAACGCTTGAAACTCTTAATTGCTGTTAGCCGCAGTGGTCCAGCCACGGTTCCATGCGTGAACATAAAACTTTTTTTGAATGCCTGCATGGGATAATTTGCAGCACCCTAGAAGTAGGTACAGGCATAGCTTATTCCATAAGCCATTTTTATATATTTTTTTTTATTTTTTGAACAAAGTTTAAACAACTGTTTACTATTTGCATGAATGAAATGAATTTACATATTTACCACTTCTGCAGTCACATTCGCAAAATTCCACAAGAGACACTGTACTCGTATAGGCTGCAACAACTCTGCCAGAAACTCATCATAGCAGAAAGTAATCGGAATTTTCCAACTCAACTCTATCTCTTTAGAAGCAGAGTGTTTACTAATATTAGTGTATACCTACTCTGTTAATGGTAGCTGGACTAATGTAATCAGGAATGGAATAATAACCCTAAAAGTTCACCCTGTTTTAAAGTTTCTCTATAAGTTATTCGGTAATTATCATACGATGGTACGTCCTGAAACAAATGATATTTAATCCAAGCCGGTATCTGACTGTGTCTTTCCTGGTCTGCTATGCTAAGCACTCGAAATAGTTGAAGTGTATTTTAGCCCACTCAAAGAATTTCTGAGAAGGAAGTTAAGTAATGGAGGAATTTATGTAAATACTTCTCGTTTATTAACTTAATAAAATATTTCTGCACTTGAGAGTTAAAAAGGAAATTAGTGGGTACCTTAAAACTGAGTTAATTTATTTGCCTATAACTTTACAGTTGCAATTTTCTCGGACTAACGTTGGCGGTGGAAGATGTTTTTTTTACTTTAACTTGACCTTTGAATTTAATTTCGAGTCCTACCGAAATACAGGTGATGTCGATTACCTGAGCAAGTTTATCCATGTTCTCCAGATCTTTAAGAATTAGTCGTCAAAATCCCTTACTTTTACAATATTCTTACTTTAACTTTGTCCAATACGTTCACTTTTTCAATAATCGTCTTTTAAATATATGTATTGAAAACGAGGGAGAAAAATTTTTAGCAATAATCAAGAAATAGTCCTTAAAATTAATTGAAATGGAGCAAAAAAACTTGCTCTAAAAAATGTTCAGCTCTTCATCATAATTGGTATGTAATATAAATTACTTTAATGATATGTGTAATATTATTAAAATGTATAATAAATATATATGTAAGATAATATTTTTCAAAAGTGAAGTTATTGGATACGTGATTGATCCAAGTTAAGTATGTAGGGTAGACTGGGGAGCATCCGTCACTTTTTTTTTCTATTATACTTTAATTAGCAAATCTTAATGCCTGATAATCTTTTTTTCCTTTCAACTTGTTGTTCTAAGGTTTGGTCATTACGAAAGTTATTCATTCTTGTGGAATAGTTTATGTTATTTATACCATTTAGGCTTAGACGAAAACAGTTTGGGATGTCTAATGTCCCCCAATGCTGGGGTAGCTTTGACATGGTTATGGGGAGCATTTGACACCAATTAATTAAGGTGATGATTATGTTAAATAAAATCAAAATTACGAAAAATGAGGATCATTTTATTCCATGATTAGGCACATATTCAGTCCACGAGTTACTCATACTAAAATCAAAAATATTCATATAAAATATATAACATAAACTTAACAAGTCATATAAGGAAAATAAAAGTTATAACATAAAATAAAAATTAGGAAATTTTGTAAGCACGTAAATCAGCCTCAAAGATGTAAAGTGTACTTGACCGGGAGGTTCCAGGGGGATGAATAGGTGGTGGTAATTTTAGTTCAATATTCTGTCTTAAAATCATAGCGGTATCTTGAATTAAGTTTTGTGGCTGCAACTTTCCTTTCAGCTGTGTTTTATTTAATCAATCGTTGTGTTTCAAGTTCAACTATGCCATCTTTCTCTGGAGTGTCAGTACACACTCGGGATTTTCCCATCCTCTTAGATTTTGTTGCTGCAACTTTAGGAAGAGGACGCAATAATTCTGGGCTCACGAATTTATTATTCGCAATGGCGGAAGTTCCATCGCTATCACAACTTTCTCCAACTTCATCTTGCTCGTTATCAACTTCTGCTCGCTCATTGTGGTTGTTGGTTCGCAATGAAAACTCATCTTCAGGAAAAATTTGCGTGTTTAATGGATAAATACCAATGGCTCTAAAAGCTTTCTCAATATTTTCTCCAGTAAACGATCGTAAAAATGGTGTTTTTGAAAGCTGTGCTATTTCATAAATAGTTATTACTTTTTCTGAATTATTTATCAAGTAATCAGCGAAAGAAGTTTTGCAGTAATTCTTAAATGTTCCAAAAATGGCAACGTCCAACGGCTGCAGTTTGTGGGAGGTGTGGGGCGGAAATGACAATAAGTGTACACCATTCTCTCTGCAAAACATAATCACATCCAAACTGCAATGACTGTTATGGTTATCACATAATAGAAATATTGGCTCTTCCTTGGAACATTTACTCTGATACACGATATACTTTAAAACATCAACAAATAATTCACTCACCATCCATCCACTTTTAGAGCTTAAAGCAATGCACTCATTTACGCCACCAATTAAATATTTGTCAACATTTCTTTTCCTTGGATAGATATATATTAGAGGAATGTAGTTACCCATCGCATTAATTATTCCTATGACAGTAACGAGAGATCCTCGCTCGGCTGATACAATTTGAGAAACAGATCGGTTGCCTTTTTCTGTAATTACTCTTGGTGATTGCAAGACAGTTGTAAGTCGCGTCTCATCGAGATTGTAAATATCCCTGGCTTCGAATTTATACTTATTTAACAGACTGGTTAAATTTTCAAAAAATTCTGCGACAGCTATTTTATTAAATCCAGAAGCCCGAGCCTGCTAGTATTTTAAGGTTTGCGAAGGCTTAACTTATTATTTCTTTTCATGAAGCCATACACCCAATCTGCACTAATTATTTGAGTACCATCGGGTGGGACATTTAATTTTATTTATTCGCGCATATTCGAATGCAAATTTTCTAGCAGCTGGAAAATTTAATCCGTATTTAACCTGTGAGCATTTCCTGAAATATTCACCAAGCTCACTTTCTTGATGGGTATTAAAAATTTGGTTTGAAGCGAATATATATTTATATTTATATGACGCGTCGTCGCTTTGACCAGAATCGCTACCACCTGCTTTTTGGCTTCGTTTACGTTTAATGCGTGTGATAATTGTCGTCCTTTTTAAATTATACTTCAACGCAGCTGAAATTGGCGTTTCTAGGTTTTGAAGGACATCTTGAATAGCAGATTTCATGGCTTTCTCCGAAATTTCACCACGGTTTGTCTTTCGAATATATTTCCGTGGCATTATTCTGAAGTAATAGTAAGAAAGGCCATATAAATGTATTTGCAGTCAGAAGGAGAGAATCAGTCATAACAAATTTGTAACTAATAGCTATATAATAGTATCAAACCTTCAAAAAGGATACAAATGAAATTTCGATTTATGGCGTGGATTCGACAATGTGGCGAATCCAACCCAATATGAAGCGTCTAATGCACCCCATACGCACTTTTTTCCTTTAAAAATTTTTCCACTTTATAATACATTACAAATAGTATAAATTCACTGTACCTACCAACGCAATTCAAATGAAGTATGAGAAAAGTATATACTTGGTTTATGTTAATGGAAAGAGTCACCGAAATTTTTTAAATAGTAAAACGTTGACAATTTATGAAAACTTACACAACATCAAAAATCTTGTCTACACTCCACAACTGTCACCGGTAAACTCTGATCTTTTGTGAGAGACTTGCTTAGGCTAGCATGTTCTGTCATGAATTTTTCTTAAATTTTAGAAACGCGTCTTCGTGGAAAAACCTTAAGTGTCAACTGCACCCCACTATCGTATCCTCCCCAGTCTACCTACTACCGTATAATTACTACAATATTTACTATAAACTACTTTTAGAAAAAGAATAAAGAAAGACAAATAAAATTAAACTATGCGAAGGAAAAAGGAAAAGATTTTAATATTTTTGTAAATTAAGTTAATAATGGTTAGCAAAAAACAAGAAACTCAGATTACTGCAAATCTAATGTAAAAATAATATTTAATAATAGTTGGAGAGGGTGTAGAATGATGAATATATTATAACAAAATGAAAGAAAATCTAAAAAGAAGTAAAAAAGCTAGAGTTGGTCTAAGACAAATTCTTACGATTCTCTAGATAAATCCGCGTGTATGTAATTTCGTACGATCACCTCACGGTGTAAATTTCTGGTTTTTCATAGTTGAATGGTTCGTCGGACAGTAAAAATGATTTCATAGGTTATAATATTCTGAAGAACTTTTCAGTACAATAAAAACTAGAGCTGAAACTATGCGGATAATTTGCTATCCGGATTATCTGGAATAATTTAGTTCCGATTTCTCAAATCCGGATAATCCGGATCCTAGTATCCGCATCCGAACTACACAGCCCAAGTGGCATTCAGGGTCAGGGATATTCGGGTCTGGATCCAGACTAAGTAAAAACGGCTCTAAATTTTCTCCACATTGCATTGTTTCATTGGGAAAAAGGAAATTTATATTTTTCCAATGAAGCAATGCAATTTGAATGAAAGGGGCTGGTGCAACTTCCTGGTGAGGCCAGAATCACTCCCAGTCCTTTATGGTTAACACACAAAAGAACCCCACAGCCTATTGATTATTTACTAGTTATATGAAAACGCTGTGTACAGAATTTCAGCACTATACATTAACGCGTTCTCAGGCAGTCTCCAAATATATAGTGAAAGACGAAGTTTTTCGAACTTAATTTTACTTTTATCTTTTAAAGTCCGTGTGCAAAATTTCAATTTTAAGTACACGTGTTTTCAAGTTATTGTGCACACAGACGGAAAGACGGACATGCACAAATCAAAATAACTGGGTGTTCAATCCATTTTGCTCTACCATAATTATTTCTATGCGTTACAAACGGAAGGATAAATTTAATACACCCTATAAAATTTATCTAAGGTATAGAAAAGCAGAGCCAAAACCTTAACCGGTAAATCTAGCATAATACAATATTAAGTAGGGTTATAGTTGCTAAAGTTGTCCAAGCGATGTTACCACTCGAAATATTTCTAGCGTAGCTCGAAAGTGATTTCAGTAGCCACACGTGACAAATTTATATAGAAAACTTGAAATCTGACATAAATATAACTCTATAGTGTAAATAACTAAAAAACATTTTTAATAATTTGTCAGTATAAATTTTTTTTACAAATATTTAAATAGGGCCGAAATTTGTAAAGTTAGTTTATGGAAAGGCCCAATTCAAAGAATTTAAAATTTATTTTGTCATCAGAAAATTCAAATTCATAGATATTTTATCGATTCAATCAAGTAAAAATATACTAAGCCTAAATATCGCAATAAATTTAAAATAAAATTGAGAAATTAAGCTAATATTCACTATTCAATAAAATTTGAAACAGAAACAAAATTCCAAAAAAGAATACAAAACAATTGTGAGCGTTTTCCCTTTTCGTTTAGTTCAGAAAAAAAAAGAATGTATTTTAATTCATTGGAATTTAACTTCCATAGATATATTAATATTTTAATTAAACAAAACTAAACTACCGTTTGAAGTGCAATTAAAGCAGAATTACACTTCTGCTACGGACTGTGCTTCGAGTGTAACAGAATAAGACTTCTGCTACAGTCCATGCTACAGTTGTTGCAGAATTAGAGTTCCGCTATAGTGCATGCTACAGTTGTAGCAGAATTAGACGTCTGCTACAGTGTGTGCTACAGTGTAGCAAAAGTATACTTCTACTGAAATGTGTGGTGTAGAGGAGTAGTATAAAACTTCTGCGGCAGAATTTAACTCCTGCTTCATTATTAGGAGGTAGAAATAAATCTTTGAGGTAAAATTAGACTTCTGAATAAAGATTTAATCAGAATTAAACTTCTGTGTAAAGGATTTAACAGAATAATACTTCTGCATTAGAGGATTTATAGATAGCATTAAACTACTATGCTAAAGGAATACAAAATTGGATTTTTGTGTATAGAATGGGAAACTCAGATTAAACTCTGGTGAAAATGCTTCCAGATTAAACTCTGAAACAAGAGTGGATAATTTCTGCTTCGGCTTATCACATTTTTATTGCTGCAGTAACCAGTTATGCTTCCTTTCTTCTTGGTGTTACCGTGGCAATGCTCTTTTCATTACTTCAATGTTTGAATGTGCCACAAACAGCTGACTGACTTAATGTCACAGGATGATATTGAAGAATTGTCAGCGATGCTAGACGTACGATAATTCTCGTACATGTACGCGAATTTCTACTTTGGTACGATGTACGAGGCAAAATGTATTCTCGTACGTGAAAGTACGAGAATTTGGGCGTCAAATATTTTCCAACCAGAATTTTCACACTGTGAAAATACTACTAACAAAAGTCGAGTAAAAGATAATTTAAGAAAAGTAAGCAGAACCGTAACCCGTGGTATATAGAATGGCTTATATATTCCGGTGGTTACGGTTCTGCTTATTTTTTTTAAAGAGATTTGAAAAGAGCATAGCGGCCGACATCACACACTTTTTGCCTTGTGTTATTGCAGGAGTTTTTCATATAAAAATAGCTTGGATTTAGTTCAAACACCATAATTACCATAAATTTGCCCTACATGTAACTTTTTCTAAACACCATAAGAAAGAAACATATTGGGCTGTAATTTGTTATAACATTATTTTTCTGTGGGAGCGATAGTTTTAGGCTGAAGGCCTGATCTCAAGATACCGAAATGATACTCCATTATTCATGGTTGTATGTAGCCTGCGTCCTCTGGAAAAGCCGCCAGACCCTAATACCCTAGACAGACTGACTGCACCCATAACGACCAAACTCGAAAATCAGTAATTTCACGGAAATGAAGAGGTGACAGACTATGGACGAAAATTATTGTGAGTGAAGATCATGGCAGAATAATTTAATTAAATGCTATCAAGAAAATGTGCTAGTATTTACTGTAGTTGCAAAGCATTTTGAGTAGAAGGCAATTTTTGTTGTTCAAAGAGATCAAAAAGAGAACTAAGCTGCTGCCACTGCTATCTTTATTGCTAAAACTTTTCACTTTCCAATAAATTAAGCTCATTTGAATGACGTTAGGTGGCGCTTTTACTGCAATTTCACTAAATGGAGTAAAATTTTGTTCATTTGAAAACGAAGCGAAATGTTGCAAAATGAGTTCTTGATGGACGAGTGTCGACTTTTTTCCTTGGACCAAGGTCATCCATACATCACCAAAGAAAAGGAAGTTGATATATTTATGTACAAGCTTTCCCGACTCCGCACTGCTGATGAAGACCACAAATATATAGTTCTACCTCAATTTACGCTATCAATTTTAAATCTCGCACATTCCAATTGCGATACCGAGAGGATTTTTAGCAAGAACAACCTAAGAAGAATAAAATTAAGACAATTAACAAGCTCACATGAAAGACCGTGATATGATCCCTCCTTTCAACTCAATATGTTAAAACACAGTCAAAAGAAACCTACCACCCAAATGATAAGTCGCACAACGTCGGCGTCATTTAATAGAATTAACCTACTACTGCAGTGCGACCTGATCCTGAAAATTTCGACCAAACTATTAACTCGAACCCAGATAATCCTAGCCTAATCTAGATGTCTTTTATTTTAAGATTAAGATTATGCACAATTTTAATACAAAAATCGGTTTAAAAAATTTATCAAATAAAACTTTTTTAAAGATACCCATTATTTTTGTTATAAACAAAAAATGAAATGTTACTAAATAATCCTCAGTTATAATTAAGCAGCCATTTCTTAATAATTTCGCGATAAGCCTAGTGTACGAGAATTTTTCATGACGTACGTGATTTTTGTATAGTTGGTACGAGAATCCATTTGTTGCAGTCTAGCAACCCTGAGAATTGTAAGTACACCGAGGTATGTGGGATTTAGGTAAGCTTGTGCTATTTTTTTTTATATTTATTAATTATACAGGGTGTTCCGTAAATGTCTTTAATCCTTTAAGGGGATGAAAGTAGAGGTCATTTGGGTAAAAAAAGTCTAGATACTTTTATATCGAACTCCGCTTGGTTTTCGATTAAATCGATAATATCGGTTTTCGAGATTTTGCATACCTCTTCAGAGTAATTTCGTTATAAGTTCTATTGTAATTAATGGATTGTGACGTTCATACCTTTATTTAAAAGAACACATATTGGCCTTTCTAAGAATGCACAATTAGTTATAATTGTGCCTTCAATTATTTTAAACAAAAACAGTTTTCTCTAGAATTTTTTATTTCACCAAAATTTTTGTCGCGCTTCAGTGTACATTTATTCGAAATATCACCATTGCATGAACTTGGCAAAACTATGAAAAAATTAGCGCATTATGTCCCCTTTCCAAAATGACCTCCATAAGTGCTATCAACAATAACAATCAAAAGATATAAGCACGTAGATTTCGTTATTCCGCACCTTCATTTTTGCAGGAGGGGCAAGCTCTAGGAGGGGTGGAAGTTCAAAGTTTCAACTTTAAGCGGCTATATTTGAATAAAAACCACCAAAAATGTCTTTTCCATTTATGAATTTAGGACTTACTTGCTAGAACAATGCTTGGTTGAGAAAATATAGCCGCTTAAAGTTGAAACTTTGAACTGCAAAATGAAGATGCGGAATAATGAATTCTACGAAAATATCAAGTTTGGTAAAAAAGTGTTTTTTCGAAATTACCCCCTCCATTTTCGAAATTCGAAATCGAAAAGTACCATATTTAATAGCCAGTTCAGATTCCCGTATAATAACATATAAATGGTTGTCGTAGGTTAAAAACTGTAGGAGGAGATAGAATCCTACGAAAAAACTGAAGATTACCTCGAGGGGCACATCTTCCAAATGTTTGTTTATATCTTTTTATTGTTATTGTTGATAGCACTTATGGAGGTCATTTTGGAAAGGGGACATAATGCGCAAATTTTTTCATAGTTTTGCCAAGTTCATGCAATGGTGATATTTCGAATAAATGTACACTGAAGCGCGACAAAAATTTTGGTGAAATAAAAAATTCTAGAGAAAACTGTTTTTGTTTAAAATAATTGAAGGCACAATTATAACTAATTATGCCTTCTTAGAAAGGCCAATATGTGTTCTTTTAAATAAAGGTATGAACGTCACAATCCATTAATTACAATAGAACTTATAACGAAATTATTCTGAAGAGGTATGCAAAATCTCGAAAACCGATATTATCGTTTTAATCGAAAACCAAGCGGAGTTCGATATAAAAGTATCTAGACTTTTTTTTACCCAAATGACCTCTACTTTCATCCCCTTAAAGAATTAAAGACATTTACCGAACACCCTGTATATGAGGTTTTTGTTTATTTTTAGACAGATTGTCTGTAGGAGGGATTGGAGGGGGTGGAACTTCTTAGATATGTATTTATATTATTGAAAGAATGTTTTTTTGTTTGTTTTTGTTTTTAGGAGAACTTGTTATGTGGACCAAGCGATATTTGTTTTCCAAAGGATTATAATCAAAAGGAGCAACGATACTTTTAGATATTGCTTTAATTTGATTTGTGTGTACCGAACACGACCTCTTAAAATTTTGTGATTATGTAAATGAGCCCCGAAATGTAAACAAATTTCAAATCTCTATCGGTTCGTGCAGTTAGCATAAATAATGACAATGCACTTACACTACTACAGTGCTGAGAATTAAATACATAAAAATTATTCGAAATATTTAGGAGAAGTATCCCTGTAGACAAACGTTGCCCAAAGAAATCACGATTAGTCAAAGTGGCTACACTGTACACGAGCTTATTCTAAGTGGTAATTCCACGAAGTAAAGTTTACATTACAATAGGAAAAGGCCTATAGGTTGAATATTGCGACGGTTTGTTTAAAATTAAAATAATATTTATTATATTAATTAAAAAAATTATCACCTTAATGAAAGTTTCTTCCTTTTAAACGTCAATTAACCAACCAAGATTGCACCTGATATTCGAAGAAGAACTGACAACACATTCTTAAATATACATATACGCATATATTTTATATGTAACTTGTCCTCTGATCTCGACTCTACAACAATTCCTTTTTTTACAATTTTCAACCAATTTATATGGCAATTCACTTTATTTGATTTTGTTCTTTTTTTTTTTTTTTTCTTTTTAGGATTCCGTACCCAAAGATAACAACGGGAACCCTATTACCAAGACTTCGTTGTTCGTCCGTCACCAAGTTGTATCTCATGAACCGTAATAGGTAGACAGTTGAAATTTTCACAGATTGTGTTTTTCCGAGAGAGAACGGAGCATGAGGCTACATTTTGTGTAGCGATATCCGAAGTAATTGGCTCTCTCTGAATATTTCGCAAATTACTTTCCACTACTCTACCACATTCTGCACTTGGAAGAATATGATATGACGCGATATAGTTTTATAGATATTGCTATGGTTTTTCAGAAACTGTTTAAATCAAAATAGTTCCCAAGTTTTACCAAGGTTCCAATCATGATTTAGGATACTACTTATTTGCTGTCGACAATAAACTGTTTTATAATGGGTCAGATAAATAGCATTGCATACCACTATATGACCATTATATATCCAAGTAGCTCTGGAAGCCTAGTTCGGAAAGCATTCCTAACACTGCAGTGTAAAAGATTTTAGTATCAAAAACCAAAAAGCAAATCTTGTAAGTTTTATAAAACAATTTTGCCACGTGAATCCATAATAAAGCGCTTTTAAAACACAGATTCACTTCTCGCTATATATGGTTAGCTGCTAAAATTGTTTCTTAGACACACACACACGCACACACGCATACGCTACACACACACACACAGACACACACACACACACACACACACACACACACACACACACACACACACACACACACACACACACACACACACACACACACACACACACACACACACACACACACACACACACACACACACACACACACACACACACGCACACACACACACACACACACACACACACACACACACACACACACACACACACACACACACACACACACACACACACACACACACACACACACACACACACACACACACACACACACACACACACACACACACACACACACACACACACACACACACACACACACACACACACACACACACACACACACACACACACACACACACACACACACACACACACACACACACACACACACACACACACACACACACACACACACACACACACACACACACACACACACACACACACACACACACACACACACACACACACACACACACACACACACACACACACACACACACACACACACACACACACACACACACACACACACACACACACACACACACACACACACACACACACACACACACACACACACACACACACACACACACACACACACACACACACACACACACACACACACACACACACACACACACACACACACACACACACACACACACACACACACACACACACACACACACACACACACACATACACACACACACACACACACACACACACACACACACACACACACACACACACACACACACACACACACACACACACACACACACACACACACACACACACACACACACACACACACACACACACACACACACACACACACACACACACACACACACACACACACACACACACACACACACACACACACACACACACACACACACACACACACACACACACACACACACACACACACACACACACACACACACACACATATATATATATACACACAGTGAAACCCTATAGTACGGAATCGGGCGATGGTGTCAGATGATAGTTTAGATATTATGAATCTCTAACCATCCCACCTCCTTAATCGCCATTCCTACCCACTTAGGCATCTATATTATCGCCGGGCAACGCAGGCTGGTGGGTTCCCTTATTTATAAATAAAATTCTTTGAGCGGAAAATTTTCAAAAATTTACTATATTTTTCCATTTTATAAAAATTTGTCACCCATCAGTGTTGTCACTAGAAATGTTTCAATCGTAGCTTTTTGGTATAGCCCTAGAGCGGTTTGGGTATCCACATGTGAAAAAATTAGAGAAAACCTGAAGTCTTGTACCCTAAAGCGGAAGTAACCGAATCATTGTCTTACAAAAACTAATTTTGCATAATGCATATGTATAAAATTAGTTTATTAATACTTCAATGGGGTCGAAAGTTGCGCAGTTGAAGTTTTTTTCTTTGATAGATTAAGTAAAATAAAAGTAATAATCACAACATAATTTAATCGATCCCTTTTTAGGGCTCCGTACCCAAAGGGTAACAACCCTATTACTAAGACTTCGCTGCCAGTCCGTCAGTCACCAGGTTGTATATTATAAACCCTATTAGGTACAAAGTTGAAATTTTCACAGACTGTGTTTTTCTATTGGCGGCATAACAACAAATAATACAAGAAACGTGATTTTTTCGGCTGTTTTCATTCTTATTATTATCTGTCTGTCCGCGGGCTATATCTGACTAACTGTAACATGTAGACAGTTGAAATTTTCACAGAGTGTGTATTTCTATTGCCGCTATAACAACAAATAATACAAATAAAATTAAATTAAAGGGGGCCCCCATTCAAGAAACGTGATTTTTTCGGCGTTTTTTCCTCATTTTTTTCTCATTCATTCTAATTATCATAAGTAGGCATTTCTTTTTCAAATGACAGCATTATTTTTTCACATGATGCCTAATCTCATTCGAAAATATATATAAAAACTACATAAATTTTGTAAGATGGTACGGAACACTTCGTGCGCGAGTCCGACTCGCACTTGGCCGGTTTTTTGTATCATTAACTTTAATTTTGAATTAGCTATCAAATATTTCCTTTTTGTTTATTTTTCTATTCTAATTATAACCCGTGGCGCAAAAGTACTGGCACTGTAGAAATTACTCATATTCTTTTTATATGACATCTCCTGTCATTCTGATATTGAAAATTGTGTAGTAAACAAATGTAAAATTACTAAAAATAAACATGGACCGTTATACTTCCCAAGAACGTGGAATAATCGTGTCAATTTTTTTACGGAATAATTCATCAAGAAATAAGGAACATATCGCAGGAACTGTTACGCCAAGTTATGGAAAATGTCATAAATTGGGCTGAAATGTACATCAGCTCTGGAGGTCAACATTTAAGAGACATCATCTTCAAATTTTAATGCGACAAAATTTCATACCACAAATATACATATAAAAAAAGGTTATTCTAGTTTTAGAATTTAGAAAAGAAGTTGTAGCTGCATGAACCAAATAGGTTTATTACTTTTGTTCGGTACAGGCAAAAGATTATTATATCTTATAGTTCTATGGCCTAAGATAAATAAATTGAATTGAATTGAAAATTGTTTTATTATTGGTACACATAACTCAAGGGTTTGACAGCTAAGGTGGAGACAAGCAAAAAATTATAAGTTGTAGGGGTCGGTAAGACGGGTCGTTTTGGCTGTAGAGGGGGGGGGGGGATTTTTAGTTCTTTCTTCCTCAGCTTTACAATGAATCCCTTCCTTCCACCTTCCGTAGGAAGTTGTAGGACGTCAAAGTAAAAAAATTGGGAAAAAACCAAATTTTTTCAAATTTAAACGATTTTCCCACCAAAATGCATGTTAATTGTACAGTTTTTTTTACAAGATTTAGAAACCCCGGAATATGCACCTGTTCTTGAGATATTCCCATTTCTATTATTCATAATTTCATTATTTTTCTACTGACGATGGTAATCGCCCTTACTATTATACAATTCCATGCAGAATTAGCAAAATTAATTAAATTATGAATCATAGAAGCGGGAATATCTCAAAAACGGTTGCAATTAGAAAGGTACATGTCTTTAGTCAGATTAAAAATATTACCGGTTTTGTAAAAAAAACTGTGTAGTTACCATGTTTTTTGGCAGGAAAATCGTTAAAATTTGAAAAAAAATAGGATTCTTTTTCTAATTTTTTGACTTTTACGCCCTACAACTTCCGACGGAAGGTGCCATTTATTGGAAAGCTGAGACGGTTTTCTATCATCTGAAATGAATCCCATGTTGATAGGGTGTATATCAAGAAAATTATAGGGTGTACAGCGGAAGAAGTACTAAAAATCTTACATCCTACCGCCGAACCGACGCATCTTACTACCCCCTTTAGCTTATAATTTCTTGCTTGTCACCACCTTAGCTATCAAACCTTTGAGTTATGTGCACCAATTATGAAACACCATGTATATAAACCTACCTACCTACCATATACGAAATAAGTATTTTCTATCGTACATTTCGTCTTTTAATACCATGTTTACTTCGGGACAAAATATAAAATAGTTTCTTTAGCAAAACATACACGTTGTTTGTCATTTGTTGTGGCCGATATAACTCGACTCGATGCCAATAATAGCAGCAATATTGTACTTAATAATAAGGGTAATGGGGATCAGCCCCGTTTTTATTCTCCGAAATATACTTCAATGGGGTCGAAATTTGCGCAGTTGAAGTTTTTTTCTTTGATAGATTAAGTAAAATAAAAGTAATAATCACATCATAATTTAATCGATCCCTTTTTAGGGCTCCGTACCCAAAGGGTAACAACCCTATTACTAAGACTTCGCTGCCAGTCCGTCAGTCACCAGGTTGTATATTATAAACCCTATTAGGTACAAAGTTGAAATTTTCACAGACTGTGTTTTTCTATTGGCGGCATAACAACAAATAATACAAGAAACGTGATTTTTTCGGCTGTTTTCATTCTTATTATTATCTGTCTGTCCGCGGGCTATATCTGACTAACTGTAACATGTAGACAGTTGAAATTTTCACAGAGTGTGTATTTCTATTGCCGCTATAACAACAAATAATACAAATAAAATTAAATTAAAGGGGGCCCCCATTCAAGAAACGTGATTTTTTCGGCGTTTTTTCCTCATTTTTTTCTCATTCATTCTAATTATCATAAGTAGGCATTTCTTTTTCAAATGACAGCATTATTTTTTCACATGATGCCTAATCTCATTCGAAAATATATATAAAAACTACATAAATTTGTAAGATGGTACGGAACACTTCGTGCGCGAGTCCGACTCGCACTTGGCCGGTTTTTTGTATCATTAACTTTAATTTTGAATTAGCTATCAAATATTTCCTTTTTGTTTATTTTTCTATTCTAATTATAACCCGTGGCGCAAAAGTACTGGCACTGTAGAAATTACTCATATTCTTTTTATATGACATCTCCTGTCATTCTGATATTGAAAATTGTGTAGTAAACAAATGTAAAATTACTAAAAATAAACATGGACCGTTATACTTCCCAAGAACGTGGAATAATCGTGTCAATTTTTTTACGGAATAATTCATCAAGAAATAAGGAACATATCGCAGGAACTGTTACGCCAAGTTATGGAAAATGTCATAAATTGGGCTGAAATGTACATCAGCTCTGGAGGTCAACATTTAAGAGACATCATCTTCAAATTTTAATGCGACAAAATTTCATACCACAAATATACATATAAAAAAAGGTTATTCTAGTTTTAGAATTTAGAAAAGAAGTTGTAGCTGCATGAACCAAATAGGTTTATTACTTTTGTTCGGTACAGGCAAAAGATTATTATATCTAATAGTTCTATGGCCTAAGATAAATAAATTGAATTGAATTGAAAATTGTTTTATTATTGGTACACATAACTCAAGGGTTTGACAGCTAAGGTGGAGACAAGCAAAAAATTATAAGTTGTAGGGGTCGGTAAGACGGGTCGTTTTGGCTGTAGAGGGGGGGGGGGGATTTTTAGTTCTTTCTTCCTCAGCTTTACAATGAATCCCTTCCTTCCACCTTCCGTAGGAAGTTGTAGGACGTCAAAGTAAAAAAATTGGGAAAAAACCAAATTTTTTCAAATTTAAACGATTTTCCCACCAAAATGCATGTTAATTGTACAGTTTTTTTTACAAGATTTAGAAACCCCGGAATATGCACCTGTTCTTGAGATATTCCCATTTCTATTATTCATAATTTCATTATTTTTCTACTGACGATGGTAATCGCCCTTACTATTATACAATTCCATGCAGAATTAGCAAAATTAATTAAATTATGAATCATAGAAGCGGGAATATCTCAAAAACGGTTGCAATTAGAAAGGTACATGTCTTTAGTCAGATTAAAAATATTACCGGTTTTGTAAAAAAAACTGTGTAGTTACCATGTTTTTTGGCAGGAAAATCGTTAAAATTTGAAAAAAAATAGGATTCTTTTTCTAATTTTTTGACTTTTACGCCCTACAACTTCCGACGGAAGGTGCCATTTATTGGAAAGCTGAGACGGTTTTCTATCATCTGAAATGAGTCCCATGTTGATAGGGTGTATATCAAGAAAATTATAGGGTGTACAGCGGAAGAAGTACTAAAAATCTTACATCCTACCGCCGAACCGACGCATCTTACTACCCCCTTTAGCTTATAATTTCTTGCTTGTCACCACCTTAGCTATCAAACCTTTGAGTTATGTGCACCAATTATGAAACACCATGTATATAAACCTACCTACCTACCATATACGAAATAAGTATTTTCTATCGTACATTTCGTCTTTTAATACCATGTTTACTTCGGGACAAAATATAAAATAGTTTCTTTAGCAAAACATACACGTTGTTTGTCATTTGTTGTGGCCGATATAACTCGACTCGATGCCAATAATAGCAGCAATATTGTACTTAATAATAAGGGTAATGGGGATCAGCCCCGTTTTTATTCTCCGAAATTAGTTTAAAATTCTTAACAGTTGCTCCATTCGTAGCCTGCAGTTGGAACAGTAATTGATAGATTTTTCACGAAACTCTGCAAACGACTTTGTTTATTTAATGCATCTGGTCTTACGAAATTTCAGAAACAATGAAAATTTTGGACAACTTTTTATCTTCCTATGTGACAAACTATGAAAAACTGATGGTGAATTCTGAACTGATGTACTGTGCTAGTTGTATGAATTTAGTACAGATCTAATTAAAGATCTAGGGAATGACAACACTTTTGTGGTATTTATAGTTAGCGTCCTGTAACAATAACTGACGCAGAATTGAAATAAATTTTAAATTATTATTAAATTAATTTGGATCTTTTATTGGCATAGAAGTATGAATGCAGAAGAGCTGGGTTACTAACAGTGAGAATAGATGAGGGTGAGATATTATATTTTTAAATTATAGGTATATTTCTTCTAAACCAGACCAGACCCGTCAAAATATAGAAAGCAGAGCAGATATACCAGTGAGTGCATATCTTCATACACATGGTGTTCGGAAAATCAATAGGATGGATTTGTTTGAACTTCCTGCTCAAAGTAAGTTCTGACCTCGCCCAACATCACAAATGCGACATGTCGGTAGTAGCAGAGGCTACTGACTACTGAACGATACAGTCTATGATGATGATGTCAAATTAATTAGATAGACAGAACTCAAGTTTTAATAATGGTCCAAAATCTTACTAAATCGCCATCGAGATATAAATATATCACATTGATTTATGCTGCACAACTTTTACCATCACTTTCTTCCACTAGAGTTATCTAACCTTCAGCTCACCTTTCATAGATTATTTTTCCTCTCCTTTTCAAATGAAAACCATTGGCGTGTTATCCGAATCACAGATATGAGATAAAATTAGAGCTTGTGTTGTAACTTCGTTACTGTTGACACAAAGCAAAGCATTGTATTGTAACGTAATTCAATATGAAAAACACTGTACCAATATCATATTAAATTATTTCATCCTATAAACACTGGAAACTGGGGTTTGTAATCTATACTCCCACGCAGACCCATCCGTTTTTCCTTAACACACTACGAACCGGCAGCTAGAGAATCTATTCATTGCTCGCTCACTTTCTTTCCACCCATACAACTTTGCTTTAAAACTTTTAAACGCAATATGCCGCGGGACCATACAAAATAGACAAAGAGCAAAATAACACGAAGACTTAACAGATATGAATTCATATTTTAGCCTTACAAATAATCCACTTTATTGCCACAATTACTAAAAAGCACACACGATGTGAATCATTCGTTGACATGTCATCCACAAATTGCGGCTGTTTTGTAAACAGTCTCTGCCTCGTTATGATTTAGTACAAGGATATCATTCTACATTTTGTCTTCAGCTTACAAGACCGGAAGGCGTTTTTGAGCCAGAGATCTAACTACATATAGGTATAGGTGGGTGGATATACAGGTACAAATGCCACACGGTTTATGGTAAACATCCGTCCTGATAGAAGATACCGAACACGATGGCTAAAGCCTCTTAAAAGATTTCCATTTATTTTGAAGATTATCGCTTTTGCTATTCATATTTCAAGCTCTTTATATGTGCTTGATCCTGTTTTTATGCTTTAATATGATATGAGAAACCTTGTGCCGCAAGGTAAAAATTATTTCGCCTAGATTTACAGTCAGAGAGAAACATTTTAAGTTAATTATTCTCTGAAGCAAATATCTCATAGTTGCAGGCTGGGACAACTAGCTTTATTTAATAAAAAAAAAATTGAATTTAAAAGGATAATAATTTTTCGATAATGGCGTAAACTTAGAAATACTTCAATGTTTATGTTCGGTATGTGTTCAAGTTTCATCGATTGACATTAAAAATACGTTGGAATCCTATTGTATGGGAGTAATATAAGATATCGCTGATTCATAGTCTACCTAAGATTGTAGGTTCAATTAGAATACTTGTCGGAAAAAAGATGGATTTTCTATGTCAAGCAACCGTACGTTCCACAATGTATTTAATCGGGTTTTTTTTGTAGCTCCCCTTGAGCTCTTTTGAATGAGATTCATTCCTTTTACAAATCGTTACACTCCGTGGTACATTTTTCACCCTCATTTCTGTCATAACGATGGAATCAATTTATCAAATTTATTAATAGGTAGGTGGCCACGGTGTTACGTAATAGGTAGAAATGCTTGGTATAAAAAATTAAAGCAAATATTTTCATAATTTATTCATTTTTGTCTGACGCTACTCTAATAAAATCTATGGTGATATTTAAATTTATTATTATTAATCAACTTCTGATCTTTTGGATCTGTTTATTACAGGTAGGAAAGACAACAACAAAAAAGAATATTAGAATATATTATATTATAAGTTGAGTTACTGTAGCAATTATTACAGAAATTATTGTATAAGGAAGAAATAAAAAGAAAAAAAAATCGTGAGATTGGAAAAAAAAGAATGTACAAAAAAGACAAAAGAACAAAAAAAATATTTTATAAGCATTACAAGCAATGAGAAATTTAATAAAATCGCGCAAAACAAGGCATGGTTGTAGTATAGAAAATAAGTAAATGCTCAGATTTGGGCAGAAAGAATTGAAGGCATTAGTTTTGAAATTGCTGGTAGTTTTATACTAGTAGGTAAGGAGCTCCAAATTCTGACATCGTAAACGTAAAAAGATCTATCGCTTGGGCTGCAATTATGTACTAACTCAAGTAGCATTTTATAGTAACAAATTGTAATTGGAACATCATAGACACTCAATATTGTCCCTCTAGTGATGTTAACTATCATTCAGTCTTGGTCTATACACCATTTTGGGGAATGACTATGAGTGAATAAAACGTTCCATTTTGATGACAGTAACGTTATTGTCACTATTATTATCACCATGAAGTGATTAATTTGAGTTGATATCACGATACAAGGATGTGATTTTCACGTTTAAAGATAGTGATTTTCATATTAAAAAGCACTAAACATACAAAAAGTTTGATGACAATACGTGTGCGGCCGGAGCTCTCATATGTGCAAATGGAGCAGCTGCACCGGGCGCAAAATTTTTGGGGCGCCATATAAAAGGGAGCGGAAATGCGACAATATAAGAAAGATTTTAAATTTCAAGTTAATTTTTGAAAAAAAGACGAATTATTTGAAAAAATTATAGTTTGTATTCGAAAAGATTCTTTTCACATATAGCAAGGTATGAGCTGAATCTCGTATACAGAATCAGAGTTGAATCGGTGCTCTGTAACTTAAAAGTATTTATATACATACATACTTATTCTTTAAATAAAAAGAGTCTTCGTAGAATCACATTTATACTCCAAATTGTCCACGGACTAAACACCATTCATCAGAACAG
Organism: Dioctria linearis; assembly: GCA_963930735.1. NCBI lineage: Eukaryota > Metazoa > Arthropoda > Insecta > Diptera > Asilidae > Dioctria > Dioctria linearis. The sequence goes on from OZ005740.1 coordinate 64,753,962, forward strand.
AAAAACAGAGACCATGCCATCATATGTAATAATTATCTAAGCTTGGTCTCTTAAAAAAGGATCTCCAATTCAAACAAATTGCATACAAAATATATTCTCTCAACAAAACACAATTCAATTCTGTTTTCATAACCACATTATTCTATCTCTTCCAATTTTCTATACTTCTGCGTGATCATACCAAACCTCATACCATATGGTGCATTATTTTCATTCGCACCAGCGGCGCCCCCGTAAAGAGGTTAGCATGCACAGCTTTCTTCTTCAGGCCAACGATAAAGTTAACGAACATTTCTCTACACATGAAACTTCGAGTTATTCTTATTACTTGGCGGTGGTGCATTAAAATATTCTGCTCCATGAACAAAATGTATCATCAGAATTGAGTATGACCACGTATGACTGTTCACTAGAAACGTTCATACTTGTGTGTTAACCGTAGCCTATGCAAATACGTAGCAATTAACTTTGGATTCTTACGTTGGATGGCTGACGCATGCATATTGGAAGGACATTTAAGTTTTCGTATGACCGGGCTCTTAAGAGAAATAAATATTTGTCTCTTAACGTAGATATATTCAGCAAACTTTTTATGTTGATGAAGTAATCGAACATTTTTTCAATTTTATATGCATGCGTGCATGAGTACAGGTATCCAATTAAGTTTAGTTCAACTATATTATATATAGCATCTTGTCATTTTGCTTGTTTGTTTTATATTAGTGCCATAAAATGAATTCACCAGATTTAAGAAAAAGTTATCGGGCAGTGATTATAGAAAAAAACGAAAGTGGTTGGAAGAATTAAATTTAAAACTATCGAAGTATTGCAAAAACAATGTGAATACTATTGTAAGTGGTCCAAGTACAAGTGCTTTCACATCATCAGCCGGAGAAATTGAGGTTAATTCAGATATATAAATGTAAATATTCAGTTAGTTCAGGCAGCAGAGAATTTTAGTGTGGGTAAGGGTGGTAATCAACATTGAAACAAGGTGTTTGTTTTTGAGTATAATTTCGGGGATCCTTTTAAATGGCCCACTATGAATAAGAAAGTGGTGCAATTATTAATAGAAAAAAGTTCAATCCAAATAAAAGCTTTTGATTTTCCTACCACTAAAAAAAGAAAATTTAGTTCTCAGTTTTACCAGAGATCTATGACAAACGGTGAGACAGTTTCTAGACCATGGTTAATATATTCAGTTTTACAAGATGCTGTATTTTGTGTCTGTTGACTCCTTTTTTCAAAGAATAGAGAATGTAACTCATTATCTAATAAGCGTTATAGAGATTGGAGTCATTTATGTAGGCAATTGAACGATCATGAAAATAGTTTATTTCATATGTCAAGTTTCAAAACTTGGAAGGACTTAGAACTAGGCTTAAAAACAGGTAAAACCGTAGACGCTGAATTGCAGAAGAAAATGTCGAAGGAAATTGAGCATTGCCGAATTATTCTAAGACGCCTCATAATTTTTGTTCTGTATTTAAGACCATAGTCTTTATCATTTAGGGGCAATTCTGATATTCTGTACGCTAGGGACAATGTTAACTTCCTGAAGTTAGTAAATTTGATTCAGTTTTAGCAGAACATTTGCGTAGAATTCAAAATCAGGAGACGAAAAGCAAATACCTTAGTAAATATTTTCAAAATGAATTAATAGAGTTATTGTTCAATGCTGTGAGGAAAAGGATATTAGCTAAAATAAAAAACACGATGTATTTCTCGATTATTGTAGACGGTACACCAAACATCCAGCAAGAAACAATTATTCTTAATTGTAAGAATAGTGGACTGTGAAAATAATAAAATAAACGTTAAAAATATATTTTAGACTTCCTAATAGCGTAAGAGACCACGGGGGTCAGCTTGACTGAGTTGTTATTGAATGAGCTTGGAAAACTGCAGAGGACAAGGCTAAGATAATGGGGCATAATTCCGGTATGCGGGTACAAATAAAATCGTTGGAGCCGAAAGCTTTTTACGTACCCTGGTCTTGCCATTCTATTAATTTAGTAATTATAGATGCTGCACATTACTCTTCGATTGCAATTTCGTTTTTCGATATAATTGAAAGTCTTTATGTGTATTTTTCTAATTCTGTGAGTAGGTGGCGGATTTTAAAAAATATTTAAAGTACTTAACCCTTAAGCCTCTATGTGAAACTGGATGGGAGAAAAGAATAGATGCAATAAGACCTTTAGTACACCATCTAGGAGATGTGTATGAAGTTTTCGTCGAACTATCCCAAAGTGACGACCAAAAATCGAAGAACATGGAAGAAATATTAGGTAGCAAAATAGTGGATTTCAAGTTCATTTCTTGTATTGTGATATGGTATCAAATCTTTGAAAAAGTAAATATAGCTAGTAAGTACTTAAAGAAACCCGATGTCTGTTTAAAAACAGCCGTGGAAATTCTGAATTCTACGAAAGGCTTCTGAGAGCTGACGAGATCTTCCAGGCTTTTGTTGAAAAGGCTGAAATAATTGCAAATGCCCGGAAGTTCCTTGCACTTTTCCACGACGCTCGGAATTACGGTCAAGGAGAACGAAGCCACATCTTTCTTACGACGGAAGGGATGATCCAATATTGGATCCCCAACAGAGAATTAAAGTAGTATTTTCCATATCGGAACGGTTCGAGCAAATTAAAGAGCATAATAGTATTTTCCAATTTATTTATGACATCGGAAAATTCAAAAGTGATATAACAGCAATATCGGTTCAAGATTGCTTGAAATTAGAGGAAAAAATATCATTTAATAATAGTACTGACATAAGTGGCTTGTAATTATTTGAGGAGATGAAAATGTTGGCCACATTAGTAAATGAAAATAGCTCATCGAAAGAAATCATACATTTTATTTTTGAGAGAAAGCTTGAAACTCTTTCTCAAATATCTTAATAGCTTTAAAAATTGTATTAACTTTACCTGTAACAGTAGCATCAGCGGTGCGTAATTTTTCCAAACTTAAAATAATACAATGACCCAAGAAAGATTGGTAGGATTAGCAACAATATCTATAGAAAGAAAGTTAACCTAAGATTTGGACTGTGATGAAGTAATTAATGATTTCGCGAAAATTAAGGTACCGCGAGTAAATTTTATGGCACCTTAAGATTATGACGACCTAAAATTTATTTTATATGCATTGCATGATTTCCGAAGTCTTTGGTTTCTTTTATGTGTTATATTTATGAATTTTTAGTTTTATTCACATATTTTATTCTATTGGATTTCCTTTTTTTATAAATTATAGAAAAATTTGTTTAGTAGTTTATTTTTTTACTGAAAAGCTTTTATCTGGGCATTTCCTTATCCTGCTTGTTTTAATAATTATCGGATAAATTATACCTCTTTGGGTGATGTGGAAATGAACATAATGTTGAAATTTAAAAGTTAAATTCTTAGATCCGGACTTACGTTTAACTTAAACTGAAGTTTAGTGCCATTTCAGTTAAAAACGAAGTCTAATTTTCAGTGTAAATATGGCGCATTCCGTTTAATTAGAGTTGCATCAGAATATTTTAATATTCAAGATACTATGAATTTAATTGCTTTTTTTACTAGTCAAAATGAGGCGCCAAAAAAATAGTCTGCTCCGGGCGCCTCATTGGTCAGCTCCGGCCCTGCGTGTGCCTACTGTAAAAAAAATAATACGCAAGTGATATTTCTACGGAAATATATAACACTAATTCACTATAACGGATAAGTTAACACGACTTTATTTTTAATCATCTGTAATGAAAGATATACATATATTATATGTATTAGGGAATTTTAATTCAATATTTACCCAAATGTATAAATGCTTCGAATTTTACTGATGAAATAATATGTTTTAAATCGAAAAATCACAAGGAGCCTCAAAAATAAGTTATTATTAATAAATTTTGCGGAATTCTTAAATTTGAATTTTTTATCTCGACGGATTTTCAGTCAAAGTAGGATTAACTTAAAAGTATCTTCATAAACTTTTTCTTCACTATTGTCAATGTTATAAATGCTAAAATTATGAAATAAAAGAAATATTTTCGAACAAATTTTTGTATCAATATGGTGGCATTGATTTAAAAAAAAAATATGGCCGATTTTGTAGGAATTTCATTATGTAGTGCTCCACACTTCATTTTAGTGATAATAACTGACTAATCACCTAATCAAAAATTATTTTCCGACTATAGTGATAAGATCGTGATTTTTACTACGAATTTTTCCATATAGTGACTGACATGAAAGTTGATGGATATAGCAACAATAAAGGGGCATATCTAGACTTCTCCTATCACACTGTGGCTCTGGAATGATGCAATTGGAACTGTTAAGTGACATTTAATTTGAACGATTATTAGCCATATTACAAATTGTGTTGAATACGACCGATGAATGTATCTTTAAATCCATATAAATAAATAAATAAATAATAAAATGCCACTTAGAGTTGTCGCTAGAGAAGAATTAATGTGTACTGTTGAGAGTTTGATGCATATATCGATTGGCCTTTATATTGTCAACAGACTTTTCGATAAAAAGTACCTAGTTAAATGACGAAACAGTTTTTTTTTATATATTTTACTTCATTTTATTTAATCTAAATAATAAAGTAACAACAAGCTTTTCACACGCCAATCTGTTACTGTTCTGCCCATAGTCAGAACGAACATGCAAATAATGAAGAAGTGTGATGGAAGTTATAACCCTGGTTCGAAGTCAGATGTTTAGAAAATTTTATTGTATCTGACAATGTACTCACCACCTCAGTATTAGGCACTCGATCAAATTGGTTTTCTAATTTATTGAGGTTTAGATTGGACTATTCTTTATTCCAGTGGATATCCAGAATAAAGTGAGGTTATTAATTCTGACTGCAGTCGATACCCACAGAAAGAATCTTAATTGAAGTCTCCCCACAATAAAGTTTTGGTTAGTAATTTTCTTATTCGGTCGATACCCGCAATAAGAATCTTTATTTGGTCAAGACCCGTAATAAAGTGGTTTAGATTCGATACCCGCAATAAAAATTTTTATTCGGTCGACACACGTGATAAAGTGGTTTAGATTAGTAAATTTCTTATTCGGTCGATACCCGCAATAAGAATCTTTATTCGGTCGAGATCCGTATCTAATAAAGTGGTTTAGATTAGTAAATTTTTTTATTCGATCGATACCCGCAGTAAGAATCTTTAATTTAATCGCTATTCAAAATAACATTTTTAATCTAGTCGATACCCAGAATAGAAAAAATTATTTTGACTGTCAATTAAGCATCTAATCTGTTAATAAAACTTAGAGCACTTGGAAATAACACTAAGAAATAGATTACCAACTTGATCACTGCACTGCCAAACTGAAAAAGGGACCGAGTCAAGTCAGATTCCGATTTATATAGCCATGGTACCAAAGAACGACATTCAAAGGCGCTTAAAATGCAACAAAAGACGATAAAAAAAACTTGTTTGTAAATTCTGTTCAGTGAGAAATATTCGTTGCCTACTGATTTTCTAAATAGATGTTTATTTTCAACTTATGTACCAAGTGCAAAAGCATAGTACTACCCATGTACAGTTGTTTCTGGTTGGCTGACTTCACTGTAGCATTGTTGATTTAAGCTTCTGATGCAATTCTGCTTTAGGTCGACAAAGAAAAATTACCATGCGTGAAAGCAATGTACTGCCCGTGGACAGTTATCTGGCTTATCTCTCTGCGAAATTGTTACAATTTCGAAATGAATTTTATTTCTTTTCTTTAGGTCAGTATGTATACGTGTTAACATGCAATTTCGCTAATATTGCTAATATCATAATATCAGGATTCTTATGAATCCCTTACAGTTACCATGCAACTTAAATGACATAATCTACACTTTTCAATGCTTGGTTTCAAAACTGTGGTTAAAGACACTGCTGTGTGGCATACAAATATTTACAGACACAATATAGTTCTCTATTTAACCTTGACCTTCACCTCGTTATGATATTCTTAACACAACTTTAAAGATTATCGGTTTAGGGTACCGACGATGATGGCGAGAACGTCCTAGTCACTAATGATAGCACTATATATGTATAACTATAGAATTTCCCCACTTCATAAGGATTTTCGATTGAGAAAATTAAGTGTTTATCACTATCTAATTTGCACTATAAAATGGAATTACCTCGACGTGAAATTTCAAAGTTATAAAAATGTGCTGATCACTAATAAATATCACCATGAAGAACAGATTTGTTTTGGCCCTTAGTACTGATTTTTATAATGAATTTAGCGATTGAATGTCACATTATGACGTCGAATTTTTACGATGAGGTGAAAATTTTAGTAGTTATCACGAAACTTGCGCTGAGCTTTAGTGACAAAACTAATTTTTCACTACTAGAAGGTTTAAATGCTAGTTGGGAAGGGGGATCACAAGAGACCAAATTTTCGATGTTCTAAGCTGCTGAAGATTACTAGACAAGAAATAGAATGCCCTAACTGATAGTATAAGTATTATTCACTTGTACTTAGAAACTGTATAACTTACTCTTAACTCTTGAAGTTAAAAATTGATTGTTAATAAATATACGTTATGCGATATGAGTAATTCATGGAAAGGTTTTGATTGGTTCAGAAATTAAATTTTGTTCAATTTGAGGCAAAAATCGGAATTTTTGTATTAACTGTGGCTCCATTAGGGTGCTCCATATCAAATGTTAAACCTTTTGACTAATGACAAGAGATAACTACCTAATAATATTTCACTACATCTTTTACAGTTAGTTTATTTGATTATTTCTTAAGTGTTTTTTTTCAGTTTTCTATGCCAAAGCGGACGAGAAGCAATTTTGTATTTAAGTCGGCCATATTGCCAAAATTCCACTTTTTCTATAAAATCGTATGTAAAGTGGTAAAACAAGTGCAGTTGCTGGACATATAGTGTCAGAAGTTAGTTTTTCTTCCTCTGATTTTATGCACAAAGGTAGATTTTGTTAGCTTAAGATTTGTTGGGATAAAGTGCTAACAACTGAGTTATTTCACAATAAACTGCACTTGGACCTTTAAGTGATAACAAGTCTTGAATGTTGTCACATAAGTTCCGTCGACACAGCTTTTTACTCCTTTCGGCCATATACCTAAAACAGAAGTTATTAAATTGGGCCAATAGAATATATTGTTCACATCGTACATGGAATGCTTATATTAAGAACCTTAAAAGACACTATTCTAGGAAACAGTACTATTCTAATATAGTCAGATCCAGTCTCAAACGATAGTGAAATCGGGACAAATTCTTCTATAAAAGCTGATCATTCCTTCATTCGCTGTCTTATTTTTTCGAGTTGTCATTTAGTAACATGCCAAGATCTTAGAGTTTTATGGTTTTGGACTTGCAATTTGTTCATTAAATTTTTTCCTCGGTTCCACTTGTAAATTTTGGAAGGAAGAATCTGCCTCCAAATTTCGTGCCAATTTTGAGATTTCTGAACGGATCAGCAACAAGCTTTCAAAATCCAAATTTGAAGGGACTTTTATTTCACAAATATTTATCAAAAGGGTATACTTTTTATTGATTTTTTTTCCCAATTTGAGGTTATGGGACATATGTACTCGCATGCCACAAGGGTACTGGTTACAAATAACCAAAACAAATTGATTGATAATAACTAATGAAACTCCTTGCTTTTCAGAATAAATTTTAATAAATACATTAAATTGTAAATTTTATTGTTTTTTGACATTTTGTGAAAACCATGCCTATATGGCATATTTTGCTAATCATGATCAGACAATAAAATTTAAATAGAGTAATTGTTTAAGTGAAATAATTAATTGTGTAAGTAAATATTAATTTTAAATAGATAAGGCTTGAATGAATTAAAAAACGCACGGGTTTTGTCATTGAATTAAAGAAATATAATTGAGTAATTTTTAAATTTCTTGAAGTAGGTAAATCAATTTTGAGTTGTGCTGAGTTTAATTTTAAGTAGAGAATTAGTTCGCGCTACTAAAATATTGAAATCTGAGAATTAAAGCGAATGATAAACAAACGATATCTTTTTAATCGCTACACTACAAACCACCATTTTGATTTTCAGAACAGCGTAAGTTGTGGTTTGTAAACACAACTCAACTAATGTCAATTATTGGAATAGACAATAGACTGTTCACTTGGTTTATAAGCACAGCCTACTATATGACAATTATAGGAATGACATCCAGTGCAAATTGGAGTTTGTTCGGTTAAACATACACTTCTGAGCTAAAGCGCATCAAACGTCTGCATTTCTCTTTTCCTAGGATACCCTGCATTTCAAATTTTCGCCCAGTTTAACAATGATCTGGCGGTAAGCACACTAATCTTCGGTATGAATTTTCCCGATACAAGGATGACTAAATCATCAGCAAATGCTTCTCTTTTGACTCCCTCTATTTATAAGGAGTTTCGATTTGATCACTGTGATTTCTGCAGCATAATAGAAATAATACCATCAGTACCTGAACGGTTCTTTAGTGCATTTTTCTTTTTAGTAATAAAATCCTTTTAACTCGATAAGAAAGACATATACTAGCTCTAATAATTCTACCCAGAATTGAAACTAAACTGTGCGAAAATAACAAGGCGGAATCGGAAGACGTGGATGCAACGAAATCTGGAACACTAACAATAAGTAGAATGGAAATTTCCTCTGTATTTTGCATTCATTGTCAAAATATCATTTGACCCGACAAATCACAGAAATAAATGGAACGCATTTACAACCAAAGGAATACAAGAAAAAATAATATAATAATATTCGGAATTCTCCCAATAGGAGGTAAGCGTGTAATTATTATAATAATATCTAAGAGAATTCGTGTTCTAGACTTTTATGGCTACCAACGGCAGAAGAAATGAATGCTTATTGACAATTGGAGGAGGCCGACAAAAGCACAAATAAAAGTATTGTATTTGAAAATAACTGCAATCGCCCGGCCACCAAAGTGAATAAAAATTCTACCGAAACATTTTCAGTAAATGTCTAAATAAAAACAGAATTTCTTATTGCATATTTACGCGTCTATGCTCATAAATATTGTTTTTGGCCTCCAAAAATACTTATAAATACTAAGAAAATATTTCCAATAAATTTCTAAGAAAAAAATGAGGTCTTCCTTATAACAGCCTGATGGGACCTCTACTACAATCGGAGTAGATCTACTCCACTTGCAGCGCTGATAACTTTATGAACGTACTGAACGAAATCTACTCCATTTCATCATCTGCACAAATGCTACAACACAACAAATCTGTTTCATCATCTGCTGTTTTAAACTTTTGATTAAACATAAAAATTTTACAAAATGGACTTGGTCAATACATGTATGGAGAACTGGCAACATATATGATAAATTTATGCTGCTTACCTCACAGTAACCGAATTTTTTCAACATTAAATTTGATAAAAAACAACAAAACGAATAAACTTTGCATTTGCACAGTCGGAAATCTTATGTTCAGTACGGAATTGATAAAGGATGCTAAAGATGAAGTCATACATATAACAACCCAGTGTTGAGTTACTATCATTTGCATCGTATTTCAAAATCCATCATGGTGCTTATTTTTGTAAAAAAAATTAATAATGATTACCTATATTTATGAAATACATACATGTGTATGTTGGTAATATTCGAAGAAATGTTGTTCCTATGTTTGAATGACTTTTTTCTTTCTTATCTGTACTTGTGTTTATTTCATTATATTTTGATACTTTTTTTTTTCAAATAAAATTATTCTTTGTATAGTGTTTTTAATTCTACTAAATATTTTTCAAATCTACTCCGATTTTTGAGGCAGCCTAGTCCGATAATTCTGGCCAGGGGTCCGATCACTGTAAACAGCTCGAGGCATCGTTGATTTTATGTTGGAGCGAAGCATTGCATTGCTCTGGTAAAAGACAGAAATTTGGGTGTGTGCCAATAACAACATTTCTTAGTTACAATTTTTGACGTAGCTAACTAACTTGTTTACCAGAAATGTTGATAAGGTTTTCATTTTTCTGATATGCGTTCGTCATCTATATATTTACTTATTTGTGGTTTTATTCAATTAATTATCAGTTAACTTAATATGGGATATAGAAACTGGACCTATTCGTTTGTAATGAAATAAATTTTTCTGCCAATTGCAACCTGCGGCGTCCTTGGAAACTATAGCGATTTTGCGTATAATTATGATAATAATTTTATAAGCCTTAAACTCTTGGATTATGAAACCAATTTTCAATAATGATAAAACTTACAAGAATAGAAATGAATTTTTTATTTTGTATGATATTTTGCAAAGCATTTTATGTAAAGTTATATGTTGCATTCCTGGCACTCAATAGTCACTTGATGTAAAATTTACTAGTAAGTCTTCGTTGATTGGCTTTTTTTTGTATATTATTAAGCCAAGTTCAAGCTATGATGCAAAGTACAGCATGGCAGGAAGGAGATAGGGATAGTATTAGGGAACATGAGGAAAGTGGTGGAGGTGCCGAAGTATGTCACTCTTGAACCTTCGTAGATTGTAAGCACGATTAAAAACAGAAGATGGTAGAGACTGTTCCACATTCGTGCAGACAGTTCGGGATAAGAAAGCATCACGGAATTTTACTGTACTGCCGAAAGTATTTTGAAGGGTCACAGGATGTGCGCGGCTTGCAGCGCGAGCATTGCGTGCAGGAATTAATCTACAAGGGATCAGAATAGATATTTCTTGGGAACATTAGCCATATGTTAGGCGATAAAGGAGCGGTGCTAGAGTGAGTCGATATGACAAGTTATTGCCAAATCGCCAATAAGCTTAAAGGCTTTCTTTTGGACAATATACAATAAGGCTAAGGCTGTGCAGCTAGCCCCAGCCCAGATGTGAGAGGTGTATTCCATTCGTGGTCTTTTATAGGACTTGTATAGGAGTGCTAGATTTGATAGGCTGAAATATTTTTGCTCCTTTTCAGAAATCCAAGACATTTCGCTGCTTCTCTGGCAACAGGGAAATTGTGGGCTGTCCAGTTTAATTTACTGGAAATATTAAGGCCAAGAATGTTTTGTGCCGGTGAATCTGAAACAAAGCAGGGGAGTGCTTAAATGGTAATCTTGTTTTAAAGAGATGAAACAGCTTTGGGTCTTAGATGTATTGAATTCGATGCGATTCGCTTTGCCCAAGCGAGGATAATATCAAGATCCGTTTTCAATCATCTAGGATGCAATCGGCATTCCCTATGGAGTCCGCAAGAGTATCAAAGGAGTAAGCGAAATCAAGGGTACCGTCATCGGCAAAGCAATGAATGGAATTAAAAGTAAGGAAAAGTGGATCATTAATGAAAATTAGGAACAGAGACGGAGAGACAACAGAACCCTGGGGCACACCGGCATTTATAGGGTGATGTTCAGATGTAAAGCCATCTAATACAACACGAATTAGGCGACCAAAAAGAAAACCTTAAATCTATAATAGAAGAGGAGGGGAGAGACCAAGAGTTTTAAGTTTGGCCAAAAATGTAGAATTCCTGACTCTATCAAAGGCCTTTGAGTATCCCTAGCAGCGATTTTGGACTCACCAAAATTGTGGAGACTGCGGTTCGAACATTATGTAAGATAAAAGTTGTTTTTTATTGTCTTGATACGAAACTAGAAACGTTTGCGACCTTTGCCGCTTGCCATGATTCCTTCTCTAATGCTCTGGTCAAAAAGAAATTTCTTTGTCTGGATAATGGACTTGCAGGTGTTTCGGGCAGTCTTGTAGACTTGTTACAGCTCTGGACATGGATGTAATTGATAAGAGCGAAAAGCGGACTCCTTAACTCTTATAACTTGGCTGCACTTATCATTAAACCAAGAGCGATTTTGCTGTTGCTTAGATTTGCTGTATGAATACGGAATGTATGCTACGTACTCTACAGCACGTAGAGAGCTTTGCTCAGGAGACGGGGTGGATATTAACGTATAAGATTGGGCACCATGTGATTTTTTTTTTGAAAAGGAGAAATCACAAAACCTGAAAACTATCGCAGCACAAACAAGCACAACTCAACTTTAACAAATATGCGGAATATTTATTCACAAAACCAAATTCAGAATAATATACAAGAAAAATGGAAAATATTAGAAATGCACGCATAAAAAAAATTATGAAAATCAGAAATCTATATATCATACAAAACTAAGAACTGATTCTGACGATGACTTAGAAAATTAATTAGCACTCCTATCGCCAGCCAGCCACGAAAAATCCAACTCCACAAAACTGATTTTATATATTATACAAAAAAAAAAAAAATACTTAGCTTTATGCGTATACTCGGAGCTCACTGGTAGCCTCATCTTGCCGACACATTATTCATGTGCTTATTACCCACAATAATCCCGATAATCCAGAGTTCTTTTATTGTTTTTTTTTCCTTTATTTGTAGTTTCTTCTTTCTTTTTTTTTTTTTCTTATTTTTTTGTTTTATTGTAGTGTCGACACAACGTGATTAATTAATTTCTTAACTTTTCCAAAAATAAAACTTTTCTAGTTCACACAGTCGATCACTCTTTAACCACCATCCCAATTGCCAGCCAAAAAAACAAAAAAGAGCCAATTCTCACTCGCACTTGCATATATATTGCACTTTTGACTCGTGTGGTAGCTGGTTGCTTCCGTTTCAATATTTACGATATTTGCATTAAGTTCGATATCGTTTCTGTTAATACGGCGTTCGCAACTTCTTGTACAAAAGTATATCTTTATTAAAGGCCTCTGCCCTATTAAATGTTTACGTCTTATGGCACTTTCGTTCATCATAAATTGCTGAATTTGTTAAAACACTAAATTTCTGTTTTTTTTTTTTTGCATTATGTTTTACCTTATCGTTATATTTATTTATACTTATTTATATCTTGTCGATATTTAGACATGGTTGAATGCACTGTATAGTTTTGAATTTAATTTATTTCAATTTATTTCGTTTCCCTCCTTTTTTTTTATATATTTATTTTTATTCACTTGTTTCGTTCTTGTTTTTTTTTTCATTTAATTTTTTTTTTTTTATTATTTATTATTATTTTTTTTCCTTTCTCTTTTCTTCAGAACCCTGGACTATATCTATTCACAATTGACATAATCGTTATCGCTAAGTTTATAATTAATGACAGGGATACCACTGAGCTACGATATCTTTGCCTTTAATTCCCATTCAAATAAAGAAACTGGCTGGTTCGGGTGAGCAATGGAAGAAACTTAAACCTGATAAAAAGCGATATTTACTTAGAGACAATTTCATAATCTTATTTACGCTAAATTATTCAATTAAGATTTTTAATTATATTTTTTTTTTTTTAATTAAAATTAAAAGAGATTAGCAATGGCCAAATTTAAGTTGAAATCAGAAAATTAAAAAATTAATGGATGATTGATTAGTTCTATCTTAAATCTAATCCGGTATTCTGTTGAAGATAAGTGCTCTTCCAGATGATAATATTCATACCAGGTACCATAGATTTAGAACCCAAGTGAATCCATTGAACGTACGTAATACTTCCCAGATCGTATAAAGGCGTATCGAATTGAAGTTAGGCTACGCCATATATATATAAATCGTCATCCTCGGCATCAGTTCCGATAAAATTTATATTTCGTAATCCTTAATCCATGCCAGAACAAAAGAAGGGATAATAGGGATAACATCAATCCAAAGATCCGAGTCCTTCTTCATACTATGTAGACCTACAATGACAACAAAATGTCAGCAGTATCGCCAGCTCACAGAAAGAACACAAAACATAAATGGAGACGAACTTCGACACCGTAACAAACACCTCCCCTTCCTTCGAGAGATTTCCCCGAAATCTCTTAAAATATAAGTATAAAATTTTAGTTGAGTGTCATGCAAAACAAAAAATTGTTATAACAGTGTATTAAATAAGAGAAAATGAGACATTCGTAGTTTGTGTGTACGTATGCTGGTACTAAAACAAGTGAAATGAACAAGTTTAATCTTCGGTGACATTGCAGGAGTACGGCTTTAAATCTTTAGCGTGCCAGGTACCCGCCGATTTTCCCTGTTTATCCTGAAGTTCATATGTCCAAGGGGACTTAACTTTCACCACATTGAAAGGACCTATATATTTAGGGGCGAGCTTAGCATTGAAATATTTTGCCGCTTCCGACAGGACATAATTCTTGCGCCAAACGATATCGTGAACGAGGTATTTTTGATCTCTACGACGCAAGTCATAATTTAATTTATTTCAATTTATTTCGTTTCCCTCCTTTTTTTTTATATATTTATTTTTATTCACTTGTTTCGTTCTTGTTTTTTTTTTCATTTAATTTTTTTTTTTTTATTATTTATTATTATTTTTTTTCCTTTCTCTTTTCTTCAGAACCCTGGACTATATCTATTCACAATTGACATAATCGTTATCGCTAAGTTTATAATTAATGACAGGGATACCACTGAGCTACGATATCTTTGCCTTTAATTCCCATTCAAATAAAGAAACTGGCTGGTTCGGGTGAGCAATGGAAGAAACTTAAACCTGATAAAAAGCGATATTTACTTAGAGACAATTTCATAATCTTATTTACGCTAAATTATTCAATTAAGATTTTTAATTATATTTTTTTTTTTTTAATTAAAATTAAAAGAGATTAGCAATGGCCAAATTTAAGTTGAAATCAGAAAATTAAAAAATTAATGGATGATTGATTAGTTCTATCATAAATCTAATCCGGTATTCTGTTGAAGATAAGTGCTCTTCCAGATGATAATATTCATACCAGGTACCATAGATTTAGAACCCAAGTGAATCCATTGAACGTACGTAATACTTCCCAGATCGTATAAAGGCGTAACGAATTGAAGTTAGGCTACGCCATATATATATAAATCGTCATCCTCGGCATCAGTTCCGATAAAATTTATATTTCGTAATCCTTAATCCATGCCAGAACAAAAGAAGGGATAATAGGGATAACATCAATCCAAAGATCCGAGTCCTTCTTCATACTATGTAGACCTACAATGACAACAAAATGTCAGCAGTATCGCCAGCTCACAGAAAGAACACAAAACATAAATGGAGACGAACTTCGACACCGTAACAAACACCTCCCCTTCCTTCGAGAGATTTCCCCGAAATCTCTTAAAATATAAGTATAAAATTTTAGTTGAGTGTCATGCAAAACAAAAAATTGTTATAACAGTGTATTAAATAAGAGAAAATGAGACATTCGTAGTTTGTGTGTACGTATGCTGGTACTAAAACAAGTGAAATGAACAAGTTTAATCTTCGGTGACATTGCAGGAGTACGGCTTTAAATCTTTAGCGTGCCAGGTACCCGCCGATTTTCCCTGTTTATCCTGAAGTTCATATGTCCAAGGGGACTTAACTTTCACCACATTGAAAGGACCTATATATTTAGGGGCGAGCTTAGCATTGAAATATTTTGCCGCTTCCGACAGGACATAATTCTTGCGCCAAACGATATCGTGAACGAGGTATTTTTGATCTCTACGACGCAAGTCATAAGTTTTCTTCGCACGACTAGCTGCTTCGTATAATCTCTTCTTCACATCTTTAATAACTTCGCTTAACGCCGTCGATCGCGTCTCTGGGTCATAAACTTCTCCTAAGCCTAATTTTTTATGAGCCCGCCCATCTGTAACCATTTCACGTCCAAAATTAATGAAGAAAGGGGTCAACCTTGTCGTTTCTTGCGTTGAAGTACGGATTGCACATCCAATTTTCGCTAGACATAGATCCCAATTACGGTGGTTGTCCGAGACATAGGCGCGGAGCATGGACTTTATAACCTGGTTGGTTCTTTCAGAAGGATTAGCTTATGGATGGTAGAAGGCAGTGTACCTAATATCTACACCGTAATTTTCACAAAGATTTTTGAATTCGCGGCTTTTAAACTGGGGTCCATTATCACAAATAAGAGTCTCCGGGACGCCTAGAAGAAGAAAAACATTATCCTCCAATAAAGAAGCGACAGAACGTGCTGAGGCTGACCTTAACGAAAATAACATGGGAAACTTGCTGAAATTGTCAACTATGGTTAATATATTTGAATACCCTCTACTCGACCGAGGCAACGGTCCAATGAGATCCATGCTAATAGACACCTATGGTTTATCCGCAATTTTGCGAGTGACCATAAGCCCCGCCGGTTTCTTTAGCACTGGTTTTGTCGACTGACAGATCAAACATTTCCTGACGTATCTAGCTACATCTCCCTTCATTTTCGGCCAATAAAATCGTTGACAAAGTCTATCGTAAGTCTTTTGAATCCCTACGTGCCCAGATATAGATATATCGTGCGCTTCATAAATCAACTCTCTCCGCTCGCCCTTAGGTATGACCTGCTTCCAATTATCCTCCTCTATGGAAAGTGCAGGATATCGGGGTCGAACATGTTTCCACAAAATACCTTTATCTATACGCCAATCTGGGAACTTTGAAGGATTATTAGCAATGTCACTCTTCATTTTGGTATGCCACTTATCAGTCGAAACTATTTTTGCTGCAATACAATCTATTACCTGAACTGATCTTGAAAGCCAATCTGGAAGGAGGTGTTCTTTGCCTTTTCTATGCACAATTTCAAAATCGTATTGCTGTAATCGCATTGCCCAACGTGCTAGTCGTCCCGTGGGATCCTTTAGATTATGTAACCAAACCAAGGATGCGTGATCCGTTACAACTGTGAAGTTATACCCTTCAAGATATGGTCTTAATTTTTCGATAGCCCACAAGACAGCTAGACACTCTCGCTCTGTTGTGGAATAATTCCTCTCACACCTGTTCAGAGATCGGCTTAAATATGCGATTACTTTGTCTTCTCCGTCAATATTTTGCATCAGTACCGCCCCCAATCCATATCCTGAGGCATCAGTATGGACGAAAAACGGAAAATTAAAATCGGGACAATTTAGTACTGGGGCAGAGACTAGTTTATCTTTAATTAAATGGAATGCTTGCTCGCATTTGGAAGACCAAACAAACCTTTTATTTTTCTTGAGAAGCTGGGTAATGGGTGCAATCATCGAGGAGAAATTTGGCAGAAATCTCCTATACCACTCAACGGTACCTATAAATCTTCGCACCTCAGAGACTGTCTTAGGACTCGAAATGTTAAGGATGCAACTTACCTTCTCTGGGTCGACTTGCAAACCTTGTTCCCCTACCACGTAACCTAAATAACGCAACTCGGGGCGACAAAATTCACACTTTTCATAGTTGATGACTAAGCCGGCTTCGTGCAGTCTACTTAAAACCTTGTTTAATACTTGTAAATGATCATCAAAATTCTTGGTTACGATAACGACGTCGTCTAAATATACGAAAACATGACTCTCTAACTCAGAAAGGACTCGGTCGATTAAACGCTGCCACGTTGCTGGCGAGTTTGTTAACCCAAAGGGCATCCGCCGAAATTGAAATAGACCTCTGCCTGGCACAGTAAATGCCGTATACTGCTTAGAATCGTTTTCCATGGGGACTTGCCAAAAAGCTGACTTGATATCCAAAGACGTCATGTACCTCGCGTTTCGTAACTTATCTAGTGTGGCTGAAACATATGGCAACGGATACGCGTCCTTCTTCGTCACCTTGTTCAGTTTTCTAAAATCAACGCAAAAGCGGTAACTGCCGTCTTTCTTTTTCACCATAACAACAGGGGATGCCCAAGGACTATTTGATGGCTCCACTATACCCTCCCGCAGCATGTTATCTAACTCCTCATTAATTATTTTTTGTATCGCAGGCGAAACAGGGTAATAACGTTGTTTAATAGGTGAGGAATCCGTTTGTATCACATGTTCGACCATATTGGTACATCCTAGAACCGAACCCATCTTATCTTTAGTTTCTACAATTAATCTTTCAAGTTTCTCTCTTTGGTCCACAGAAAATTCGATCTACTTTCTAAAAAATTCAAAAAGTTAGGTCCACTATCATCAAATTCCCATACATCCCTTGCTAAATTCACTGATATTTCCATAGATCTCCAAAAGTCAGCACCTAATATAATCTTATGAGGTAGTTCTGGTATAACGAGAATTTCTAGAACCTTCACTCGGCCTTGTAATTCTACTGGTAAACTGATTTCACCCGCCACGTGTATTCTATCCCCATTCGCAAGTGTAGCTGACTGCGCACAAGTATTACGCAAAGACAGATTCAAACTACTTAATGCCCTCCATCCTATTTCCCCGATAATGGTTTGAGAGGCACCCGGTCCAGCAATCCCACGAGCTTTATACCAAAAATTGTCACTTCCAGGAATGGTCGCATATCATCTTTACTACGAGTAAAATCATAATCCACCAGAAGGTGCAATGTGTTACCTTTCTTATCATTCTTCTTAATCACGGCGGCTTCTAAGGATTTACCGGAGCTCGAAACGCCGCTTATTGCCGAGCTTTTCTCTCGTTTCCCGTCTGTTGTGCTTCTCGCTGCGCTGAACGGTTAAGAGGACTACTAGTGCCTACTTGATTAGCTTGACCCCCTCTGCAACTATTACATTGCGATCGGATAATGCCAGGTGTTCCACAGCCGAAGCATTTTAAATTTTGACGACAAAATCGGGCTATGTGACCATCACGCCCACACTTGAAACACTTTATTTTAGGTCTTGAATTATTCTGTGAATTAAGCAATGCTGTCACTGAAGGACTCTCAGAGGCGATGTATGCTAAATCTGGTTCTAATAGGGTAGTATTACGCTTAGATGGTGGAGGAGCAAATGCCTCGACCGAGGTACGAATTGCTTCCAAGCGTCTTCCTAAATCTACAAGATCTTGGATAGTATCTACTTCCGTTAAACCTAGTTGCGTTTGATAGAACGGAGATATATTACGCTGTAGAATTCGAAGCTGCTGAGCTTCTGTCAAAGGATTCGTGAGCCTAGAAAACATACTTGACATGACCGCAGCGTATGTTCCTATAGACTCGTCTTTTCCCTGAGTTCTCCTTCTAATTTCTTCTAAAAGCCGATCGTCGTAATTAGTCGGTAAAAATTCTTTTCTTAGCTCCTTTACCAGATCTGACCAGGAATGAAAGCTAGTTTTGTTTGCTCTGTACCATATTAGAGCTCGGCCCGAAAACAAATCGAGAGCAGATCTGAAAAGCTGTGATTTACTAACACCTCTAGCTTCACTCAACTCGATCACTCGTTCCAAAAATGAGCTCAGAGATTGCCCTTGCTCCCCAGAAAAGGAAATATTCCATTTGTACAATGGCACCCTAGATCGTGTTGTAAGGATAGTAGAATTATGAGGCAAAAAAAATTCATCGTCTGACGCAGACGAATCTCCAGCTGGATCGTCACCTTCAGCTTTAACTTGTAGTGAACCGAGTGCAAGAATTAATTCTCGACTAATCTTCTTCTTCGCATTTATGTGTTCTTCTTCTTCAGCTACAACCCTGCTAAGCCTTCCCAGGGCCCATTCTATTTTAGTAACGATTTTTTTATGCTCCGCAGAGCCCAAGTCACTTTTGAAAGTGGTTACCAAGCCATTTATTTCCTCGACCTTTTTTAACAAAGCCTCTATGTCTTCTGCAACTTCAATCGGATACGGCTCTATCACCGTTGGCTTCCCTAGCTTCTCAGTTTTTAAAGCAGCCCTTAAGTTAATCCTCATTTCTTCAACTCTTCCAGTAGGTAAACCACGGATTATGAGCTCATCCGAAAGTTCTTCCTGATTAAGCCTATTAATCTCCATTTTCGAAAATCGGTGTGAAACTATCAAATGAGACAAGTACAATACGGAAAAAAAATAATAGTGGAGGGGGCTATAATATTCGAGGATGTATTCCTGATTTCAGTCAAGCCAGTTCTGAAAATTTCGCTCGTAGAAAACTTAAATAGACCTCTTTGATATCAAGGTGTTGAAGCTCATGTAGAGAGAAGAAAAGGGACTCCCTTTTCCAAATCGCTTATAAATTATTAATGCATCAGTATTATACTCCACTTACAGAGAAAACTGAAGATATTCTCTCTTAATGTAATTTACCTATGGAACTAAGCCAGAAAGACCAGTTCGAAACCTCTTTAAGGTGGGTATTAGACAATTGTCCCTAAGCTATTAACTAAACTAGATTTTCCCTGAAACTTACTTTAAATTGAGGCATAAATTATTCCTTGGGGAGTAACCTGACCAAAGATTTCTTTTTTTTTTATAATATGTAAGTATATAGACGTTAATATAAATTTCAGATAATCCAACTTCCAAATTGTAATTCCAATTAAATTCACCAATTGAAACTCTTCGAAAATTTATGTTAGGAGCACTAAAACTAAAGGTGCCTAGTTATGTAATAAATGTTCCGTGTTATAGTAATCGATTTTATATATTATTTTAAATACTAATTGAAAGAACTATAAAATACAATCTCTGTGGCTATTTTCATATATGTATATTGAACTAAGGCAATTCACCGAAAGTAACGAATCCAAATTGAGAAAGTCTCCCTCGAGACGATTACGACCAAAGCAGCTTATATTTTAAATTGCTTCTTTGTTAATTAAGATCAATATTATCATCGCACACAACTTTTATATTTGAAATACCAACTATCCCGAGGTTGTAAAATTTTATTTGAGATCCAAAAATTCGAATTACGTATAATGCCACCTAGGGATTATGGCCTATTTCAATTCAAGTTTCCATTTAAATATAACCAGTTATGCCGAGTACTCTACTGTCATACAACATTTGCACTTTTGGCTATTTTCAATCAACGTTTTGGGATAAAATTAGCCTTGTTCCTCACTTACTGCTGTGATATCATTAACAAAAAAACACAAAACCCAAAATGAAGACTCTAGATCAGTTCCATCCCATGATTTATAATTTATTTGTACAACGGATAGTTTGAACTATTTTGACATAATAAATCCATTTCCATAATTTTCGGAAGCAAAAAAAAAATAATGAATTTAGTTCATTCAAATCATCAACACTTCTTATAGTAGTTGAATTTTTCCTGCGTTACTCCAAAAAAAAAAAAAAAAAAAAAATATTAATCCCACAATTAACTAAGGTTCAAAATTTCGATTATCTCTTTAACATGGGTTAATAATTTTATAACCTTATTGAATGTTGGTAATTATTTGCAGGTATAAACGTACTCAACAATTCAACCGTATTGAAAAATTTATATTTGTACAGAACTATTCAATTAATAAAACTTAATAAATTCTGATAAATCAGTTTCAGATAAGTAGCTTAGTTGGAAAAAAACAACACAACGCCTCTAGAATTGAAACTTAGCACAATAAACACTGCTTTCTTGATTTTATATTCCTCCCATATAATGTATATGTATATTTATTTATAATATACGTAAATATGTGTATCGATAAACTTCTGTGAGCGCTTAACCAAAATCTTAATGTGATCCAGCTCTATAACAAAACTAAATGTAGGATACACTTCACTAAATGTAACATACTTCCACTTTCGATGATACGATATCACTTTATCTTTCGAACTAAAACAAAAAGGTGTTCTCTAAAGCGCTTATGTAATTTAGATAATTTGAATACTTTTCACAACGCAATCGATGATTTTTGATAACAGAAAATTTTGCTTAATAATTCTTTATTTCTTTACCTACCGGAGAAAGGAGAAGTGTAAACAAAACACAAAACGTATACACTACTAATGGCTGGCTGGCAGTGCTTTTGATAATTGCATTGCTATGTATGTACAATTATTTGAAACCCTCAGTTTTATCAATAACACCAATTCTGTACGCAGTACGACCTCCAATCATCGTTTTAACTCGATTATCACTGTAGATTTTTCCAACCACAAAACTTAAAATTACATCAATACAAAATTTCTATCCCATTGTTTCCCGCATTGGCCCACTATTCACAGCTGGCTAACCGTCGTACAAAATATTATATCGGGATTGAACAAAAGATGAACACGATGTACGTGAAATGCAATTGGCCTGCGCTATGACGACAATTCTTGTTAAACCGTAACGAAATTATATGCGGTAATATGCGATGTAGAGAAAAAAAAAATTGCAGATACTTTTGTGCCGGAATTTCTTGACCATTTGCACTTTTAAATAAAAAGGTTTTCGCTGTTATAAATGTATCTTCGTATGAATGCGGGAAATACTGATGTAAACGTTCACTACAGCGTTCACTTAAACCTTATCTGATTCCACTGCAATTTCAATCCATTTCACTTTTATAAAATGCTAAAATACGTAAAACCCAAGTACTTGTTGTGCTGCTGATTTAATGCTCCTTTGAATTTTTTTTTTTTTTTTTTTTTTTTTTAGGGCCCCACGTTGGGCGCCAAAATTTTGCTACGTACTCTACAGCACGTAGAGAGCTTTGCCCAGGAGACGGGGTGGATATTAACGTATAAGATTGGGCGCCATGTGATTTTTGTTTTGAAAAGGAGAAATCACAAAACCTGAAAACTATCGCAGCACAAACAAGCACAACTCAACTTTAACAAATATGCGGAATATTTATTCACAAAACCAAATTCAGAATAATATACAAGAAAAATGGAAAATATTAGAAATGCACGCATAAAAAAAATTATGAAAATCAGAAATCTATATATCATACAAAACTAAGAACTGATTCTGACGATGACTTAGAAAATTAATTAGCACTCCTATCGCCAGCCAGCCACGAAAAATCCAACTCCACAAAACTGATTTTATATATTATACAAAAAAAAATACTTAGCTTTATGCGTATACTCGGAGCTCACTGGTAGCCTCATCTTGCCGACACATTATTCATGTGCTTATTACCCACAATAATCCCGATAATCCAGAGTTCTTTTATTGTTTTTTTTCCTTTATTTGTAGTTTCTTCTTTCTTTTTTTTTTTTTGCTTATTTTTTGTTTTATTGTAGTGTCGACACAACGTGATTAATTAATTTCTTAACTTTTCCAAAAATAAAACTTTTCTAGTTCACACAGTCGATCACTCTTTAACCACCATCCCAATTGCCAGCCAAAAAAACAAAAAAGAGCCAATTCTCACTCGCACTTGCATATATATTGCACTTTTGACTCGTGTGGTAGCTGGTTGCTTCCGTTTCAATATTTACGATATTTGCATTAAGTTCGATATCGTTTCTGTTAATACGGCGTTCGCAACTTCTTGTACAAAAGTATATCTTTATTAAAGGCCTCTGCCCTATTAAATGTTTACGTCTTATGGCACTTTCGTTCATCATAAATTGCTGAATTTGTTAAAACACTAAATTTCTGTTTTTTTTTTTTTGCATTATGTTTTACCTTATCGTTATATTTATTTATACTTATTTATATCTTGTCGATATTTAGACATGGTTGAATGCACTGTATAGTTTTGAATTTAATTTATTTCAATTTATTTCGTTTCCCTCCTTTTTTTTTATATATTTATTTTTATTCACTTGTTTCGTTCTTGTTTTTTTTTTTCATTTAATTTTTTTTTTTTTTATTATTTATTATTATTTTTTTTTCCTTTCTCTTTTCTTCAGAACCCTGGACTATATCTATTCACAATTGACATAATCGTTATCGCTAAGTTTATAATTAATGACAGGGATACCACTGAGCTACGATATCTTTGCCTTTAATTCCCATTCAAATAAAGAAACTGGCTGGTTCGGGTGAGCAATGGAAGAAACTTAAACCTGATAAAAAGCGATATTTACTTAGAGACAATTTCATAATCTTATTTACGCTAAATTATTCAATTAACATTTTTAATTATAATTTTTTTTTTGTTTTAATTAAAATTAAAAGAGATTAGCAATGGCCAAATTTAAGTTGAAATCAGAAAATTAAAAAATTAATGGATGATTGATTAGTTCTATCTTAAATCTAATCCGGTATTCTGTTGAAGATAAGTGCTCTTCCAGATGATAATATTCATACCAGGTACCATAGATTTAGAACCCAAGTGAATCCATTGAACGTACGTAATACTTCCCAGGTCGTATAAAGGCGTAACGAATTGAAGTTAGGCTACGCCATATATATATATAAATCGTCATCCTCGGCATCAGTTCCGATAAAATTTATATTTCGTTATCCTTAATCCATGCCAGAACAAAAGAAGGGATAATAGGGATAACATCAATCCAAAGATCCGAGTCCTTCTTCATACTATGTAGACCTACAATGACAACAAAATGTCAGCAGTATCGCCAGCTCACAGAAAGAACACAAAACATAAATGGAGACGAACTTCGACACCGTAACATGTATTCACGCAATCCAAGACTTAGAATATTACTACGCTCGAAGCAAAACAGACTGCACAATTTATCTTCTTGAGGTCCTGATTGAGACTTTACCAATCAGCGTTTTTATAATGGCAGAGAACCGGACTTGTGGGTAGAGAGGTAGGGCGGCACGGAAATTTCTCAAAGATTTCAAATAAGAAATTGCAACCTGCAAACATTTCAAGATAATAGTCAAACATTTTCGTAACTAGATGGTGGCCAGGGGGCCCGGCCTATCCCAGAATGTGGACTGCCCCCCCCCATTCCTCCAGAATGTGGCCGCGGAAAACCGAGAAATTCACAGAAATACATTAAATTTGTCTAGACCCAACTCGAGTCTCGAAAAGTAGAAGACAACCGGAGAAAGCAAATGACTTTCTGATAAAGTTCCCTCTAGGTAAAAGTAATTTAGTAGACTTCCCATCAAATACAAGACCAAGGCCATCCAAATATTGGAAGATACATGCATTTACAACCAAGTGATGGACATCATTATCACTAACTTCAAAAATGGGTTTGAAAATTGACCTTGGGCACTGTCAGTTGACCAATTTATAAATTTTGACCTCACACATGGAGAGGCATTTGTAGACAATTATAAAAATGTTTTCTATGTAGACACTTCCATCTTACAGACTGAAACAAAAATAATGAATAATATGTTCTAAAAAGAGAGCATTGTAGTAAATTTGGAAAGACTGAAAACAGAAATTAATAAATACTTCTGCCCAAATTTATACAAGTACCTGCAAGAATTTCTGGGTCTTTCTGTCAGCTCGGCCTGCTGTGATCGAAGCTTTTCCATCCAATTAAAACTTGGTTAAGAGGAACTGCTCCAGAACATGGTACTCATAAAAATCAAAAATTAGATAATTAAAAACAAACTGTCAGCCCAAAAACCGCAAACTAAAGCTTATACAGACTTTAACTATCTCTTTATTAGTGTTTAATAAAAACGGTAATAATTGATCTAAAATATGTATCTACCTTCACACCTGTAAGGTATTTAAGTACATTGGTACTTAAGTATAAGTACTAGTACCAGAACCTGGACTTAATGTTTTTTAAGTACAAGTACTGGTACTCAAAAAACTCGCAAGTGCAAGTCCCGATACTGGTACTTAACGCACTTACTACAAATTCCACCATAATGCGAAGTACTTCAGCTATTGTAATTTTTTTAAATATGCCTTCTAATAATAAAGGTTATCTGCATCTCGACGGTGCCTCAAGAAATCTTACCGCCTTCAGTAAAATAGAAAGAAAATTAGCGCAATATATTAGTAACTGTAGGACAGAAATTGACATTCTGAATCGATGTCCTTTGTTGATAAGTTGGCAATCAAGTGCCACAATCCGCTCTCTTCCTCCGCACATGTGGAGCGTTGATTTGCATTTGCAGGTTTTGTAAATGCTACGCAAAGGCATAAATGCAATCACTATCTGATGTGAAGATTGTTTTCCTAAAGGCAAATTCAATGTATGAACAACTTACAAAATTACGTAGAAATTAAAACAGCAAAAGCTTATACAATATTTTATGATATTTCGTAAATGGAAACCTCATCCAGTTATATAACTGGCTATGGACTTGTACTCAAAAACTTTTACGTATCAGTACTGGAGCCTGTACCTACTTTGAAGTATGGGTCCTGGTACTAGTACTTGGAGTAAATACTGGGTATTGGGCAAAGCGTCACTATCGTATAAGTTTGGTGTATGGAACTTGAGGATTCTGATTTATTTTCCTTAATACGTAAGAGAAACAAACGAGGGGATGTGGAAAAAAAAGTCTCTGTTAATTAAACGACACTACTTTCTTTTATTTTTCTTTTAAAATCGTGCAAATTTTATTTTATTTTTCAAATAAACACTACTTCCTTTGATATCAATAAAAATCTAAATCGCCTAGAATGTTTGGAGGAGACTGTACGGATTAAATGAGTGTCACTTGGGTTTATAGGGATTAAAGAAATAAACGTACTTTTACTCAATTCGCCAATTACATTATGTACTAATCTATTTTCACAATAGCTGTGTTCTTTGTGTACCTTGTTCTAGAACTCCCATATCCTGGAGAGAGCAAATTTTTCGCTTTATTTATAAATCTTCTATGAAAATGTATGAGGTGTTCTTTTGTGTATTTTTTGTTCGGCCCTGTTCTGCGGTCACAAAAGAACACAGCTAATAATTTAAATGTCCGACTTAACCTATTTCGTGAATAAGCGATGCTGTTGGCTTCGATAAGCAATAAATATCGTCCGATCGCCGAATGCTCGCTGACTAGTTATCAAAAAGTGATGGAATACTGATAAGCGATGTACCAAGCTTTTCTTTCTCCGGGTGTTAATAACATTAAACGAGAATTATAAAAAAGGAATGGGACTAATTGAAAACTGTTCGTTGTTCTTCTGACCTTAACATCGCAACCTCGACAAAGACTGCCACATTTCAAAAGCTTTTCTTATTTAAATCGCCCGAATATGTACACGTACCTGAATTTGCAGTATACATTAAAAGTGCTGATCTAGTTTTTTTTTGCTTTCTTGGGAGCGGGGTTAACGTTTCACGTAGGAAGACCACATTATTACAAAAATAGTGACGCGATTTGTCAAGGAGAGTTATCTTATGAAGAAATTATGTTCTAGAATTTAACAGAACAGAAGATACACAAAAGAACGCCTCATACATTTTCATAGAAGATTTATAAATGAAGCGAACAATACAAATAGTTCGTTTCAATCGAGAGAACAATTTGTTCTCCCCAGTATATGTGAGCTCTAGAACAAGATACACAAAAGAACACAGCTTATGTTTCTTGTGAGTTCTGTAACTTAAGACTTACTCTACTCTCTGTAAGTTTAGAAACTTTATGTAATTTCATTGGCTCTAAGCATTATATCAACATCTTGTAAGTGCTCAGGTCAATGCATGAAAAATGTCGGTCAAAAGCTGAGATTACTCATGAGCTGGTATACTTCGCAAACAAAATGTCTGTTAAAACCTATGTACGAAAGTTGAGGGACCTGGCCCACCCCAGAAAAAAATCCTAGTTACGCCAATGTAGTCAAATGAATAATATTCGCCGCTATTTTTTTAATTCCAATAGAAACTCTACTTATTTGAAGATCTATTCCATCTAGAGGAAGGAGCGTTTGGTTCTTGCCCTTACAAAGCTCTCTCATCAAATAAGGAGAACTTATTAAAAACAAATAAAGTTTAACTTTAATTTTACTTAGTGTGCGGGCGTATTGTTCATATAATATACTTTCAAAACATAAATTCATATGTTAAATCTTTCAAAAAGAATTCAATTGTACATATGAAGTTACATTAGTGTCAGCAGATGTCATTTTCTTTAGACTATACTTTGGAAAACTTTTAAACACGACCTGTAAGGCTTAAACTCTCTTTATCAAGTGTTACCCCCATACTCGAAATTATCTAAGTACACTTTAAATAAAATTAAAGGGACTAGCAATGTGCCATTGGAGAAGAAATTCAATGGTTTGATTCCATTGCTATCAGTAATAAAACTACACAGGTAAATGAGAACGTTCTTCTAAAAAAACAAAATCTTCTATCATCAATTTGTGAAATTTGGGCCCAAAAACAGATCATTTTAATAAAGGAAAACATTTTTCTAATGATTGTCAACATCTACTGACGAGTGTACGAACTACTTCTTAGACCAAACAATAGGAAATTTCAAATTAGTTAAGCTTTTCACTCTGCTGTAATTCGATAATGAATTGTTACGTACGAATTGACATTTCCCGATTTATAATTGCTTTTATTTAAATTTGTTTGAAAAATCTGCCATTTTATATGAACAAAACAAAAGTGTTTAATTCGGTTTTGTATCAAGTAAATTTGAATATTCAAAAAACAAACTTTTGTCCTTCAAACTATTTATTGATTTGAATGAAATCCTCCTGCTTTAATTGAAGTAGGTACACCCAAAGGTGGGTAATCCTCGTAAATAAACATTGTTCTCTGATGCTCTCACTTTCATTTAAAAACCACGATAGAACTGGCTCCCACAAATTGGAAATTTGTTGCGGTTGGTGTACAAACCTCACAAATTTGTTTAGTCCGCATCACTGAACTTAACAAAAATATTTATCTCGTCGTAAAATCGATTCGAGTTTTATAATTATTTCAAACTCGAAAAGCTAGTAGCACTTAAATTAGTTGAATTTGTCGAATGCTTAGCCCTGAATTTGGAATGAAGGATTTATTGCATGCAAAATCAAGTTTTCAGGAAATTGGTTTTAGCTACAATTTCGTTAATCAATTGATTTCTTGAGGAAATAGCGATAAATTCTCAATGTGAATTTATGCATGATAACGAAGTATTGGAGATTATTGGGCACTGTAAATTTAAGTCAGTTTATGGATTATTTAGAATGGGGATTTTTTTTAAATATCTTCACTAACTGTTACCCGCCGCATTGCCTCGTGGAATTAGTTTTTAAAATTTTTGTTTTGCGTACGCTATTACGTATTACAATATCCTCAATTGGTTGGAATTAATGAAATTAGCATCACAAAAAGTTACTTCTATAGTAAAACACTTTTGTATACTATATTGTACGTCGTCTTCCCATTTTGATATATTAGTTGGAGATTTTGTGCGAGCACAGCACGAAAAGTTGATCGTACGAGAGAGACGGTTTCCTCAAATTTATTCCCGCCATCTTCAACATTTAACCTTGTGCCTTGTAGTCATCGCGAACTCTATTGTATCCATAATCGTGCGACGTGTCTGCCGATAAGAATTTATCAGTTTCCGCCGTAACCTTATTTAGGGTTTTTTTTAGGTATTTGACCACCAATTCCTTTTTTTCCACAGGGTATTATTAAAATTAGCATGCACGTATGATATCTGTCTTTCGTTACTGAATAGAATGCTACAGAAATCCCTTGTAAATGTGACGTAACCCTCCCAATTTGTTTCTAATTTCCCATCACCCACTTTAAAAAGTATTCCGGCGTAATTTCCGATATCCATGCCAGTATAGAGTTGTACCAACATAATGTGACATTTCTTAGCATGTGCCCACAAAGCTGATGCTCTTGAGCATCCAGCAACCATTCCATATCTTAAAATATTCAATTTCCTCATGACTTGTAAATTTCGTTTTAATTCTTCGACACCCCGAGCGACAATGTACACTTATACCTGTTTTACTGAAGTTACAAATGGGTGATTCTTCCCATGTGAGATTTAACGGGAGTTTTAATAACTCGATTGTGCGAGAATTTGTTCCCAGAGCTCGGGCTATGGCAGTTTTGTTGTCAAAAAACTTGTCAAGGAGACTTCGTTCTACTATGCGACCGTAACTGGACTCCGATTCAAGACTACCCAGATATTTGTGTCATCTGCGAGTGCAAGTTTTGACGTGGTGTGCTTGCCCGACATATAGATGTGCGGAAAAATTGTCGATGCTGAGCTTTTCGGTCCCGAGTTTCAGGTCTTTTGTCGGGATCATCATTTGGGCCTGCTGGATGCTCATGGTTGGTGTGGGCGTTCTGTGTGAAGTTCAGCGAGGCATTCCATGATCAAATCACTGGTTGTTTTGGACGGGGTTGATGATCTTGAGCTTCTGGTGGTGGTTCTGAGGCTTCGACTAAAGAATGTATTTGTAGATAACGTGAGCGTTCTTTCTGGTTCGCCTCCTTCTACTTACGATTCATTGGCTTTATCTATTACCCGGATACAATGCTGCCATCTGATGATATTCTGGTTTTGGGTGACTTTAATTTGCCGACTATCTTATGGCAGTGTGACTCCGATGAAGAAAGCTTTCGTCCAGCTTATTTGTCTGCTGCTCAGCACTTTTCCCGCGTTATTGACAGCTTTGCTTTTGTTCTGCAGGGCTCTTGCAGTGCAGTGGCGTTTAAAATTATTCAGGGGGATTTGTTGACTTGGTGTTCTCTTCTGATTGTTATGGTACTACGGTTAGGAGATGTTTAACGCCTTTGCTTCCAGAGTCTATTCACCATCCAGAAGTTCATGTTGTATTTAATTTTGATCCAATATCTTTGAATGTATCTTACTCTGATGATTACTTTTGTTAAGGCTGACCATTCTAGAATTAACTTTTAGCTGTCTAATCATGACTGGAGTAATATATTTAGCTGTTAAGTTATTTGATGACTCTATATTTCTCTGTTTTGTTCAAAATGTACCAATTTCCAAATCTAGGACTAAAAGTTTAATCAGCCATGGCTTAGTGCTTCAATACGCCACTTTAAGAATTAGAAAACTAAAGCATAGAAGAGATTTTGTTTGTCGAGGGCAACGCGGACAATCTTGTTTACTCGCATGATCGCGGACGGTTCATCGCTGCTTCTGAAGGTTTTTTTAAGTTAAACATATCCAAACTGAAGTCTTCTTTGCTCGAAAGACCTAAACAGTTATGGTTCTTTGTTAATTCTAAATGCAACTCTTCCTTATCTCTCGGTGATGCTTGGATTGCTACCGCCACAATAATTTCCAAACTGTTTGCTGATTTTTTCTTTAGTCTGCCTTTAATGATTCCAACTGTGATATTCATTGTAGCGAGTTTACTCACTTGACGATGCTTCTGAGGGTTCTTTTAAGTTAAACATATCCAAACTGAAGACTTCTTTGCTCGAAAACCCTAAACAGTTATGGTTCTTTGTTAATTCTAAATGCAACTCTTCCTTATCTCTTGGTGATGCTGAGATTGCTACCGCCACAATAATTTCCAAGCTGTTTGCTGATTTTTTCTTTAGTCTGCCTTTAATGATTCCAACTGTGATATTAATTGTAGCGATTTTACTCACTTGACGATGCTTCCTTCGACCTATTTTGAGTTGAAGGATCTTTCTTTTGACGATGCCACATTTTCGAAACATATTTCGAATTTGGCGGATAGCTTTTTGCCTGGCCCAGATGGCAGCCCATATTCTTTGTTGAACAAGTGCAGCATTCCGTTTATCCCCATTGTATGTCACTTATTTAAATTACCCTGCCTATCTGGCGTCTTTCCTAAGTTATAGAAACACTCCTTAATTTTTCCATATCATAAAAAGGGGAACAGAATTGATATAACTAATTACAGAACAGTTTCTTATCTTTCCGCTATTCCCAAAATGTTTGAGGTTATTATTTGTGATACACTCTATTTCCACTCTAAGCCGTTCATAAGTAGTTTCCAGCATGGTTCTACTAAGGGGAAGTCAACAACAACTAACTTATTGGCGTTTTATAATCACTGTATATACAGGCAAACAAGTTGACTGTATCTATACTGACTTTAGTAAGGCATTTGACAGGATTAGCCATAAGATACTTTTACATAAGCTTCGTTTGCTGGGTTTTCCTCATCGGTTTCCTCTTTGGTTAAGCTCCTATCTGCCTAACCGTATCCAGCAAACCTCTTTTGTGGTATGCTATCCAGAAACAACCTTAATACTTCTGGAGTACCCCAGAGTAGCCGTCTTGGTCCTCTATTGATTGTCATTGTTACTAGTTCATTGTTTCTAGTTCATACAAAAATTCTCTGTTATGCTGACGATGTCAAGATTTTCCGAACTATCTCGAATGACGATAACTGTGCTCTGTTTAACTCTGGCTTGAACACCTTCTACTCTCGATCTTCTAAGAATTGCCTTCCTTTGAATACCTATTGATAAGTGTTTCGTTATGTCTTATTATCGAAAGCGTAGTCCTTCATATCTGAATTACTTCATCAATGGAAGTTTATTATCCCGACTATACAGCGCCAAGGATCTGGGGGTTGTTTTTGATTCCGGACTCTCATTTGAAAACCACTTTGTTAAGAGCTGGTCCCGGGAGTTTAATGATCCTTTTGTAACCAAGACCCTCTATTTCGCTTTTGTTAGGCAGATCTTGGAGTATGCCAGTCATGTTTGGGTACCATTTTATTCTTTTATTCTGTCCATATTAATCGGATCGAGGCAGTTCAACGCAGATTTATTAAATTTGCTCTGCGTGGCCTTTCTTGGAATGATCCTGTAGCCTTGCCTCCTTATGCTGATGGTCTCAGGTTGCTCTACATCGACACCTTTGAGAGGAGGCGTGACATTTCTAGAATCCGTTTTAATTTTGATTGCTTACATGGAAAGTTAATTTCCCTGAACTTCTTTAGCTCTTAAATATCTCTGCTCCTTGAGAAATCATAACTGTTTTGTTTGCCATTTTGTAATACAAATTACAGTTCTAATGAGCCTATTACGTCGATGTCTCGTTTGTTTAATGCTCATTGGCATGTACTGGATCCACTTTTAACTTTAAAGGGTCTCTTGAATGGTCAACTTACTTAATGTACTTTTTTTTAAATCCTTTATTTCTATTCAATTTCATTTCTAGTCTCTATTTTTGTTATGTTATACTTATAATGTAATGTATTTTTCCTTACTCATTTGAGGTTTTCTTTTATATATTTCTAATTTATTTAAAATGGATCATTTTGAGCTTATTTTGTTTTGCTTTTGTAGTAATCAGCTATTGGTGAAATTATAGAAATATATAAATAAATAGTGCAAAGTGCACTGTACCATCGCCGATGAGCTAGTAATTTCCTATAAGCGTCGTTGGCTTGTCATTACAAAATTTCCCAAGTATTTGCCAACAATCGCAATAACTTAATCTTTAATTTTAAATAATAAAATAAAATAGCGTAAAATTGCAAAATTATGATATGTATAAGTACAGTTTTAGAAAAAAATCGACCACCTATACCCTCCCATTACTTATCACCAGGTAAACAAAACTGCGAACATATTAAGTGCAAAGTTCTTATGCAGTGAAAATGGAAGTCAAACAACACAAACGTTGCAATTAACTCTTTCCACACAAATGGAAAATCCGAATATGTCTCAAAGTTGAAAATCCGGAAGAGGACAACTCAAAATACTCTCAGCAAATTTTGGGAATCTTGTAGTGTTCAGATAAAGTCCGGGTCAAGAAAGAAATCGGGTTCGGTAGTCGAAAAATTGGTCAAAGAAGTGGTAGCCAACTTTAAAACGATATCCGAACATATCGTTGAGAGGCCTACTACGACAGAAAAATTAGAGATTTCTACGATGCGAAATGCATGCCCGTAGAACCCAAGGAATCGAATTCCCCAAATTATCCAGATCTAAGATCAATCGAAAAACATTAGGCTAATATTAAAAGGAAATTTAAAAAAAAAAACAAGTTAAAAAGCTAGAACTGGTCTAAGAACAACTTTTATGATACCCTACCTGCCCTGATGACTACCAGTATTAATTTTTTATGGTCACCCATCTCTGGAAGTGTGATTTTTGAAGTGGTTTTTCGCTTATATTTCAGAACGATTCGTCTGACAGCAAAAGGGATTACAAAAACTTTCATAGGATCTTATATTCAAATTTCAATTTTCGTAGTATTTTATAGTTATATGTATTCAGTACAATCAAAACGTTTTGGACTAATAGTTTTCACGGTATACATAAAAAACCAAAATTTTTATATGGCAATACAAAAGAGGGGTTGCCCGATCTAGTCAGTTCTTGAAATTTCATTTACTGTTGCTATGATAACACCATGTAACTAATTTCAGCTCTCTACGTTCGCGTGTTCTTAGGCAGTGTCGAAATATATAGTAAAAAATCAAATTTTTGTATGGCAAGCCCGTATGCAAAATTTCAGTTCTCTAAGTGAACGCCTTCTGGAGTTATTGTGAGGACAGACAAACAGATGGACAGACATACGGACATTCAAAAATCAAAATAAATTTTAATATTATGTGTGGGTGTCCAATCCATTTTGCTCTACCATCACACAGCTGTAAAATAATGCATTACTTCTGGTACTGCATTATTTTGTACTGGTACTTCCAAGTAAATTACTGAAGTAATGCAAACGTCGTATATACTTAAAATTTTGCTGCACGCCAGTATTTTTACTCATTATACTTCATCATTCCATTTTGAAGCAGTTATTGCAAAATACTCGTAATGCAATACATGGTAATGTCTTTGAAGTACCTGAAGTATGTTGAAGTATTTTGAAATACAACGAAGTACATTGAAGAACGTGCAGTACATTGAAGTATTTCGTATTTAGTTTAATTTTATTTAAATAGGCCTATTTAGTCAATATTCTAAAATATTGCAAACAAGTGCTGCACGTACTTGAAGCTACTTCAAAATATTTTAACGTACTTCAGGTACTTCAGAGGCAATACCAAGTATTGCATTAGAAGTATTTTGCAATAAGTACTTTAAAAGGGAATGTTGATGTATACTAAGTGAAAATACTGGCGTACTATAAGATTTGAAATACTTATGTAATTATAAGTGAAGTATCATATTTAAGTGCTACTTCATATAAAGTCAGGTACCTCACAAGGAATGTATTACCAAAGTAATGCATTATTTAACAGCTCTGATTATTTGTGTCCATTACAACCGGAATGACAAACTTAGTACTGTACCTACATTTCATCTAGGATAAAAAACCAAAGAAACACCACTTTAGATAGATCGATAGGCACTTTGAATATGCAGAATAAAAGAGCGCTTGATACGTTCGATACTCCCATTGTACAAAATTTAAGTAGATTAAGTAATAGTTTAATTAAAATCATTTGATAATAAACAAAACAGCTTTTTCTTGCTGATTTTATAATTCATTGGTGGTCGGTTTTGTTCTGAAACAGTCCTTATATAACGAATGCCGGACGCTAAGGGAGATCGGACAAATGTTTAACAAACCCAACACACGGGATAAGAAAAACTAATAAATGGGTTTAAGGCTAAGGCAAATTTTAAGCCTTATAGAAGTAGAATATTTCATAAACCATTCTAGAGTGCACTCGAAAGTATAAGAAGGATTAGCATGGAAAATTACAGCCACCGAGTCCTTCTTGACTTTGAAAATTGAGATACATTGATCAGTCAGTGAGTCAATGAGTGAGTGGTATTTTACAGACTTTTTGTTTGGTAAAATTGTTCCGTTTTCATAGAGTCGCTTTATATATTTTCTTTTATCTTACCCATGTGGGTATTTGTGGGTCATACCAAAAATATATATAAATAAAAAAACTCGCAACAAGAACAAGGGCGTTAATTTCTCATTGGAACACAAGTGTAGGCTGCTAAAATTACTATTAATTTTTTCCTCAAGAAAATTCTTCTGTATTTTCATTCTTTTATTCACTATTGGAACCCGATAAGAAAATGACCAAAAAGAGCTGACTTGGTTCAGGATCCGTTAAAAATTTTAAGGAAGGTCCACATAAAAAGCCTTCACTTTTTGTTTTGTTTTTCAGAAATTTATTCTACCATTTTTCTTAACATTGCGTTAATGAGTTAGAAATTTTTCTCATTAGCTGTTAATGATTAAGTTTCGAAATTTATATATGACATACCTCATACTGTCCCTCCTTCTGTTCCATTTACCTTGAACTTCACTGAGAAGCCGTTACGATTGCTTTAAGCTATACGTTCTATGGTCCGATGATCTGTAATGTCGGGATGAATTCAAAGATAGATGGATATTAATTACCCACAATTATGAGTTTTAAAATTTGTGTGACTACCCAGATATTAAGACTTTCACACTTTCTGGAAGAAATCTCTCCTCGGTACACATTAAGAAATTTCTCCATCAAATGAGGAATCGAAAGTCGGTTATGATACATAATAATCATTCTTTGAGCAGTATTTTTACGTAAATTGGGCAATACAATCAAAAAATTGAAAATTCACAAAATTTATCAAAAACGACGCCATTGAAAAAACATATTATCTTTCTCCTCGTTGTTTTGAAAAAATGTTTTTCCTTTCTTTTTGTTAGATAAGACCACAACCAAACTGAACTACTTTCACGAAACACTTTTTTATCGGATATTTTTGTAAACCGTACTTGTTTAAAGTTAAGTGCGTGACACTATCAGCAGAGAGCATGTATTCAAGTGCCAGAACAGCAGCCCCTCAAGGCATGGTCTCGCTAAAACTCTTGTTACAAAATTTATTGAAATATATCAAGATATGCAAATTGTGTCATAAATCAATTTTTGAGAAGGAAAGCTCGAAAAACTTTGATTATGACTCCTTTCGTATAGCTGTTAGCTTCTGTGCTATTTTTGCTATATTCTTCGCCAGTTGAATTTGTTTTTACTTTATGTCTTGGCGTTGCGGCGATAAAATGTCTCCAAACATTTTTGTCGCCTTCTCTCGAACGTTCCGCCATAATTGTCCATTATGCTCGACAGGATGCCTTCCAATGTCTTCTTGATGCTCTATCTAAATTAAATCTGAAAATTATTCAACTTTGTGGATGTGGTTGCGCTTTGGATATGTAGATCTATAATTTTATTTTTGTATCCTTTATGAATACACTTAACTAGAGGCGTCTTCGTTTTGCCTTCAAGAAACTGCTGAGATTTCAACACATCTTAGGCGATTTTTTTTTCAAACTAACACTAAACTTGGTGAGTAGATTTAACATTTGATTCAATGATCTCATCAACGGGCATACATAGATGAAATGAAATTTTTTATCTGTTATATATATATTTGAGCAGAATTCTTTGTGTTTATTATCTTTACAAAGTGTCACCATAATCTCGGTTACTTTTATAATACTTTTTGTGATGATATTAAGACCCATGGTCTGTTAAAATCCAGAAGACATTCAAAAATGTGCGACATAATTATATCTCGTTCAGTTTGAAAGTCTTTCCCAGATACGTTTTGAATGAAGCGAATAAATGAATGAGTGAATGCACTTAGTCAATTATATCCAGACGAAGTTCGGAGAGATATAAGTCGATCCTTTCAAATAAAGCGAAGACTTTTAATTAAGTAAATGGCATGAATAGACGGTGAAATAGAGTAATGTGCCAATAATCCTTATCCATTGTCTTTAAGATGATTCAAAGACGAAAACTAATTAACGAATTTTCGAATGGAAGTGTTTTCATAGAATGCATCCATACTTAAGTATATAATAGATATATATGCATGGGTATGTAGTATCTCTTTCTAAGTGGCTAGATTATTGAAATTGACTGTTCAGATATTTATCAATTTGAGCTCTCAATTTATATTGCGCTGGTTCTTCAATTTAAAATTAAAAGACGTGTCGGTTCCATTTTTTTGTGTGTATCTAATAAAAAATGAGTACACACAATTGTCTAAATACTGTTTAAAAACTTCGTAAGACTTCCGCTCCGGCGTTTAACAATTAATGTTAGAAGGTGGGAGATATTAGAGATGCCATTGCTCTTCGATGGTCGAAAATATGCTAATTATAAAATTATCTTGCCTTGTCTAGGCATCCTGGCATTTTTAGTCTGTGAATGTATGATTGACGAAGATCTGCCCAGATAAATCAAAATAATTTAACCTAAAAAGGATATCCGTTGTACGGATCTTATAATATTTATTTGATATTCTATGCATACATATTTTTAGCGAAATTAATTTCAAAGTGGTATCCATGTTGAAAATGGTGCTGAGCATATAAGTACGCCTAACTTAAAATTCCTGCCTAGTATTGCAGTTATTGTTTTAGCCAATTACTTCTGGTATAGTGCTATTTTAAAAGCATTAATATAAAATGTTCAATCACATATGTTAGTATTTGTGCCATCCCCGTTGGAGTGGGTAAAAATCTCAGCAGTCTCAGCTCAGTATGGAAATGGTTTACAAACAAGGTGCCGAAAAACCATTTTGTACCATGTAAAATATTTTGCAAAGTTTTCTGCTTAAAGTTCACGAGAATTTTCCTTGATAAGTCGACTAAGACCATCGTAAGGGATGAACAGAATTCCATGAACCTCCGTCAAGCCATTTACGCTAGCAGCCCATTTTAATTTTATATTGTAGATAGATACGTAAACACCGAACACATCTAGCTTGGAGAGCTGCGGAAATGTCAAAATATCAGCCTCCCACATGCACATGGACATGTTAAGAACATTTCAATAACATAAACGGATTATATTATCTTCACTGTGGTAGCAAGATCGGCTGACCAAACCATAGAACTCTCTGGAGATCTAAGAAAAAATAAAAGGAAAATTAAACTTAAGTACGCGTGCGCCTTCTTCTCGCTCAACTAGAACTACAATAAAGCTGGCATCGTCTACTGTAAATTCCTCTACTGCCTGTGATAGTGATTCAGCTGTAGCGTTGCATAACTTTGAGGAAAGCATGCTGGCTAAAACAAATCAGCTTCTGTTCGGATTGGAGGATCGTATGACTGCTAAAACTGGGAAAGCGATAAGAAATTTCAATGTTCGGATCCATCAGATGGATAGTTCTCCCAGTAACTTCGCCGCTAGAATACAAACAGTTGAGGATTCTGTTATTAGCCCAAACTTTGGGTACTCAGCTCATGCTGATAATGGTGAGGAGCTTTTTCGCCTGCAACGATCATCTGATGTAGTAATGCTAGGTGCGCCCAATAAGGCAAGCGAAATACCTAATGACATTTTTCACAAAGTTTGACTTCGTATCAATCACTCACCTTCTCCTTATATATCTGCTTTTTGTGTCAGACTAAGACTGAGTGCTATGACCCAGGTACCGCAATATCTACTGCCTCGCCAATTGCTGCAAGAGTTTCGTGTTCGTCCGAGAGGCGCTTCTGTTTTTGGAGCCCCCAAATTTAAGCTAGCTGACATCGATATTTACTGCTTCGAGCCCAGTGCACATACATGAAGTGCATCAGTGTGATCCAGTATCCTCCAGGGAACTTCTTCTAGGGATTGGGTAAAAAGTAAGTTCAGGTCATAACTCTTAGTTCTGCTTACACCCATGACGACCACTTATAATATATTAGACTGGAAAAAGAAGGAAAACCCTACAAAATTATTAACTCGGATATGCTACTATCTGTTTGCGACGCCGACCGGGAGCCAAGAGATGTATTGTACATGATTTTATTCTTTGATTTAGATTTGATCATAAATGTGCTATTATATTTCGTCGAGGATTTATATTGTTTATTTATTCATACCTTGTTTTTTTATATTTTTTAGACCACTTAGCTTATACGTTGTAGTCAGTTTATATGGTGAGTTTCAGCTCTTGTGTTTATTATTATGAATGAAAGCATTTTATTTTTACGCCGAACATACTAAGAACTCTAATCAATATTTTGTGTCGGCAGTCGGAAGATCTTAATGTAGCGAGCTTCAATGCCAGAAGCATTAGACCATTAGACAAAAGTTTGATGAGGTATGTGATATTTTTGTAGATTCTGATGTTCATGTGATTTTAGTAAGCGAGACATAGCTAGAACACTATATGTCATCTACTCTAGTTAGATTTCCTGGTTATAGCATTTTTAGAAATGACAGGATGGGTCGAATTGGTGGAGGCATTGCTATTTATGTCAGAGATATCTATGACTCCCGTGTAGTTTACTCTTCTGAAAGTATCCCCTTGGAGTTTTTGTGTATGGAAGTAATCTTAGGCACTAATAAATGTTTCCTGTCCTCCGTGTATTGTCCGCCAAATTGCTTTTTCCATTGAAAACGCAGTAGAATTCGTGATTCGTTCTCTGATCTAACACAAAGTTATGCGAATGTTGTCTTGGGAGGAGATTTTAATGTTAATTTGTTGAGACGTAATAGTGCGCGGATTCTTTCGTATTCTTTCTATAGTCCCTTTACCTTTGTGTCATTAACAGTCTCCCAACTTGTCGCAATAAGGACAAACCATCCTTCCTTGACCTGCTTGTTACTGCTGGAAATGATTCTATTAGATTTCAAAACCGCAGATTGGTTCTTCTTCCGTCTTCGATCATGATTTCCTTTTTATGACATACATATAGCATTGATATTGGTAACTGCAGAGAAAAATAAGCAAAGGCACAGGTAAGTAAGTTACTCAAGAGCTTTTATAGCCATCACTTAGAAACAAATTCTATAGAAGATTATTTGATGAGCTGCAGCAGAAGTGCAACAAGGACTGATTTCATCTAAATTTCAGTGAATTTAAACTGTAGATTTTTGCACTATTATTCGAAGTAACGCATTTCTCACTTTTAATGTGAAGTTGAGAGTGATTAGAAGTGTAACCTGAAGTTTTGGTTTTATTATTTAATTTTTGGATCAAATTTCCTGGTTCTCTACTCATAAAAAGTATGAAAATAAATAGCACTCTAAGTAGTTTGGTAAAGCATTTATTCGAAAGCATGCACCATCTCCAACTATCCTTGCATAAGGAAGCAGATTTGAAGACTTTTAATAAGATTGAAGAAGAATCACTATGATTTTTCAAAAAGATCATTAAAGCTTTTGAAAGGACACGTTCAAAAGCTGCTTCACCCATCATTTAGCATACATCTTAGAGCGCATCGTAAGAACAGCAGAGAAGTGCTTTCCTTTGCAACTTTACCAAACTATTTTGTTCTGTTTTTGTACTTCTTTTATAATGATTAGATACAAAAGGAGCAGACGACAACAATAAGTTATCATTAAAGAGACATAAGGGACGATTTCCTCGTTTTTTATATTTATTTGAAAATTTTGTAGCAATCGAAATTGATTTCATTAGAGGCGTAGTACCAAAAATATAATAATTTTGAGTATCTTTCAGTTGCATGTTAAGCGTTTAAAGCTTGAACATTCTTCTTTGAGAATCTGAGACCAAGGCAGAAATCTTGGTAGCAATATTTAACTCATCTTATGTACTAACGCTCGAAACCGACACTTTTTGGTTCGGTCGCTAATTTCTTCAAAACATTTCCCCGACTAGTCCGCAGTTCAACAGAACTAATCATTCGAACTAGTTATAATATCGCATCATCTAATAGTGATATTTCTGCCTGAGTCACCCTTCATGCGATTTCAGGAAATTAGAGCGTTTTCTCGAGCACTTCTTCCATATAGTACTTATTTTCAGGCAGTAGTATTGTGTCAACTTCGGCATTTGCTGTTGTTTGTCTTCTGGTGATTCGTTGGTAATATTTCTAGTAGCCGAAGAAATTGCGGCTTCTATATCTCTCGAAACTCTAATTTCGAATAACTCTCCCGAAAAAATATTGCATCCAGCTATGCAAGTATGCAAAAAAAAGTTTTGATACAAATAATGAACGGATCAAAAATCGAAAAGACCTCATATACGCTTTTTTGGTGTATGTACGAAAAGCTTATTTAAACCTGTTGTTTTAACAATTTATAGCTACAATTCGCATAAATAACAATCTTAGACATTAACATTACTAATATGCTAAAAAACCTTATACCTACTTTCTAGATTGATATCTGTATTAAAAACAACGCATTATATATTCACTTCTCATAGCAGATTACAAAATACATTTGTCGGAATACAAATAACACTCACATGAAATCTGCCAGTGCCGTAATTTGGAAGAATAGCCATCCCTTTCAGAATCAGAGTTCCCTTAAATAGTTGACCGCCAGTGCAGAAGTGAGTTTGTTATGCAGCTCTCATCGTAAAATCAACATTCCAATGATATCACTGCTAAAAGAGACACCCAGACTAAAGGAAGCCAGCAGCCAGCGAAAAGTAGAAAAGGCGACTAGACTAGTTCCAGCAAAGACTATAATCAGCCCCAAGCTAGAGAAGGAAGTTAACCGTCGTCAGTAAGCCTTATTGACTGACTTATTACTATAGCGAACAGCGCTTACATTTGAGAAACC
Source organism: Dioctria linearis (assembly GCA_963930735.1). Taxonomy (NCBI): domain Eukaryota; kingdom Metazoa; phylum Arthropoda; class Insecta; order Diptera; family Asilidae; genus Dioctria; species Dioctria linearis. The sequence goes on from OZ005740.1 coordinate 64,795,869, forward strand.
TCAGACTACCCCCCCCCCCGCATCCGCAGGGGTTACTCAAAAACATCAAAGTAAAAAATGTCAAATAATAAGAAGTATAAAATAAGAATATATCAGAAAACGTTAGAAAACACAGGATTTTATTAAAATGGGATCTCTTCTGGAAAAAACAGTGTCAGTTTTATCTCTCCTACCTTTCTTGTCCTATTTCGGAGTTATCTTGAGCAACAGTAAAAAATAGTGGGAATCGCTAAGCAGAAGCTCACTTGTTGTAACTTACTGGGTTTTATTCATTGGCATTTTATTCACTAATTTTTACGTAAAAACTACATTTAATCTTCATTTATTTATTCATATATTTATTTCATTATCATTGAGTTAATATTATGATTATGATTATGAATTTCTGCAGTATACGTGAGACTCCGAATCTGTTACATATTATGAAATGGAAAACTATATATATTTTTTAAAAGAAATGTTGGACGGGTCCAGATGAAGCCTTTCATTTATATGTTATTTTATTTCTCCCAAAATTCTCCTAAAACTTCCTTTTTGATGAACTTTTCTCGTTTTCATATATTGTTGAGATATGTCTCCCCATTGCATGCAGAAATATTTTTCTAATTCTGGGTTTTAGGGTTTTAAGAGTCATAGGGTGTCTCTTATATGGGACAGTAGGAACAAGAAGAAGAAAAAATTGATTTTTCAAGAAAATAATTCACTTTAAGAGTTGTTGAAAGTTAATGTGAAATGAAAAATTTAAATAGGTGTACCTACCTGATCCTTTCCCCTTGGCAGGTATCTACTAGTACAGCAAATGTGGTGGGTTCAACTTACAAAGTAGAAGCATTTCAGCGCTACGTGATCATTCGCGGCTTGCGGGATAGACCACGAAACCAGTAAAATGAAAGATAGAAACAGATTTATTGACAATATGTTTATTATTCGCTGATAGGATAATTCACTCATAAAAAGATTAATTTACAATTTAATACTACGTGAATTTTTAACATTGAAATCATCGCCGCCTAACCACGAATCAATTACACACTCGCATAAAGAAAAACTACTTAACTTGCTTTGCTTCTCCTGGAGCTCGAGCTTAATACATCAGGGATTGAAAATTTGTTACACTGGTTCGGCATGATATTTTTCCTCAAAAATGACTTACTTTTCCTCCGTCTATGTTTTTATAATACTTTTGTCTTTCCTTTCCTTGTTCCTGTTTAATTTTTTTTCTTTTCCAAGAAGGAAAGCCACAATGATCGCCTGCTGTTCCTTACGACGACGCTCAAACCAGAAGAAGAAAAAGCCTTGTTGAGCGCCACCTATGACCAGTCAAGTTTTTTACTCGTACTCAGGGCCTGTCCGGATCCAAGTCGTCTTCATCTTCGTCTTGTTATTACAGTTATTGACGTAACACAACAAGCTCAGCTATTATAATAGTTGGACGAAGACGAAGCTAACCTGTCCGAACTCTTTCGTTTGCCAGCTTGATTTCACAGACAGCAAACAAACATAACCTCAAAATACGTTGTCTACTTAAATAAGTCAAATCGAACCTTGACTCGGTGATCAAACTAACCAGATGTCAAAACTGTTATACAAAGTAGCAAAGCTCGGTGGCATATACAAGGTTTCGGATAGAGCTTGTCTCGATGTTACGTCACTAGCTGTGATAACAAGACGAAGACGAAGACTTGGATGCGGACAGGCCCTCAGTGTGTACTAATGACGATGTGGAATATCAAATAATGTGCTGCCATACATGACATAGTTTTCTAGCATTTTCCTCTCCTTCTGTTTTTTGTTTTTTAATTTCGTTTATTTACTATATTGTATATTACCTTAAGCGTGGCTGAACGGTTGATGAGCACAGTTATTTATACGAGGATTGAAATCCCTTAACTCCATTAACACTTAGAAGAATGAAAAATTATCCAAGAATTGATACGCGATTACTTTTATAGCTACATTATATTGTATGGAAATAATTCAGAAAATTCGAACTTATACAATATGGAATAATTCAAACTACTAGAACGTATATTATATGTGGAAACGAAAATCCTGTGCTGATCAAAAAGTCGTCCATTAACTAAGATGGCGAAAATTTGTATGTAACCACAAATAATAATAAAAGAGAAACAATTTTAAATATCGAAGTACATCACAAATCAGAAACTTCAATAGGTCTACAGACCGACAGGTAGAAAGACATACAATATGTGTCTACGATCGACGTTTTGGAGACACTGCGCGAAATTGGAAATACCTCCAAAAAACCCAAAAAAAAACTAGTAAGATCCGTTCGTGAGGCGACAACTTGTAGCAGTGGATCAGTTTCACGACACCTATTCGAAAAATGTAAAAACACAAAACTAATATTTCTCATTGATACCGGCACCGACATAGCACTTATTCCTTTCGCAAATAATCAAGAAAATAATTACTGTCTGGCTGCAGCGAACGGCACTCAAATAAAAACATTAACACATTAACTCCTATATACAATCATATCAGTAATTCAAACAAAGAAAACAAACCAAAGAAACATTTGTTTTCGTGGCCTGATAAATGCGAAATAGCTTTTGAGAAGGCCAAAATGGCTTTAGGGGCAGCTCAACTTCTCTCACATCCACTAGAAAATACCAAATTCACATTAAGCACAGACAGCTCCAGCGTAGCAGGCGGGTCTGTCCAACAACAATACGACAGTCAAAAACAATGCTGGAAGCCATTAACATTTTCCTCGTGGAGGCTTCAACCAGCTGAAGCCCGATATTCCACAATCGACCGCAAATTACAGGGTATAAACATTTTAAATATCTAATAGAAGGCCGAGAGCAAACAACATTTACTGACCATAAACCCTTAACTACCGCGATCGAATCTTAACCGATCGGAGTCCACGACAAACCAGACATCTCGTATACATCGCCCAATTTACGACAGACATCCGCCATATCATCGGTAAACAAAACATCGAGGCAACTTTTTTGTCACGAGCAAATACAAATATCTCGTCAATTCAGATTAATGGAACAGATTTAGAAGAATTAATGAAGTCGCTACGACAAGACAGCGACCTTGACACACTCATTGCAAATAGTTAAAAAACTAATTGGAAATTAAAACTGGTAGAAATACCTGATACCAATTACAGTTGATGGTGCGAGGTCTCGACGGGAAAAGTTCGAGCTTATATGTATCAGAAAGCCTAAGGAAAACAACATTCGATAAATTACATAACATATCGCACCGTGGAATAAAATTTAGTCGTAAGACTTGCGCGCCAAGAATTTTCTGGCCAAAACTAAACAAAGATGTGAGCCATTGGGCAAAATTCTGCATCCAATGTCAAAAATTAAAAACTGTTAGATACATTAAATCACCAATACGTACGTTCGATTTTCCACGACGATTTAAGCACATACGCGTGGCTCTGGTTGGTCCCCTACCAACGTCCCGTGGATTTAATTATATCCTAACAATCACTGTTCGCTTCACAAGATGGCCAGAAGCCTACCCACTAAGAGATAGCTATCACCGTGGCAAAAGCTTTCGTAAAGAACTACATTCCGAAATTCGGATGCTCGACCAAGGTATCTAATTGGAATCAAAATTATTCGCAGAAATGAATAAAATTCCAAGCTGCAGTCGAATACGGCCCACGGGCTATTACCCAGCTAGCAACGGAATGATAGGGAGACTACATAGACAATTAAAAGAATCTTTAAAAGCTCGTGATAACTCCGTAACACTGAAGCGAAGAAATACTTTTTGTACTGCTGGGTTTAAGATCTCTGTAAAATAAGAACTAAACTGTTCCCCGCCCGAGCTCGAATGTGGCCAAGCATTAAGAATCCCAGGAGAAGTTTTTATGAACCCTTCCGAATTCGATAATTTTATTTTATTTATTTAAGAAGTTCAAAAGATATTATACAGGCAAAGTCCAATAAAATAATACCTTATAAGTTACTACGGTAAGTCATACTAAAGAAAAAATTATAAAAAGAAGAACGACAGAATATAATCTAAGTCTACAAAATGAAAACCAATACCAAAAAAATAAAATAAAATAATAATATAAAGATTAAAGTTATGAGCTAAACTATAACTAAACTACAAAAGAGAGAATCCATGTACAAAAAATTGAATTAAAAATTAAACTAAAACTAAAATTCTAAAAATACAAGAAAAAATACTTCATGAAAGAAAAGAAAATGAAGATTAATTAATAATGAGAAAAAAAATATAAATTGAAAAATGCAAACTATCGTGGTTACACCACCCAAAAACCCTAGCCAATCATCGGTATACGTACCTAAAGATTTGAACAAGTGCCAGCACGTTTTCGTCCGCACTAAGAAAATAAAACAAGAATTAACTAGTCCTTACGCGCGTCCTTTCAAAATATGTACTTCACCGCATATGGAAAGAATTTGTTCTTAACATTAATAATTGTTCAAGAAGGAATTTTTTTTTTTTTGGTTCTCCGGTATATAGCAAAAGCTAAAACAAATTTTGTTTGTTATTTCATCACACAACCCATTTTATTTTGGGTGACAAGTTTCAAGTCTTGTTTTTACTCATCAACATCTGGTTTTTTAATTTTTTTGAATAAAAATTGTTTTTTTCTATTTTTCTCAATTTTTTTCTTTTTTTTTTCATTTCTTTTATTTGTTCTCTTTTTTCATTTGTTTTTCAAGTCACTCAATTTCGGTATTTGGGACCTGCTGATGAGTCAAGACTTGAAACTTGTCACCCAAATTAAAATGGGTTGTGTGATGAAATAATAAATAAAAAATTGTTTACCTTTTGCTATATACCGCGGAGAATAAAAAAAAAATGCCTTCTTGAACAAATATAAGTTTACCCTAGTAAAAAAACTTTAAGAATAATCTTAACACTAATGGAAAAAATTATACAATGTCTATTGATAGATTGAAACCCGCTTTCGGAACCATACGTACAAACCATGTCTCATTTAAAAATATTTAGTAATATATCTCAAGGACTGGCTCCTAGAAATGAAAATTATATACATATGTATATCTAAACGGAAAAAAACAGTACATTTCTTCCTTTCTCTATGAGGGAGGTTATGTAGTGACTTAGCTTTTACACAAAGAAACATTAAGTAATTAGCATTTACACCATTTTAGCAAAAATAAATTTAAATATTACGCCAAGTCACCACAATGAGTTAAAAGCGCTCACGAGAAATATGCGGATTAATCGAAAACTAAAAATCATGTAAAATAGAAAGATTCATCTGCTGTCATTCTTGTGCAGGATAAGTCAGCGAATATAGGCACGCAACTTATAAGCTTTCTAATTGAGCATGGCAAAATTTAGTATGTATTTAAAATCGTGGAGTTAGCATTTTTTTTTATAATGAAGAAAACAGTGAATAAAGTTTCTATAGTGTAGGAATCTAAACCTCGCAGTGTTTTCTTCTATTTTACCACAAAGAAAAATTACACGCATAATCTAACTCCACATACGTCCAAAGGCTAACCGTGAAAAGTTGTAGGTTCCTGGCGTTTGTGTTTAAGTATATCAGTTGGATACCGACATGGGTGCTGTAAGCAATTAGAACAACCAACGAGGTCGCCTATCAGAGTATCGCTGATATTCATACCTTTCGTGTTTGACCTAACGGTCGGTATTATGCACATTCAGTATGACGGATGTTCCAATGAAAAAAATAATCCACAGTAACACTAACTTCAAAACTAACAGAGGAAATTTCATAAAATTGTTTAGAGATTGTAACAACCTACAAGTATATGGCACAATGTTTTAATTCCAGCTTTGCTCCATACTATGGTAGTCTTTAAAGCACCGAACATGGAGGACAACGTGTTGAGACTTTTATGTGGCAAACTCTGCAACGAGTTCGATCTTCTCCCTCCTCAAAAAAGTGACCTATGTGATCGTATCGAGAATCCATATGTTCCAATGCGGAAGGACGTGACCGACCCCCCTTTTGTCTACCGATCTAACACCGCGAATATTCGTCAAAATGGGAATAAGGTTACACTTCCATCACATTGCTTATCCGACTGCCAAGAGCTATCGAATGCCGCAGCAAGGAGGTAGCATATAAGCGGATTGTACCACTTCTTTCCTTATTGAAGTAGAATATAGGGAAATGTACTGATCGGTGCGATCACCCATACTTTCATTGTAGCACTCCATAGCATCTGGTTGCTTTATAGCTTTAGTTTTTTATTTGTTTCTTTTTCACTTTTGGAAAAGTGTTTTACAGATTTCGTGGGGTATACAATGTAAGAATTGCTAACAATAGTGACTGTATTCTTTCATATGAGAGTATCGGTCCCTTCACACAGAGAATAATAGAATGACACTCATGGTTTTTTGATCAGTGTTTTATCGTCTTCTATGTAAGTACTATAAAAGTTCCACAAGTAACAATAAACTGTAAAAGTTCAACTATGGCTGTGATCTCTCGAAAATTTTACTAACAAAGTAGGTTGAGCGATGTGAAAAAATTGTCAACATAAAGCTGGAATGGAATTTTTAAAGCACGACCCTGCAACATACGCAAAAAGTTAACACTACTCGAGAACCAAGACCTATCACTTGAAACTGCTTTTTACATCTGCTCACTGATATGGGTCAGGCCTGGTGGCGATACCTCAACTCAAACTATCTATCCCCAGGGAGTAGGTTTCGGGCGGATAAACTGCTTCGTGGAATGTCGTCCATAGTATGGAACCATGAGTCAATGGAGAATTTCTCTTTGAATGGTGTAAATTCAAAGAATTTTTTATTCATATAATCAAACAATGGGCAGACTTCACTGAATTTGTTGCTTGGGTCCAATTTATTGTCGCAGAAAAGGATATTCGAAAATATAGCATTGAACCGGTATTGAGAAAGAGTCGAAGAGACAAGCTCGCATCCTGTATCCTTGGTATTTTTCCAAAATATACTTCTTTGAGGTAACTCGTTGTAGCTGCTTAGAAACAGAATGCAAAAAAATATTTTCTTTCACCTACAATTACATAGAAGCATATATTTTTGAGCATTGCATAATTATTGGTTTGTGATACCACCATCTCGTAGAAACCAACTTAGAAAACTGTTAAAAAATTTCAGTTGAGCTTAGCTTATTGCAAACCCTGTAATACACAGTTTGCTTATTTACAGAGTGTAACACTCTGTTACCCCAAGTTAGTTTTTTTGGTGGTTCCGTTTGTCTTCTTTTGGGTTGTGATTCAGATAATGGGACAAAGTCCTCTAAATCAAAATCGCCATTGTCCTCGTATGTTAATTTGGCGTCGGTTAATAATTAAGTTCGTGGAAGATTTGATATAGCAACATCGTTTTCATCACCTGTCAAATAACCACATGCATTTTCGGGAGGAAGCAAAGTCATTTCAGCCCGATCTGAAAAGGGATCATATTCTCCATCAAAAACTACAAAAAGGTTGGTTCAAAGCTAAACCCCAATAGAAAAAATTAAATCAATTTATAAGAACTCTAAACTCATTCGTGGATGATATAGCAAGAAAGCCGAAAACAGCTCTCTTACTATGCTTGCACACATTTTTTCGACTATACACAACTGAAATTAGAATATCTAGTAGGATAATAATTAAATTGCATATAAATGGACCCGAAAAATTAGGAAAACTGTGGATGTTCTACATACGGGACAGTAGGAAAATCTGGGTTGATAGTACTCTTAAGGCCTTCTGGGGACATGCCTTACAATAAGGAGCCATTACCCATTCACGATAACATAATTGAAAATGCACGTACCAATCTTTCATTTTGGCGCCGATTTATTTTAAATATTTTTTATAAACTACCAACGACACAATTCCCACTATGTAGGCGAACGCGATCAACCATAATTTCCGATAACTCAGCAGAACACCTTCAAATAGTCCCCTAGCAAGCCCTCTAAAGATTGCTAACATCGGAAAGGAAATCTAAATAAAAACAGAAACATAAATATAAAGCACGACGATATTATACCTAATTTGTAGTTTAATTATGCTTATAATTTATTTAAGTGTGTCTATTCCTAGTCATAACGATAAAAATCATTTTAATCAATCAAAACTAATCATTTAATTGGGCTATTAGGCCGCATCCTCTAAAACCGGTCAAAAGTGTGTCAAAAAGTAGAGGCGGACCACTTAAATTTGCCATGCAAGTGTAATTGCATCAAACCAATTTGATAGCTTCTACCTTAAATCAATTTTACGTTCATTAAGTTACAACGAATGAAATTTCCTGAGGGTTCCCTAAAGTGATCTCACGAATAGTTCCACTTTATCACATACAAATTACTTCCACTTCTGCTCCATCCATAATCCCCTTAAAAATTCTTTAAAAGGGCTTTTACCAGCAAATAGAAATTGCAACCTTTAAAAGCCAAATTGAATTTGGAACCTTAATAGGAGATAAAAGCTTTCGAATATTATTTCATCGTAGAGTAAATTTCATCTAAGGGGTGTTGAAGAAACAAAAGGGGTTTTTGTTCATTTTGTTAGGGCAGAGGGCATCGTTCTGCTTGTTGATGACAGGAAAATATAAGGAAACCTCTTAAACGAGGGCTAGATTGAATGGAAGATGAAAAAGGAATTTGGTAATGAGTGGTATTCAGAAAAAAACAATAGACTTGCTGTCCTTCATAATTTTACGAGTAAATGAGCCTGCAGGTGTCATTTCGGCAAGATGAACCCAAGATGAGTTATGTATATAGGTCAAGTCTGACGTTCATACAATAGTGGTTTAATTATTTCCACTCCTCTGAACTGTAATAGAGAAGATATGCACATATAAACTAGAAACTTCTAATCTAAGCAAACCAATTCACTGCAAATGGTAGATAATAATGTAACCAACTCAATTTCCGATACTTCAACTATAACCACCCCTACTACACTGGAATAAATCTTCGGTCCTTATCTAGATGACGTTATGAATCCTGAATTCATTCATAATATTGCAAAATCGCTGAATGTGCCACCTCAAGCCGATTGGAGGTGGCCATCGGGATGCAACACCTTTGTAGTGTTTACCTTCGGTCAATACCAGTCCGTACACAATGCCCTTCTGCTTTTCTATAGTTCTATGGAATCGGCATCAAAACAAAATCCGTTTTCATTTCTGAGTAAACTGAATACTACCGGGTGAAATGAACGGTACAAAAAGTTATACGATGACATTCAATGGGGGTTTTTGTAAATATTTCCCTTTGGACATCAGGGTTTCAATTTGAGCCGTTCGGTAAATATTGACTTTCTAGCAGCATCTGAGGGCGGAGATATGAAAAAATGTTTGCATCTATGAACGTCGTCGGTCATCGTGGAGGATAGATTCGGATTGAGCCGATAGGATGTGATGAATTGAAAGGTTTATTGCCGTGAGTCGTATTTATTACCTCAGAGTTGGTGAAACATTCGTAAACTGTCGTGAAGGAACGAAAATTTGAATTATATCAAATTCAAATTCAAATTTATTATTATTGTACAATTAAGATATAAATCTTCTTTATTTGTACAAGAAAATCAAAATAAAAACAATATGACTAACTAGTATGTACTAATGGAAGAAATATAAAATATTACAATATAAAGTAGAACAAACAGCAATGCTCGATTGTGGTAAGTCATTCCATATTCTAATAGCATGGCAAAAAAACAGGCGTTGGGTGATAGGGAAAATATTCCGCGTTAGTGACAAATGGTGTGTTCTGTTAAACCTAGCGAATACCAAGAGGTCGTAAAGATACCGAGGGCATTTAAACTTAATAATTTTAATTAAATAAATTACTGAGCAATAATCAAGATAAACAGCAATATTGCACCCCAAAATTGAATTCTTAAATTGAGAAAAATTATCAAATCTCTTGAAACTATGAACGTATTGGATGATCAAATTAAAGGCAATCTCAACTTTTCTTCTATTATTGTAATCAAGCTTTCCAAATATTTCACATCCATAGCAATGTACACATTAAAAATAATCGCAAAGGCATGGGTGTGAAATGGCTAGACACCCATGGAAGACGAAGTCCTGCATAAACTCTACTCAGAACATAATTGATATGCAGATCTCATGTAAGTGCTTTATTGAAAATTACCCCAAGAATTTTAGGTGAATCAACAATAGGAATGACTAGCAATGTTGTTAACGGAAACTGACGGAAAACCATCCATATTTAGTAAACGTCTATGGATCAGCAAACACTTACATGTTGAGGGATTAAGCGTTAGTTTTTTATTACAGGACAACAAGTAAATTGCTTCCAAATCCTCATTTTCCCTAGAGTTACAATCCACAGTCAGGCCAAGTACACTAGAATACTTAACGTGAGCAAATATATCATTTATAAACAAGGAAAATAACAGGGGCTTTAGAATGGATCTCTGAGGTACAACAGATACCACTGGTAAAAAAATGATTGAGAACCATTTGCAAAAACTGCTTGTGACCTGCTGCCCAAGTAGTCATAAATTAACTTCACAGAATGAAAAGAGAAGTTTAAATTCATGTGAAGAAGTCTATGATCAACAGTATCAAAGGCCTTGGAGTAATCTAAAAAAACTACTACCGGTAGTTCATCTTTATCAACTGCACGCGCGATATCATTGCTCACTTTAAGGAGAGCAGATGTACAGCTATGCCTAGGATAAAAACCATGTTGATACTTGTGCTTAAGACCAATCAAAAACAAATAATGAGAGATTTGTAAGTGCATGATTTTCTCAAATACTTTAGAGAGAAATGGTAATATACCTATAGGCCGAAACTCACTACAATACCAGCTGGTGTTTTTAGGTACTGGAATTACTTTAGCGGCATTCCATGACACAGAAAAGCTACTAGTTGTAAAGCACGAGTTGCAAATATGTGTAAGTGCGGGAAGAATATAGGACAAGGATATCTTAATGAATCGAGGGTTGAGATTATCAGAGCCAATCCCACAGGATTTGATGCTATTAGTTACAGCAAAAATGTCTTCATTTGTGACCCGTGAAAAATTGTTAATTGGAGTTGAAGAGGAATAGTTGTCAACTTCATAAGATTGAAATAATGATGCGTCAACCGCATCATCTACACAAGATAGAGAGAAATCCATTGTTAGCTGAATTAGGATCATTAGCATAAATATTTTTACGAGATGAACGAATGCCACCAATCCTCAAGTTTTTCCAAAGGATTTTTGAAGAAAGTTTAGATTCATAAAAATGCTTTTAGCTTTCCGAATAGCTGAAACGGTACTATTGCGTAGGGTCTTATATTGCGCAAGGAAAACAATAAGTTTGAACCTCTTTCATTTAAGATATGCAATATCCCGAGCTGATATCATATCCCTGATTCGAGAGGAAAACCAAGGCCACAGAGGGTTAGTGATGGATTTCGGAACATGAACTTCATGTCAAAGATTTAGAGAGTTATGAGGGAAATTCACTGATTATCCAAACAAAGCATAAAAATCGCCTTATTTCAGTCTCAGGACTCCGCATCACTACACAGAGCAGCCAATTTAACAGTCCCATATTTGTAATAAAAGTAAATTGTACCCTCACGAGGAACTTCGGTTTGAAATTCATAGGTTAGCAAAATCGTGTCATGAGCACATATACCCGGAAGGGAAATCTGATTAAAAAATAATAGCTTTGACATTTCAGCAGTGAGAAAAATGTCGAAAAGTGAGGGAGAGGTAGATGCGTAGTAAGTGGGCAGATCATAACCGCGATGCAAATCACGAGTGTCCACAGTAAATAAAAACGAGTTGAACAATCCAGAGGGAACAAGCAAATTAAGACTGAAATCACCTGCGATAATTATGTTCCTATACTGGGGAGCTAAGTTCAACAATACTTCGTTGAGAAGATCTATGCAATTACAGTTGGGTGGCTTATAAACTGTTCCAACTAAGCACTTAAGGTTATTAGATAATAATTCACAAAAAATATATTCAACATTCATGCCAGTCTGACAGGAAGAAACAATCTTTTTACACTTTATAGAAGATCAAATGAACAAGGCAACTCCACCTCTCCTACGATCCATTCGGTCAGTGCGCCAATCCCTATTCCCCGGAATGTGGATCAAGCAATCAGACACTTTCGGCTTAAGCCAACTTTCCTGAACGCAGATTATGTAAACTAGGGACACATAGAAGACCATTCTCACCTAAACCAACCTGTACCGTTAGAGAAATTTTGTGTCATCGATTTCAATAGGGTCGAGAATTATATATATTTTGACGTCAGAAATTCTTTAAATCGTTAATAAAAGGTAAATCTTCTTCGATTCTTTCATCAATATCGATATCCATCTTTCTGTAACTATTTAACACTGCTTTATTATTTTTTAATTAAAACTTTTTAAAAATGGGCAAATTTTCACAACACTGTGATTTGTGAAGCTAAAGTCATACATAAAAATGGCAAAAGTATGTTTGAAAGTTAAAGTAAACTTTCACCGCTAGAGACAACTGTAAAGGCCAAAACACAGTGAGAGCGACACAACAAAGTCGCCGTAAATTGGTTGCTGTCAAAGATTCGAATATATGGAAGTCCCATATACTTAACACAATGAGAGCGACTCGACAAGTTGCCAACAAAAAGTTTGGGAAAATCTCTAAATTAGTCGCCAACATAATTGACATTTCTGTGTGGACAGTGAATAATTGACATTCATGTTATGTGGATTTGGTTATTTTTATAAAGAATAGCAAATTAAAAGATTGTAGTAAATAAACTAGTTATTAAAAACTCTAATAAAATTAATTTGTTTAATTAGTGTGAGAAATTATGAGTTTTGAGGAGGAATTTATAGAGAAAAATGAGGAAAAAGTTATGCTGTACAATAAACGTCATCCCTTTTATGGCAATCTCATCTTCTTTTTTTTAGTTTTTTCTTTATGCTTTTAGAATTTTAAGAAAGCTATACTAAAGATTTTTCTTAGTTCTTTCCTTGTTTCCATTTCTTTTACAATAAATAAAACAGTGACTGCTGTCAAAAACATTTGTCGAGTCGCGTCCACTGTGTTTTAAATGCGATATTGTTGCCAACTAAGTTGCCAACATTGTTGTGTCGCTCTCACTGTGTTTTGGCCTTAAGTGCTTTATGTATAACATAAAATCAATTTTATAATACTTTTCACTATGTCTCAAATTACGTAATTTCTTGTAAAAATTTCGGAATTACGAGATCCTGTTTACACTATGATTTTTAGAATTTCGTTGGCAGTTTGCTGCTATTTTCCTTGTTCTTAAATCAAAACACGAGCCGTCATAGCTATGAACCACGGTCGGCAATTTTGAAACGAATAAAATGCCAATGTTTCGGAAATTTGGGATGCCTTTGTCACAAAGTACGTAACTTCGGTGGTAACTTTGTAGAAATTACATTGAAATGAGCTGAAAAAACTGTAAGAAAATTGCATAATTCTGAGATGATTTCGACGATTTCATCAAAATTACGGGCTGATGTGAATGCCATATTAAGATAAAGTCGACTTAAAGAAGATTTTAAATTGTCTGAAATTATTCAAACACTGCTTTTAAATTTTGATTTTATTTTCTAATTTTTAAAAAATCAAGTAATTTTATTTTATGTAACTCAATTTTCAAGTACAGGATATACATGGTCAGTGAGCAAAATTATTACAGTCAACCTTTACTAATGACAAATTTCCAATGTCACTAATAAAAACCGGTAATACTGGTAGTATTGGACATAAAAGTAAATTCTTGACTGGCAGAAATCAACATACTTTTGATTTATCCATTAAAATTGGCACAATCGTCTAGACTAGAGGATAATGGGTTACCAACTCACTTCTTTCCTCAGTTTCTTAACGCATAGCCGTACCGACTTATTTTGGAATCTTAGGAATACGTATAAATTCACTCCCCTGATCTATCAACTGGCCAACATAACCAAATTTAACTTTACTTATCCTGACGTGGTCTATAAATTGACTGAACCAAGTTAATCACAAACATCAAAACAACAAAAGAACATTTATTGCGCACAAAATTATTATTTCATATTCATTTTTTTGCAAGTAAATCAACGGTTTTTTTCAGGCTATCGGACTCCGTTTTGTAGTTACCCAGAAAGGAATCCAAGATCCAAGAATCCAGGTTTCGTACCTACATGTAAGTTAGACTAAAAGAAGATCAATCGATGTAAAAATTGGTCTTTAAGCTTTTCTTTTGTTGTAAACTTGCGATTCAAAACGTTCAAGCCGCTTCTGTTCTTGTTTCTTTAATGTTTGTCGGCATATTAATAGCTTCGGTAAATATTAGAAGACTCTCAAAGCTTTCTTCCATGTCAGAATCACGAATCAACCTCAGCCTTGTCAAGATAGTAAATTCAATTGGAGAATAAGAAAATTATTTGAATGAACAGTCATAACTCAAAACTTATTTATACTATTTGTCAAATAAATGAAACTGTTGATAATAATTTTTTTTCGCCGGCACTAACACTGATTTTCTCAATGGCGCCCCTAAGCTTCAACGACTGAGGCTTTACTTCCCTCACTATTCTTACGGCTCTGCTTCACGAGTAAAATTGTTTATCTCTCGTATACTCTTTTTACAGAGAAACCCTGTTTTATTAATTTTAGGAGTGAGCGATCTGGAATTGGGGGCCTGTAAAGGCCTGCTTTCCTGGGAATTGCAGGCTCCATGCGATCCACGGCTACTGCTGTCATTGAGGTCTTGCTATGAGGAAGATCTCACTAATGAAGGAACCGGTGCTGGTGCTTACTTCCTTGAATCTGACTTTGGGTTGTAGTACTCACTTGAAAAGTACATTAGTGTCTTCCAGGCTGAAGTCTTCGCCATCGCATTACCATCGAAGATAGCCGTGAATATGGAAATCAAGGGAAAGGTCATTGCTATCCTCTTATATAATCAGGCAGCCTTGATGGCTAGCGGATAACATCTTTGTTCCTGGGGACTGAAGGAAGCCTGTGGATAAGCCGCGAATCAATATTAACGTCTATTCCTGGGTACATTGAGATTATGAGGAATGAAAGGGCTAACCTACTAGACAGGCTCTGATTCTCCCTTCTTTTTACCGGAACCCGCTGTAGGCGTTACCGCCTCGGTCATTAGGTTTCTCATCAAAGCGGATGTTCACATGAAATATCAACAGCGATGGGCGAAGCTAAGCACTTGTAAGTGTATACAACTTTTTCTTGCAGAACTGTGGTTGATATCATCATCGGCCATAGCTCGCTTCACGCTCATCTAACAAGGATGGAAGTTGTTGACAGCCCTGAGTGTCTGTCCTATTTGGAAAGAGAGCGTGAGGCAGCCGAACATTTTCTGTGTGCTTATCCTGGCTTTGTCTGGAGTAGGTTGGATACGCTTGGGTCTGCCCTCCTATCTGTGGATGAGTTGAAAACTTACCTCACCCAGACCTGATGTGCTGGTGTAAAAGAACAAGAAGGTTCTGGTAGGAAGGTTTTGGTGAAAAGGTTTTTAGGAGGTTAGCATACTGGCTTCCGTGCGTGTAAGCTCGTCCCCCAGCCCATAAAAAAAAGATGAAAGGAGGAAAGGGCCAATCGCTCTTAAAAATATTTTGTGCATACATGTTTCCTGTATTTATATAAACTTCTTTATTTTGCAAGTTCTAGAAACACATTCAATTTTATCTTTTATTTTTTATAAATGGTTCTGTATTTAGCATGGATGATTGTTGGAAATATAGCATTATTCGTTTGTGAGAAGACTTCTGTTCAATTTGCAAACATTTCTGGTGTATTCTACTAGGATTACTGGAAAAGCTTCCATTTGAACCAAACATATACCAGTATAAGAATGACTTGGGAATAGAAATCGCTGTCATGCTCTTTTTGTGTTCGGATCAGTCAGAAATCAGGCAATTAATTTGGAGTTTTGCCTCCTATATAAAAGTCGTTTTTGAAGACCCAAATGGACTGATCATTTGCCCGGGCCGATTTAAAGAACCAGTTCGGCCCTGCTGTCTTTTAATATGTAATACAATAGCACTAATTATTAAGAAATCTAATATTAACTTTCATCATTCTATATTTGCAATATTACAAATGTATTTGGTTTTTGCTGATTGTGGACTGCATTTATATTGGATTATTGGATTGCATTTATATTTGTAGCGGTATCTTACCAGAAATGAAACGAGATTAACTCACTAAAGAAAATGAAATTCGTTTACTAACAAAAAACGAATGTACATACAGCTGCGAAACACGGTACACATACGCAGGGAAATCTAAGAATGGTTTATTAAATAAACACTTCCGAAGAACCAATGCTCACATACGAGCATGATACCAATACGGTGCGCAGAATAAAAATAGGGTTTAACAAGTAGAAAAGCTAGAATTGGTCTAGGACCAATTCTTATGATACCCTAGATGAATGCCCATATGAAATTTCGTATTTCGTATTATCACCCTTCTGTGCAAGTTTAATTTTTGAAGTGGTTCTTCGTATACATATATTTTTAGAACGGTTTGTCGGACAGAAAAAATGATTATAATCAATTTTATAGGATTTCGTATTCTGAAGAAGTTTTTAGTGCAATGAAAATGTCTTGGACTGATCGTTTTCAAAGTATACGTAAAAAAACTAAATTTTTATATGGCAACACCAAGAAGGAGTTGGCCGATTTAGTCCATTTTTGAAATTTTATTTGCTAGTGCAATGAAAACACTTTGTACCAAATTTCAGCTCTCTACCGTCAACGCGTTCTCAGGCAGAGTCCAAATATACAGCGGAAAACGAAATATTTGTATGGCAACCCCACGAAGGAGTTGCCCGATTTGTCTCATTTTCGAACTTAATTTTACTTTTTTTTTAAAGTACGTGTACAAGATTTCAGCTCTCTAGGTATACGTACATACAAAAATCAAAATAACTTTTAATATTATACATGGGTGTCCAATCCATTTTGCTCTACCATCATTATTTCGAGGTGTTACAAACGGAATGACGAACTGAGTATACCCCTATAGATTTCATCTAGGTTATAATAATGAATTAGTACAGAATACAAATATAATTAAATAGTGGTTTAAAAACAACAGTTTGCTACCTGGATTAGTTTCTACCTAAAGCGGGCAACTTATTATAATTAGTACGGAATAATGTGTCAAAATCTTCATTTTGTGCGTTACTTCACTCACGCTATATTAAACTAACGCGAACTAGCATTAATTTTGAGCTGACAGTGAAATATTTAAACACTTTTCCAAAATAAGTAAATAAATTGCAAACTGTCAAAATGAAATTGAAAAAAAAATTAAATGTCAACCAAACCTGTTATATGGCAGGTGTTTTTATGAATGGATTTAAGGTCCTCTATGGTAGTAGATATACAAATTAATATGTGAACATAGCCATCCTTGAAGAATTTATTAGGCAAGATAGTCGCTTGATAAGTGCGAGTGAGTTGTAAGAAATTGTTACACCTAAGAAAGGAATTATCACGATTAGTAATTAAAATCAAATTTTTTGGAAATTAGATGTTAACAAAAAACTATATAAGAGAGTTAATGAAAGATGTGCGAGAGGGTATTCATAGGTTTCGCTTATAGTTTTGTATATAAGTGTGTGCACGGCTTTAAGGGGAGTTATAGCCATGTTCGAATCGAATCTCGAAAGAAGAAGAGCAACGAGTAGCAACAGTTCCGGAGAACATTTTTTACTTCAAGAAAAGGTGGAAATGTCTCGAGTTTTTTGACAAAGGAAGGGAAAAGTTGAAATTAATCGAAAAGAAGAGTTTATGGAAAGCTGAAGTTGATTAAACTATTGCGTATATCGTAGTAAAAAATTCTGTTTAGCAAAAGTAATATTAAGAAGGAGACCTGCAACGAAAGTAACAAATCACAGAGAGAAAATAAAAAAAGTAACAAATAAAGAGGAAAGAGCAGGGCTGAAAGAAAGTAAATTACAAAATTCCTTTCATATAAATATACAATAGCTGATTATTTATTTTGGTTTGCGGTGATCCATCTGCCTCACACCGAATATGTTGAACCTTAGCAGAGGAACACATGATTACTATTTACGAAAAGTGAATGTATCAAAAGAAAACTTGTACTGTGCTCCAGACTAAGCTGAAATGCCGCTACAGCGTCTGAGAGCAAGGAATGTCTTCGTCGTTGGGAAGGAAAGCTACACATAGGGATGGCTGAATCCAGTTTATTGCCTATGATTTTTTTCCGCTGTAGATCACGCTATATGCCACTTTATGATCTGCATAGACTCAAAAACCGATTTAGTGAGAAAGTTTGAACACTTTGAACACACTTTGAACATTCTTGTCGAGTGTATTAATCAATTAGATTGCTTTAAAGGGGAAATCTTTCCGCGAGCAAAAATCGATAATTTCGAAAGAAATTTCTAAGTTAGCAATTTCACTGTTTGCTTATAGAACACGTAAAAAAGGTAGAGAAGGACTTTCCCGCTTTAGTCCATTTTTGAAATTGTATTTTCTATTTTTAGTAAACGCTTTGAATAAAATTTCAGTTATCTACGTCGACTCATTGTCAGGCATTGTCAAAATATATAGCAAAAATTAAATTTTTATATGGCTACCCTACGATGGAGTTACCCGATTTATTCCATTTTCGAACTTAAATCTACAATTTTTTTAGAAAGGCCATGTGCGTAATTTCACCTCTCTAAGTGAATGCTTTCTCGATTTATCGTGAGGACGGACAGACGGACAGACTGACAAGCGGACAGACAGACAGGCAGACGGACAGATCGACAGTCTGACGGACAGAGGACAGACGAACACAGAAAAGTTTTTAATATTATGCCTGGGTGTCCAATCGAGTTTGCTGTACTATCATATTATTTCTATGCGTTACAAACGGAGTAACAAACTTAGTATAACCTATAAATTTCATCTAGGGTACAATGGCCTTTTACAATAGTGATGGAATTTGTTTACGTAGTCCGGTGACACACTGTTTCTTTTTTAGCACTATTTTCGAACATTTTCTGTATAGTCCAATTTAGAGCAGTAGGTTAGACTTGGATAATACACGAGTGTTCTATTACATATTTTTTCTTGTACTCAGTTTGTGTGGCACATGCGCCAAATGCAGGACAAATCCATAAGGAGTTTACTGGGCTGTTTTCATGGCTTGAGTTTCGTTGTATTGCAGCAATCGACAGTACTAGCACTGCTTTCCAAAGCATAGCATAGCAACAGCAATGTCAAAGTGAAGTTTCAATAGCACAGCAAGCCCAGCAGTGAAAATATGCATGTTACAGGTTGAGTAACCATTAGTTAGTAATTGCGGAAAGCAATCGGAGGAAGGGAGGGAAATTCAAAATCCCTCAAGTCCTTGCGTGTTATTATCACAAAAGTATCGAAGAAGTCACTCTGGAAGAAACGAGACAACTTAAATTACGTCAACCTGTTACAGAACTTAAACGCAATCGGTTTCTGCAAGTTACACGGTATAGCCTCAATCGGCGCATTTAAGGAAGCGGAAAATTAGGTTTAGGTAGGTTACGAGTCTTAAGCTTTACATTAAATTCTTGTTTTCAAAATATATTTTGCTGATTTTTAATTCAAGCCTTGTCCTTCAGTTAACCCATTAAATAGGTCAGATAAGTTGGCCATAAAAGTGTTAGATTTTACCAGCAGACATACATACCTGAGATATGAAATGGGTATTTAAATACCCAACATGCTTAAACGAAAGTCTGTTTAGAATAGTAATAAAGGAATATTATTCGCGTAACCGTTTGCCTATTTGCGCCAGTATTTAGGCTTGCATTAGCTGGTACTAACTTTTCAGATTTTTCTCATTAATATTTTGTAAACGGTTAGCACGCGTGTTCAGTTTGTAATTTTGAAAGTTTACGTTATATATTGTGTAATAGACATTCGTTGGTGCCCATTTAAGTTTAGTGGTCCATATTAAAAACTCATCATTGTGTTGTTTTTCGAAATATTTATTTAGTTTGAATTGGAGACGGAAGTGAATAGTTGGAGTCAGGAGGAAGGCCATTATCGCTATGCGGACAAAATAAATGTGATTATTGGTCCACTAGATACGGTCGAAGTGACACTGAAGAATTGGACGACAATCTTCAGCTGATCACCGATGAAAATTACCTGCCTTGTTAGATTCCATTTTGCAATCTTGCAGCGACGATACTATGCATTGTGGAATGCGTTATGATGATATCGCAATAGAAGTTGACGAAGAAGATATAAGTGATGAGCCACATTCTTAAAAATCATGTGGTAACGCTGCCCGTCAAATTTTTCACGCAATATTTGATAACCGAGTAACATCAAACTAGACTCTTCGTAAAAATTATGAGATTGAGGATCTGTTCCTGGTATGCTGTACATTACTGGTTACCATAATTTGCAAAAACTCGCCCATATTGGTCCAATCCGGCGACGCTGGGATGCTAATTCATCAAGGATTCTGTAGGTAGAAATAGATTCAAGCGAATCAAACAGAATGTGCATGTTGGTGATAGCAAGAAGTTGAATAATGAAAACAAACTTTCAAATTTTCCTCCACGGATTGAGTTAATGTACCTGCTAATTTATGCAATTCGGCGTGTTGTGACACCACTTGTGAATCACGAGCAAACGATTGCATATTACGTACGGCATTCCTGCAAAATATTTCTTAAAAGCAAGCCCAATGGATACTGCTACTGCTACCTGTTCATGCTATAGGTCGGCTCGTGTATCAAGAAATACGGATACAAATTATGGCCTTGGCGAAAACGATGTGCTGCAATAGTTGTCGCATCTGGAGACTCTTGCAAATCACAATGTTAAGTGGGAAACATAATTGCACCGTTTCGATCCTATACGTACAAATGTCAAATTTGCTTATATGAGACGTACGTGTAATTGGACACATTCGCCGAAATGGATCGAAACGGATCGAATCGAAACGGAGAAGTTGAGCAAATTTCAACTTTTACGGATAACATAACCTAGAAAAATTACCTGTACAATGTTTGTGTATAACTCAAGATGGATGAAGAAGTTTTTATTGAAGAAATTAAAAAATATGAAGAGCCTTATGACAAAGGCAACAAATTTTACATGGATGTAAAAAGAAAAGACAAAATCTGGAAAAATTTCAATGAGAAATTTAAAACTGATGGTAAGTTTGAACGGAACAATTGTGCTCATGCACGTAACGGATCGAATTGAATCGAATTGAATTGAATCGGAACGGCGGAATTGTGTTTGGCACTTTACTTTCGACAACTTCTTTACCAGCCATAAGCTGATGTATCGGCTGAATACAGTTGGGTCTTCCCATCTTGGTCACTGCGCGACAATCGCACTAACCGTGTGGATCTAATGGAAGTAAAAGGAATGAGGTAGTATCAGCGTGGCACATCTGCCTTACAATTTAAAGGGAATAATAACTTGAGCTGAAATGGCAGCTCGATCATTATTATGTCTTTCAATTGATTCACGCCATTGATATTGTTTAACTGCTCCATTTTATGCTCAAATTTCTGAGTTTTTAAGACTTACACGCTAATGTGTCGTGCCAAGGCATGTGATAAGTAGATTCGCAAGATGGGATCAATCGAGCAGCCGTTGTTCAGTCATAAATAAAATCAACGAAAGGGTCAGCGTTGTCCTTATGATAAATCCATGAGCAACTACCACATTAGAGTACGGCAAAGAAGTGGTAGCGGCTATTGCAGCCATGGTAAGCACATGAAAATTACATGTCTTGTACGCGAAGTATGAACGTTCAACACCTAAAAAAAATTATTTTCGTGTGAATGTTGTGGAAGCTCTGGTAAGACCGCAGGAGTCTAGTACCGCAAATGTTAGTAATACATTCCAAATGGCCAGGGGTACGGATCGCAGTGATCATATTGTTCATAAAATGACAAAACGTACTTGTTGTGGCTAATGCAACACTAAAACTGAGTTTGGTTGTACTAAATGAAATGCAAATCTGCATGCCCAGTGCTTCACCGACTACACGTCATATGGAAAATGTTAAAAAGGTTAAATAATTTTCAATTTTTTGTAATATTTTATTTTCATATAATTAAACAATATTGAATTGAAAGAGTTGTTTTTCAGTTATCATGTGCATTTTGTTCACACTTTGACCTGTTTGGTATTTAAATACCCATCAAAGTAAATAATCTCCAGAGAACCAAGGATTGATGCGATCGTGGTAGGTTTTTTTTATTCGATAGAATACACTAAAGGTTAACTAGAACTAAAAGATTTTCCCGATTTTCTTACTATTAAAATTTTCTCAGCAAGTTTTATGCCAATTTCTTATTTGTGGAAAATTCATGTCATTGGACTGCGGAAAAAGGCAAGTAAATATAAAAATTTCGATTTGTTCGTAAAAACTATTATTAAAAGATCTATCTTTCTCCTCTCTAATAGAAGAGGAATGAACGCGATATCTCTTACCCGTCGACAGATTAATTTTTTTAAATACACTTGTAGTTTTGGGTATTTAAGTACCTAACAGGCATTAATGGGTTAAAGATAATTATGCGCTATACATTACTATATCCTATACCTATACGCAAATGAAATAACAGCTCACTGTTATACTGATGCAGATATCAGCTAAATGTTCGTAAACTGTTTTAATCAGACGAAGACTTGGACCTTTAGAGTGTTACATCCTAGGATGCTGATTTGGCATTGGTTGATAGATAATCCTTGAAGCTTTCTAATGATGCATAACTTTTTCTTCGAAGCTATAGCTAAGTTAATTCAGAAATATTGGAATTGGACAGAGTTTTTTTTTTATTTAACTGATAATTTTTCCAAATTCATTAATATCAGTTTTTCATATCGAATTTAAGAAGCTTAAAAACTTCAGATTAAAATGATAAATCACACTTATAAATGAAACATTCCTGTGATTTTTGTACCTAAAGCATATCCAGCGAAAAATTTCAGTAGATGTTTACGAATAAGGTACAGAGAGTTATTGTTTGTGAAGGAAATATTTATTACTCAAACTTAAACAACACTTAGAACCTTTAAGATGTGGAAAATAAAAACAATTCTGAAATTATTTATTATTTCTGTTTTTCAATCGAGTGTAGTAAAATGAATTTTAGTGCCATTGCCAACCTAAGAAATTTACGTTAAGCCATTACAGTTCGGTCAATATATACCAAGTCATAAGGTGACTCGAATGGTCAGCAGCTTTCAGGGTGTCTAACAAAACGTAACTCCAAATACGGTATTTTACGGAATAACTACTAAGAAGCACATTTAGCAACATTCCAGAAAAGTCAGTCGAAACTCATGCAAGTACATATATAAATCAATTTTTAGAAACTTATGTTTACAATGTAATCTCTGCTGGAAGCTAAGAAATATATGTATCTCAAGTGCGGTATGAAATAAATTTAAATGAGATTTAGCTCACCAAATATAATCTTAAAAGGACCACTATTTTTCTGACAAGAAACGAATGTTATTTGAAGAACAGAACCGCTACGATTCCTGTACCCTATTTGCTTTAATTAGCCAATTCACTATAACGCCACCTGTTGCGAT
Source organism: Dioctria linearis (assembly GCA_963930735.1). Lineage (NCBI taxonomy): Eukaryota > Metazoa > Arthropoda > Insecta > Diptera > Asilidae > Dioctria > Dioctria linearis. The sequence continues at coordinate 64,819,422 of OZ005740.1, forward strand.
GGACGAAAGAAAGATCGACCGAATTCAACATCGGCATGTAGAGAATTATGATTACTGCATAAGGCTATCCGTTTTTGCAACAAGTAGTTGGAATTGAAAGTATAGGATAATTGCATTTATAAATAGCTTTGCAGGTTTTAACATGTGCTATCAATATCTATGCTTGGCCAATTTGATTTGACAAATCCAGCGAAGGTCTCACAGGTCTCACAAGGTATAACAAGGACCACCCAATTCGGTATTGAGACTAAAATGTCATTGATTACCTATTATGCTGGCCATATAACATAATATAACCTGTGATAACCAATGGACTTAAGATAACTCTTGATACATAGCACACCTTTCATGGAAAAAGAAGTTAAATGAGAAAAGGGCTACTCATAACAATAATCGCTCATACAATAATCGGTAATATTGAAGTCTTGAAACGCAGCATTTTAAGTGGTATTATTATTATTAGCGTTTATGGCTCTTCGTTGAAAACTAGAAAAATTGAAGTCGGGACTTATTCCAAATTTGTTGCCAACGGAGGGATCTTAGAACTATTAGCACATTGTTGCGCTCCATTTTGATCACTACGTGAACGACTTACAGCTATAACGACGTGTATTTTTAAGAAATTAACTTCTGTCTATCGGTTATTTTAAATATGCAAGAAGTACAGGGAAATTATATATTAATAGCCATTTTAAAAATAAAACTTATTAATAACTTCATTGCTGAACCCATTTTTAATAGATGTAAAAAGGCCTAAATTACAAACAACAGAATCAAGACTTTTTATCCTTGTAGATATGTATACGTATTACGATACACCTACCTTCCAGAAATCTATAAAATTCTAAAAGGAAATTAAATCTTCAATAGCCTTCAGTAATGTCATCCATGTATATTTCTAAAAATCTCGAGTTGATTTAGTTTTAAGTCAATATTTTCGATAAATATCCTACAGTCGAGCTATCATCAAATGCAGCATACCCATTCTTGAGAAAAGGAACCTGATCAGGGACATGTAAACAAAACTTTTCCATGCATTATCCTTTACTACGCAGCAAAAAGAAGGATATCACGTGTAAAAACAAAATTACATATTTCTTAAGATCCAAATATGTTCCGTGAATTATTGATTTCTAAGAAACTGCCAAAAGGTCTCGCTCTCCTCCTCTAAAAATATGGTAGTGATATTCATCGGGGAAGCATATTTTTAAAAATAAAACTGTAGGAAAGCTCCAATGATAAGAGGCCTGGGACATATTTTTAACCCAAATATATGTGTATGGTCCCATTGTTATGACATTTTTATAAAAGCCATTGACCATATCTAACAAAAATCCATGGTGGATGAAACCACCTCCCAAATAAAACCCACAAAATTTCAATGGTCTTTGGGTAGCGACCAAAATAAATCGGGACGCTGGACACTTTTTACACTTCTTGTATATCACCCGGAGGATTTTTTTCCCTTTTTCAATTCATTTTACTTTGCCACTCCATTTATTTTTTGTGCTTTCAGCTTTTGACCATAGTAATGGGCAGAAGAAGAGTCAGGGTGCGGAATGTGTTGGCAATCCTTTTACGCTTATCTGTCGATGGATGGGGAATTGCTTTCAGTTCCAGAAAATTTACAATCTGGGCATGTTCTTTGGCACAATCAAAAAGGGGGCGTCCAACAGAAAAAGAGCCATCGTTCTGTAACCAAACGCAATTAATCCTTGCACTGAACATTGCTTGACCATGGGACAGGGTGGCGTGCAGTCAACGTATGTTTAAAGTGAAGTCTTTCGTGGGAATTTTTAGGCGCGCTCTAAAACTATGGAAGAACCAATTAAAACCATATACATATGTAGGTATGTATACATTCTGTCTGATTTTGCACTTGAGAGAGTTTTGGAGATTCTGCCCTTTTTTTCTTTTTTCAAAATGATTAAGTGATGCACAGGAGACAGGAGATAAGGGTGTCCTTTAATTGCGATATATTGTTTGCTTGAAAAAATTTGGTTATAGTTAAGCTTATAAAAACGCAGATTCATGAATTTCTTACATCACTGCGGCCTGTGTTCGTGTCTGATCGGTATTTACTATTTTTCGAAGATACTGTATGCACAATTTCAGAACTCTATGTCAACACGTTCTCAGGCTGTATTTAAATATATAGTGAAAATCGAAAGTTTTGTATGGCAATACCAAAAAGGAGACTCCCGAATTAATCTATTTGTGAAGATCGCTTTTACAATTCTTAGAACTAATTCAAATAAAACTTTACTACCTCATTCTCGTCCTCTAGTTTTCATACATTTATTGTTTCAAAATATTATTAAAAAAATTATAATGAAATTTGTATAAGGAATTCTTCTGTACCTACTTTTCTTACAAAGTTTCCTGTGATGTTAAGGCAATTTTTGACATATATACGACCCTCTGCATCATTGTTGAAGGCAAATAATTTTTTTTATCGACTGGTCACAAATAATATGAATAGTTAACAGAATCAGCCATATCGTCATTAATTTCTCTAGCTCTCCTCCTTTCCTGAGGATTTATACCAGAAAGGTAATATTCGGCTTGTGAAATGGGATTGACGTCGCTAGGAAATTAATGAGATTATTCATCCAGCAAAATCTATAAGAAATTGCTCTGCTTTCGTTCTCTATTGTGAAAGATGTAATTATTCGGTGTAACTATTAGAGATTCTAATTTACACCATAAATTGAGAGTAAAAAAAAACTGAAATTGATCTTCAGCTAATTCTTACGATACCCAAAATGAATGCCCGCAACTAATTTTGCATGGTCCCTTTTCTCTGCAAGTTTGATTGTTTTAGTTCGCAGTTATTTTTAGAGCAGTTCGTTTGACAATAAAAATGATTATATCCAATTTTATTGGATTTCATATTCTGAAAAACTTCTCAGTACAATAAAAACGTCTAGGACTGATCGTTTTCACAGTATACGTAAAAGACCATAATTTTTGTATGCAACAGCATTAACGGGTTATCCAATTTAGATCTTTTTGAAATTATATATACTGATTTTGGAAGATACTGTATATAGTACATAATTTCAAGTCTATACGCCAACAAATTTTCTATTAAGTGCCAAACACAATTCCGACGTTTCGATTCGATTCAAAGCGAATGTGTGAGAACAATTGTTCCGTTGTTCGGTTTCGAAGACTTTATTTTAAAATTTTGCCAGATCTTGTCTTTTGCTTTACATCCATTTATGTAAACATTTTTTTTTCCTTATAATTCAAGTTTTTTTTTTATTTCCTTTCATCCATCTTTGAGTATAAACAAATCTTTATAGATAATTTTTCTATGTTATACCTACATATCACCGGTAAAAGTTGAAATTTGTTCAACTTCTCCGATTCGATGCAGTTGAATCCATATCGGTGTAAGGTGTGCAATTGCATGCATGTCTCATTAATGAAAATGGACATTTGTACGAATCGGATCGAAACGGTGGAATTGTGTATACCCCTTTAGTATGAACAGCACGGGGTCATGACCGCTCCCTCTAAAAAATTAAGCAAAAAATAATAAATTAATTAAGTTATTTAAAAAAATATATATTTTTTTATTTACATAATTCAACTTCAATATACAAAATATTTTAATTCCAAAATTTAAACAAATAAAAATTTATTTCAATGTGTATTATTGTATGCATGTGATGTATGCTATAGGTTTTTTCGGAATTCGAGTTTGGGACTGTAACTTTGGGTGACCCAAAACCCTCGAGAAACATTTCCCAAGCCACGAAACAGATTCCCACACTACAACATCAGAGCCCTACCTTAGTCCCAACTCGTAACTTTTTAAAATATTTGCAGCGTTCTTATGTAAAACCACTGACTACGTCCAGTGAAATACACTGCCGAAAGTAGGCTCACTTCTATATAGCTTTCCCTTTTGGTATAAGCACTAAGTACTAACTGAGAGAGAACTGTAAACAACAAATAAATAAGTGGGTTCGTCGAAATAAAGGTTTTTAAATTAATTATTTGGGTTAATTAGTGATAAAAAGGGTTTTTCCAAAGGCAATATATTCATAGATACTCAAACGAACTTCGGTCTTATTAAAATCACTTTTCAACTTCCCGCCAATGGTTTTTTCAATGTAGGCACCGATGTAAGACTACTTTTGACACAAAAAATTGTATATGCATGAAATATCATATCGAGCAGTCCGTTATATATATTCCAGTGTGTAAAACTGAGAAAAGTTTGGTTTGAATGACTCCTGCAGTTTACACTCTAAACTACTATTCTATTAAAAAATAACTTTTTGTACCAAAAAGTGTCCTAAAAAATTACACATCATCCACACCGCTTAATGTGGAAACCTTCCTAGTACTTCACTACAGTACTGCGCTGGCTGAATAAGCGACTTACTGCGCTGGATGGTTTTTTTTATGGTCAATTTAATTTGTAAGATGACCCCCCATAATTTCAATGCTAGATCCTCCGGTGGAATGATGTGTCATTTTTATACCGTAGATGAAATCTATAGGGGTATACCACTGACTTATATAACAATGGACTGAGCGATTTGCTATTTCATGTGGCACAAAAATTATTCTGTTTCTGTACCGGTGATAGAGCACCTTTTAAAACGATTACATAAAAAACATGTAAAACTCAACCAATCAAATGAAATTGTACAGCCGAAAATCGAATTAAGCTAAAAATATATATTTTCTTGTGTCCAAGTGATATTTTAATCGCTTATAAGGAATTAAACTCATTCCGATTTTAATTTTCAAAAGTTATTCGTAACTGAATCCTGCTTATGGGCAAGAGAGACAGAGCATGGTAAACACTATCTTTACCTTATTCCTACTGCGGTGATTGCATCTGTAGCCAACATAAAAACATCAAATGGCATAAGCAAACGTTCCAGAATGCAATATTTTGTGTTGGTAGCTCCAACTCTGCCATAGGGCGAAAGAGAGAACTATAAAACTTGTGCCATGCTTTCCTATAGGAAAATGGCAATACGCTCAGTCCATTATTATAAGTCAGTGCGGTATACTAAGTTTGTCATTCCGTTTGTAATACCTCGAAATAATGATGGTAGAGCAAAATGAATTGGACACCCACGCATAATATAAAAAGTTATTTTGATTTTTGGATGTCCGTCCGTCTGTCTGTCTGTGCGCACGATAACTCGAGAACGCGTTCACCTAGAAAGCTGAAATTTTGTACACCGACATTAACAAAAAAATGTAAAATTAAGTTCGAAAATGAGACAAATCGGGCAACTCCTTCGTGGGGTTGCCACACAAAAATTTCGTTTTTCACGATATATTTGGACACTACCTGAGAACACATCGACATAGAAAGCTGAAATTTGGTACACTGTGTTTTCATACTAATAGCAAAAAAAATTCGAAAATGGGCTAAATCGGGCAACCCCTTCTTGGTGTTGCCATATAATAATTTTTGTTTTTTACATATAATTTGAAAACGATCAGTCCTAGATATTTTTATTGTACTAAAACCTTCTTTAGAATAAGCAAACCTATAAAATTGGTTATAATCATTTTTTCTGTCCGACGAGCCGTTCGAGAAATATATGTGCGAAACCAATGCAAAACCAAAATTGCTGAAATGGGTGACCATACGAAATTTCATACGTGCATTTATCTAGGGTATTATAAGAATTGGTCTTAGACCAATTCTAGCTTTTTCACTTGTTTAATATAATTTTTTTACAAAAAATAATTTTTAATAGAATAGTAGCTTCGGATGCAAAGTGCAGGAGTCATTCAAACCAAACTTTTCTCAGTTTTACACACTGACATATATAATATATAGACTTCTCGATGTGCTTTTTGTGGTCTAATTGTTTGTGTCAAAAATAGTTCTTACGTCAGTGCCAACATTGAAAAAAACATTGGCAGGAAGCTGAAAAGTGATTTTAAAAAAACCGTTTGAATTTCTGTTTAGTATCTATGAATATATTGCCTTTGGTAAAACACGTTTTATCACTAATTAACCAAAATAATTAATTGAAAAACATTTATTTCGACGAATCCACTAATTTATTTGTTGTTTACGGTTCTCTCTCAGTTTGTACTTGGTGCTTAGACCGAAAGACAACTTAGCCTACTTACTGCTGTGTATTTCTATGGACGTAGTCAGTCCATATCATATATATCAGTGTTTTTACCTAGTGCATCAAAGCATTCTAAGTTTCTCTAATTTATAATCTCAAATTGGAAAAATAGAGATACCATGGGATTGCAAAATTAACATAGTAATTTAAAATTTCGACTTAAATGTATCACGCACTTCAAAGTTTGCGCCTCCTCTTGACTGAGTTTACTGACTGAGTTTACTGCGAATAGCTAACAATTGTCATGAGGTCTAACTAAGATAATAATAATATCAAAACAAGTATCGTCGGTTAATAAGTCTGAATGCAAATAAAGGAATTTGTGATGTGCGGGTGTATTAAAAAGAGTTAGCGGCAATCTCTCGTCCACTTATATGATGGAGGCCGATGTGTCAGTTTTGCATCTAGCTAAAATATAATCATCTCTTGTAGTAAAAAAAGAGTAACAAAATAAAAGTTTTTTGAGTATTTACTAAAAGCATTTTGTGTAGCAGAGTAAGATTAATATATTAAAATAAAAAGTGTTATATAATTTTCTGAGTGTAATCGAGTTGTTTCGTTTGTAGTATCGACTCCAGGAAATAACATATAGTTGTTGCCACGTGGCCGGGATATATTCTTCTGTTAAAAAGCAATAATGAGTAATTGTTTGCATGTCAGTTAAGAAGCAAATTCTTATGCATTGAAATATGGCGGGGTAATTTTTTATTTATTATTTGTTTATTTTTTACGAGTCATCCTATGCTTAAATGCTTTTCGTTTAAAATGATCTATGACATTCTGTGCCTATAATGCAACAATTTGTGCGTCTTTTGTATCTATACCCTTTCTTATGCACATCCAGTGAAACCAGTGGATAGATTCTTTTAAGCGTTAGACTTTCAGCTTATTCGTTATGAGAACCCGAAATGTCATCTTGCTGGACACGCAACTTAGGAACTTCTAATCCGCACCTTTTAACATCCCAAACCATTAGAATTTATCATAAACCTATGATATACTGTTTACTGTCTGATTGTCAACTATGCGTGAAAGAACAGCAGGCCGAAAAAAAATGTCGCTGTTAATTGAGCGATATGAAAATAGTGTCGGAGATCTTGATGAACATATGCCGCACATAAACCTTCAGAGATTATAAGACGGAGAAGAAAGACAGAAAATAGTAATGATGTTCCACATTCGCACTGCAGACTACAAGGAAGTACATACATATCTCGAAACAGAGCCGGATCCAGGATTCTCGTGAGGGGGGAGCGCGCAACTGCGCTTTTAAAATGTGTAGGAAAAGCAGGAAACAGAGCAAAAGTTCGAAGACACTCGCCACCACTCGCAAATATCAAATACTCAAAATATATCATTTAGAAGATTCGGATCGAACAGAGAAGCTACCACTCTCAACAGAGAAAGTTACTCAATGTTATACTTTTGCCATCCGCGAAAGTCAAATGGGCTGTTAAATTATATAGGATGAGGCACAGCTGTTCTGTTCCTGATGGTTTTGACCTTGGGCCATAATCCTTTGTAATCCGTGAGGCTTGCCAAGATTCTTAGTCTAACATTCTGGACGAAAACCATTTTGCTCTTCAGATAATGGACTTGCAGGCGTTCCGTTCAGTCTTTCGACTTGTTTTTATTCTGGGTATGAATGCAATTGATAGGTGCGAAAATAGACTCTTTCGCTCTTATTAGTTGATTGAGTAATCGTTAAACCAAGAGTGATTTTGTTATTGTAGAGACAACACTACGCAAATATACAATGATTTGCTTACCGTTGTGTAGGTTCGTTAAATTTCTTCAATTACGAGGCATAATTGTTTGTTGAAATGCTTTTCTGACCCGGCGATAATATTCTGACAAGCTGGCTTTACATCGAAAACTCTTTGGCACCTGGATTTAATTAAAACAAACTTCCTATACCTTTTACCCGAATAGGCTCTGTCCTGCTTCAAACACCCCAAAAAAAGCTACGCTCATGTACAGGATTTTTAAAGGTATCAGCATTTCCTGTTTTTTTATAGGCTTAGACAGCCACGACCTGAAGCGGGGCCAATGCCAAGCATCTAGCCATAAGGACTGCGCCCTTAAACGTATCAAATTGAACCCTTCCAAAAATTTTTATATACTTCAGAAGATCTATTGCAATTTGTTTTTCTTGGTCTTCAGGAAGTGGCGCGGATCATATATAACCCTACGCCATTAAACATAGAAAAGTACTAAAATACGAAAAGCCAACTTACGTAACCATTCATAATTTATTTTTCTTTCCCACAATTTAAGCTTATTCACAGAAAGCAGAAGTGACTTGAAATGTAATTTGATCTTCCATTTCCTTTCTCGCATAGATATATTTTTAGAGTAAGGTATTTGAATGCAAGTTTTAGAATAAAAATTCATATTTTAATTCAGTTCCATGTTAAACCTAAAAGTATCCGGAATAAATCGTTGAAGTTGAATTGATTTCGGTTGTTTTAGTTTGTACCAATCTATTTGTTTTTGTTTCCTATCGATAATAATTATAAAAGTCGCGCGCCCTCGCGTCCCCTTGCTGGATCCACCACAGTCTCGAACTTTCACTCTTCACGAGAAAATATTTCGAGGAGACACATCTGGACAATAGAGAAGAGCGTGAAAAGTTCTACTGTTATCACACATAGATGGAATTTAAAGTAATGATGATAATTCGAAAAAGATAAAGAGAAGAATGTTGCCCTACCAGAAATGTTAGTTAGTTATGTCTCTAAGGAATAAAAATTTTACTAAAAACTTTACATTATGTTGAGTTTTTCACTTTTTCACCTTAAGCATTTTATTTTTTATGTAAGCTATCCAAAGTATCGGCGAATATGATTTTATGAATTTGCAGTCTCTTAACGGAAAAGGAGTTAAGGGGCGGGCGGGAGGGGGGTAACGAGAAAACCATTCAGGGATGACGAGATGACTCAGGGTTAATCACTTTTTCTGAACAGTGGAGTCATTTACATAATTCTATTTCTCTATAATTAAAATAATGTGCCATAATTATCCTCGCCCAGGTTTGAATTAGAGTGAAGCTGCCACAATAAAATATATTTACAAAGCTTCACTTTCATCAACTCGACTAAGATCGATCTTTATACTAAGAATTCTTGAGAGAAAATATAAAAAAAACAAGTAGAAGCGTAAAAGTCCTTGGAATTCTTAAATTCGATAGAAAAACTGATATTGATGACATGTTTACTCAAAAATATAAAATATTAGGTATAACTAAATAAAAATTGTTATTAAAAGAAATAAATAAGCAAAAATTCCGAAATTTGCCTTTATGGAGCCATACGTCCAAACGTGAGGGATAGAGAAGCTGTGGTGATGATGCAATGATTATAATTTTAAACCATCATCATGGAGTCTATTATATTTTTTTTTAATATAGGCTGATTCATTAAATATGAAAAAAAATAGTTAATCCTATCCTACTGTCATCCAAGGGACGAATTTTGATGGGGAGGGGGATGTCAGATCAGGAACCTAAAAGAATTTATTCACTGCATCCTGTTTATTTTCCGTCTCGTAGCTTTTTATCTGAATTAAACCTCACAGCTTTTCAAGTATGTGATTATACATATATTTTACCATGCTATATCAAATATACCATTCCACTACTTTTTGTGCATTTTGAAGTGCGAATGCGCCATCATTTCTGAATCTATAAAGATTCCATTACGAAATAATTTATGGACTACATTCTATCTTTCATTTATTTTTATAGTTCCTAGTGGATTCTTGCTTTGTTTAAAGCTTATAACTCGCTGTTTTTCACTTTCTAAAATATTCCTAAATAACTTTTATCTACTCAAAAATCCCTAACCAAATTACTTTGTGCCTGAGTGCCTGAGAGTGACGTTTGTGAGGTAAGTGAAATTTTAGGAAGAGTTTTAGGGTAGTAAACGTGGATAGATTTACATGGGCTTTTATGATTTTGAATGAATGATAGGGAAGCTTCCCGATGGGGTAAAAAACTTCACATTTTTGGGCGGTTTTGGGGTGGTGGTGATAACTGAACCCCTTGGGGTTGCTCCGCTTGTGCCATGTTTGATATCAAATTAAAGCTCTTGCTGAGTCCTATTAAATGGCATATTTTCTTTTCTTCTGTAAGAGACTTTATAGTAGACTTTTCTCACTCGAATATCTTTAAAATTTGTGATTTTCTAATTTGTGTACGAAGGGGTGTTGGTTGGTGCGGCGGTGCTGTTTTTTGATATCTTTAGGATAATATTTTACATATTTCATGGGAACATTTCAATTTTCTATGCGTTATATGGGTTTTGATGTGAAATAAATTTTTCCAGTTTTTTTATGTCAAATTATTTTATATGGAAATACTTACATTAAAGTGCGATAATCTTCTGAACTACACACCGCAGAGAGAACAACATACACCACAATATTCGAAACAAAACGTACATGCGAATTAGTATACATATGTATGTAAGATAGATTTTGTACCGTTATATGAGTTTTTAGCGAAAATCGAATGATTGATTAAAAAGTAGAAAATGAAAAATAAAAAAAGACTTTTAAAATAATAGCTTTCATACATAAATTGTACTATAAAATAAAAATTTATTTTTTCTTGTAGTTTTTAATACAATTTATGTATAAAAGTTATTTATTTTAAAAGATTTTTTAATATTGCTTGTTGAACATCTAGTACCTACATAATTGTATTAGGCTAACTTCGTTGTTTGAACATTATTGTTGTATGAGGAATCAGTCATGTGATAGGTGCTTCAAGATATCCATAACATTTTTCCAAAATGAATATAAATCGCATTCTTTTTGAATAACGGAATATTTAAATTCTACATATAGTGAAATTGTGCTCACATATGATATATATTGCGTGCTCGAAAGTTTTGATTTTATAAATGCTGCTTTTAAATCGAGGAAGATCTGTTCAGATCGCATCCATATTTTGTAAGTGCATGTAGTAGTACCAGAATTTGGGAAAACGTCTGAATAATTGCGGGATTAGTTCGCAGTCCTTTTTTGTAAATAAAATCTAGATAGTTTTAGTTAATCTTTTTGAGCACTGTGAAACACATTTAATAAAGATATAGAGTAAGAAAAAGGTTTCTTATTGTTTCACAAGGTTATCTTACTATATAAACGCGTATCGATAGCTAAGCTACCATCATCGGTAATCTTTATAAACTGAGAAACAATTTCAATAGACAGTACAGAAAATATAATAAAGGGTCACTACAATAAATTGAAAACAACTCAAATATCAAGTGCCAGTTACTGATAAAAATTTATTCAGAAAAAAGAATGTTGACTGAAGTAGTATCTACTATCAATAGCAAATAAAAATGGTCATGCTCTATCGGTGCTTCTCCTGAATTCATCAAGCGGTCCTCATACAAATGCATAAAAAGAGATTCCCAAGCGTCGTCGGTAATCTTTATAAACTGAGAAACAATTTCAATAGGCAGTACAGAAAATATAATAAAGGGTCACTACAATAAATTGAAAACAACTCAAACATCAAGTGCAAGTTACTGATAAAAATTTATTCAGAAAAAATAATGTTGACTGAAGTAGTATCTACTATCAGTAGATTTGATCTAGCAAAAAAAACGGCCATGCTCTATCGGTGCTTCTCCTGAATTCATCAAACGGTCCTCATACAAATGCATAAAAAGAGATCCCAAGCGCCTAGTTTTTGTTTATTTGATTCAGCCTTAATTAATTTGAAGTCATCTAAGTGAAGTTCATTGTTCAAATTATTCAAAATATGGTGTGCGACACTTGATCTATTACTTTCATTGTATACCATGTGTCTATTGTGTTCACGCCATCTCATTTTAACCGCTCTCGATGACCGGCCAATATATATTGAATTAGATAAACATTTCAAGGAATATATACCATTTTTATCCAGGGGATCAACTATATCTTTGGTTCTGCAAAGATGAGCGTCAAGTTTATTCTTATGGTGAATACTTTTCACCTGAACTGAGCCATAGCTCATTCGGTTCCTACACCTAAAGTGTTTTCTTCAACACACCGACACAGAACTGGTTCCGCACGTATGTTCTTTTCATAGCGATTCTATGTTCGGTTTCTGCACCGGGTTTGAACTTTCTTGTTCCATGAAAATTTGTGGTTACGGTTCGGAGCTAAACGTCAAATCGAAAGTGTTTGTAATTAAAGTGGGGATGTGTGGACATTTTGTGAAAATACAGTTATTTTATTGAAGTGGTTTATTTTTTTATTAAAATTATGAAGCACGAGCATTTTCGGATATCCCACTTTCTTGCATTTTTTTCAGCTTGTCCCCGTTCGGGACAGGGCTAAGGTCGGTGTAGATCTGACAGATTCTGGTTCAGTTCAGTGCCTGTTTGATTTTGTTGAAAAGAATTCACCATTAGACACTGGAACAACCTGTTTTTCGGTTTTCTTAAAGATTATGTAATCACCACTCTCTTATCCTCATTCTTCTCACAATTGCTTTTTAAAGTAGTGATGGTACGTATGCATTTATTTTGGTTTATTTTTTGTATTGTTGTGTCAATTATTTGAGGGTTATAGCCATTTATCGCGGCAGTGTCCTTGATATATTTCAACTTGTTTTTGTAGACAAAGTCAGTCATCGGAATATTCAGCATACGATGGATCATGGAGTAAAAAGCAGACATTTTATGTTGGTAGGAGTGGTTGGAATCCGAAGTTATAGATCTCTGCGTGCTAGTAGATTTCTTATATATTGAAAAATTGAGCTGGCTGTTGACTCTTTTAATTAAAATATCCAGAAAAGGAAGACTTTTACTTTGTTCTATCTCATAAGTAAATTTAATAGGTGACGTCCATTCTGCCGGAGCTCAATGGTTTGTTTCCATCATCAGCAAAACCTAGCACAGAGCATAATTCAAAGATGTTAAAGACATCATTAATAAACATAATAAAAACAAGGGCCCTTAGATCACTCCCCTGAGGCATACCGGAATGTACCAAAATCGGCCGAGAGTACATTCCTTTAATTGTGATAATTTGTATGCGATTGGTCAAGTAAGAGGAGAAGCATGCAATTAGAGTAGAATGGAATCCAAATGCCTCAAGTGTATATAAAATCAAGCGAATATCCACCTTATCAAATGCTTTTGCGAAATCGGACGGTAATCATTAGCACAATTTTTAAGACCAGCTTTATATATAGGACGAACGAATGAAATTTTCCACTCAGTCCCGAGGATAATGACAAATTAAAAATATATTAAAAAGGCACCGATATAGAATCACGGCATTGAGTTAGAAATATCACTGGAATATTGTCTGAACCAGAAGAGTGGCTACACCTAGCTTTGGGCAATGCTAAGTATACATTTTCCGCGGACACATACATTGAGCCTAAGTCGACCCATGAGGAATTATGAGTGGTAATCTCCGAGTTAATGGGAAAGCGTAAGTTCTCCAAATATACAGACTCAAAGTATTCTGTAAAAAGGTTACACGAATATCTGAAATATAATCCGCAGTTTTATTTTTAAAGCCAATAGAAGTAGGAATACCATTCGAATTACGCTTAGTGTCTAGAAATGACCACAAAGCTTTTGGGTTTATCTTCATACTTGACTAAACCGATGCCTAATATTACCTATGCAGAAACTTATTTAAAAAATCGTATTCTTTCCGCAACCTTAGAAAAAGCGTGTGATCGTGAATCATACCAGACAATTTGAATCTCTTAATGGCCTTGTTCCGTACATTTCTCAGCCTCTTCAACCTATAATTTATCCACGGAAAACCAGAATTATTTCTCCTTCTAGTGAGAGGAACATATAAATGAAATAAGTTATAAAGAACTTCCAGAAAATGTGAATAAACAGCTCTTAAATTATTCAAGGAAAATAACAATTTCCAATTATACTTAAGACTTCGTTGATAGCAGCATAATTGGCTTTCCCGAAATCATAAAAATATGACAATTGATTTTGGTGAAATATCTTACAGCAAGAACTCGAAAATTCGACAATGTTAAAATTTAGAATTTAAATAGCAGTATGATTAACAGCATTTTTTGATAATAAATAAGAAGCCTCAACTACAGAATAATTCAAATTATCACAAAAAAAAAAACTAAATCAAGTAGTCTTCCTATGGAGTTTGTAACATTATTAACTTGGATTAGATTCAAAGACATCAATGAGACCAAATTAGGCAAAATTCAAAATACTTTTTAACGTTCAGCGGAATCAGGAGCTTATTATCTTCATTCCTTGACCACTGTAAGTTTCCAGCATTAAAATCACCAAAGACGCAGACCTGACCATTTTCCAGCAGCATATACTCAGACAACCAGTTGATATCATTAATATGTTTTTTATATATTTCTACTAGCGAATTAGATGAAATATAGGAGACAAAGCAATTAAAACATTTTTTCTAAAGAAATATGACAAATCTGGTCAACATCGAACGATGAATGTGGCAATCAAACCTCACGAGTATGAAGAGAAGCATTTATCGCCAACAAGACTCCTCCACTACGACTAAAACCTAACTCTAATGATCGATTTTTACGAAACACTATGAAGTTAGTGTTGAAAATCTCCGATGAATATATGGAATCTTGAAGCCACGTCTACACCAAAGCGATTATGTCATAGGAAAACTGGGTCGAGCTAATATAAATATCTCATTATTCTTAATTAATCTTAGTCCGTAAACCACTGACATTTTGAAAATAGCATCTTAATGAAGATAAGCCTACAGGTAATTGAGGAGCTTCACATATATTTTCTGAGTAAAGCAGTGGAACCACAGCCCCGTTTTTTGTCAGATTAATAAATCTACTACCAATAACTCCAAACGGCCAGACATCCTCATTCAGCAATCGAATAAACAAGTGATGAGGAACACCCAGTTTAAAATTAACAAATTTCCAAGAAGAAACATCCACATCAGCTTTACTTAAACGTTTACATTTCAATACACCTGGAGATACTGCCAGTTTAGCTGCAATATAGTCAATAATGCCCTTTTCAGACGTTTCAGGATGAAGCCGAGACAGATGAAGCCACCTCTGCCTACAGACCGTAGATATCTCCTCGCATAATACCGTACCTACAATCTTCAGCTTACGTCGCTTATTATGGTAAGCAGTAGTCCAATTTTTATTGGCAGAAAGCTGGTCATCGACCAATGTGGTAATCGAAGACTGCAACAGCATTCATCAAATTATCATTACATATCGCAGAGCGAACTTATGGTCACAGCAGACTGACATTAGCAGAAATTGATTTTTTTTTGCAGCGTTCACTGATAACGACATAGCACAAGATGCATCCTCGCATATGCACCAATTATCATCATCACTGGCTAAGAACATCGTCAGATATTCAATTTAGCTTTTGCGAGCAACGCTTTCGAGTAAATCCGTATTCAAAATCATAAAAACCTCATAGCTAAGCGAACTCTTGTCGCACTTAATTCCATTTATTAAAGAAACAATTTTATTTTATATAGTAGGATAAGAACAATCCAACTTTTTGAATTGGCAAAAGATAAAAAACGTCAAAAAATTAGAAAATTATATTTCTAAAAGCGACATCTTGCCGGAAATATTCCAACCATAAACCTTTAGTTGCAACCCTTGTGCATATAAGAGATGCTAAAATCTACTGTCTTCCTCCGTTTTTACGCACATGTACATATCCGGCAGATTTCAGATCCCTAAAAATAATAACAAATCCATGTAGGTATTCCGCCATACTCTGTTCGGATGCTATAAACTATGGACTTCATAGCAACTGTGTATCAAGGATATTATGTGGTTTTTAAAACTTTTATCTAAGTTTGCTTTAGGGATTTTCACATTAACTATAATTGGCTGACATTATCCGTAACCAACTTCTTATATTCATCATTGTGGAAGAAAGTGGATACCAACTCCCCAGCGAAATATAGTTTGTCTCCCCGCGTAAGACAAAAGGCATAATTCTTCATCACAAAAATGAAATGCAAAAAAAGCAACTTGCTTGCGGGTTGCTATCACTTTATGCATTTCATCGCATCTAGAGCACTTTTATCCTGTCTCCTTACGGTTATGCAAATATTGGAAGTAAGAAAGTCAATAGCCCGCAGTATTTTTAAATAATTGCCGAGGAGTTTCAGTTTTCTTTGCTTCGTCTTGTGTATGACTGACGGAAAATCTCCCATCTCTTGGTACTGGTAGACTTGTGCTAAAAGATGTTGAGAGTTTTCTTTTGTTGAAATAAATTCGCGCAGTTATTATATTTATATGTATATATGCAGCTGTGTATGTGTACATTTGCATTTTCTGAAACGAAACATGCTGTAGACTAGCAACAGCTCTAGGGTATCTTAGACATAGCATTTTAAAATGTGCAAACACCGTGTCATATACTTAATTTAAATTTCTGTGGTAGAGGAAACCACAGTATTTAAGCCCCTTCAGGGATCCTATCCTCGTATACATACTTACTTACTTCGAGCTGGGAGAAATGTCTATACTCTTGCTCCTTCTAAGTGTATTTTTATGAGGATGTGCTTTTCTTCTGTAAATACGTCTGCAGTTGGCTGACTTATGGTTGGTGTAAGGGTTTACTTATGAGTCGAAATTTCGTAGTCTTTGAAACAAGTTATATTAAAAGGCTGCAATAGATTCAAGTGATCCTTTGTAATATCCTATAGATTCTGTATATAAAAAGATGTAATAAAAATTGGAAAAAGTAAATCGATCAACTTTGAGGAGGAATACTCTACGCTAAGCGACATTATATGTAAGTGCACATTTTCTAACATTTTGAAACATAAGTGGTAAAGTGGCAAAATTAACCTGAATCGAAATTTACAACTTTTATTATTGTATAACTCTACTTTAAATATAACTCGCATATTTACGAATTGGCGCTGAAGACTGTGCGGAGGGGTTTAAAACTAAAATGTTCGAGGGGGAGGAAACAGTTCGAATTTTTTTTTATCATATTTAAGTTAAATATCACAAAACCCAATGTTCGGTTTGAGTTGGGAAACCTATCGATAGTATTATCCACACACTGAGAAAAATATTCTGTACTAATAACATAAAACGATAATTACTTTAACATATAACACTTTTGATTTCGAGCCAACATAAAATTTATTTGTTTTAACTGACACAATACTGTTGAAAATTTAACGAATTTTTAATAAAATTTTCGATTGTTTCGACATATCGTTCTGTTAAGCTGACTGTGTCGAAACTACAGAAAATCTTAGTACCTTTAACATATCGTTCTGTTAAGCTGACTGTTTCGAAACTACAGAAATTCTTAGTACCTTTAACATATCGTTCTGTTAAGCTGACTGTGTCGAAACTACAGAAAATCTTAGTACCTTTAACATATCGTTCTGTTAAGCTGACTGTGTCGAAACTACAGAAAATCTTAGTACCTTTAACATATCGTTCTGTTAAGCTGACTGTGTCGAAACTACAGAAAATCTTAGTAGCTTTAACATAAAAATTTGTTAATATCATATTTAGAGGATAACATATATTTATGTTGCTTTGACTGACGTGATGTGATGTTGATATAGGTTTTGCAAATGAAATATACACATATTTTGTAAAAATTAATTGTTGTATTTATTGGCAGTTATCTATATACACACACATCCGTACTTACATATGTATGTATAACTTAAAACTAAAAAGAACTAATGATTACATAAATGATTTTCATAATCAATTAAAAATTTTATGAAACATATGAGCAAAATTATTATAACAGAACTTCTTTCAAATTAGCGTTATACTTATTATATTCCATAATATATTTTTATAATATATAAATAAATTCTTTAAATTGGAAATAATTATTATATATTGTGACCACACGACGTATATATATATTATTCATAAACGATTTTAAATGAACTGACCAATTTTGTGCATAATCAGAATCACGTTGTTTAAAAAAGGTTTGATTATCATGAGTAAAAATTATTTATGAAATATAGAAGTAGAAAATAAATATCATTTCATTAATTATATTCAAAATTAATTTTAATATATAACTTTTTCTCATTAATAAAAAAATTGTTTCAGCCGAATATAATCATTTCCATTTGATAATTTATATAAATGTATTGGAGGCCCGTCAAAGTCTTCAATATTAAATAACATGCAGGGTGTCTCACCAGAACTCTTTACTTGATAAGATACGTAGTGTTCATCAAAACCTATCAGTTCAATTTTGCAGCACAGTATTATAACTTTTGTTTTGCAGTATACTATAATGTCGAGAATTCTAACCAAATCAAATTCATTTGAGCTAGGAATAGTTTTAGTTAAATAATACCCAATTTTATACTTTGTTCCTTTATATAAAATAACACTAAATGCTTGAAAATTTTTTCTTTGGAATGACTTGAAAAGTTTTTCTATAACTTCAAATTGTTCAATGTCTTTCATATTACGTGCATTCTCGGATTTTACAACAAGTATTTCTCTTAAATCCTCTTGTACCGTAATCCTACTAACAAATTTTAATTGAACTTTTTTTGCTAAAGTGAGAGGTATATTTCGTCTACTTGTAATAGAACGAGCATACTCTTTAATTTCACGATGTTTAGTTTCGAAACGAAAACACCATAATGATTTCAATGGGCCAGAATTTTCAATTACAGTTGGATAATGAATCATAAAGTGATGTTTAGGCTTAAGACTGTCTTTAAAAAGTTTCACATACATTTCATTATGTTCAGCAATTAATTCCTTGAGTAGGCTAATTGTAGCAGGGGTGAATGAGGAGTCCAACAATAAATCAATTATTTTAACAAGAAGAAGAAGAAATTTCCACACTGCATGTTGTGGGGGTATGAAGTCCCCTATTATTAAGGGTAAAAAATGTATAAAAGTGCGCATCTCACTGGCGGACATTTTAATATTTTTTGTTTTCAAATTTTCATAAGTTATTGGTGGCGACAAATTTGATATTTCGGTTTCTCCGTAGTGGAAATTTTGTTTCCTGTAGTTCAGTGTCTCAAGTGAAAACAATTTATCATCTAACAAATTTACAAGAATATGGCATATATCATACCTACATACACCCTCAAAAATGTCATGCATAATATCGCACACAAAATTTTCAACAACATGAAAGGATATAATGCTATTAAATATCGAGTTTTCTCTTACACCAGTTAAGGTTACATTATTATCTAAAAGGTCTTCATTAAAATTGCTTTCATTTCGCATGGTTTTTGGATTTTCTCGTGTCATTACTTTTATTTCTGTTTTTGAGCTACGACAAAATCTACACATATAATTGGCTGAAAAGGACCTTGAAAATCCTAATATTGTGTTGAGTCCCAGATTGTCACCTAATATTGCACCTAAAATAAAATAGACCTGTTTCTTAACTCCATTTATTTCTAAAGTTGTACCCTCCATTTCTAAGAGATTTATTTCTTGAACTAGATTATAGAAGCATTTGTCGTTTCCATACTCTTTAATAGTTTTAGTTTTTAAGAATCCTGCAACAAAAATATTTTCTAATTTGGACAACCACTATGTGGGTAAAAATGGAAAATTATAATAGATAGCAGCTATAGAGTGAGTTCCAGCGTGTGACCCAAGTGGGTTATTGACTTCTACGTCATCAAAATATAAAAAAAATGGGATTAAAACTTTATTTGGATACAATTGCTGTTTCTCTTTTCACACTCTGCCATTTATAAAATGGGACGTTAACGCACTATTACTGTATTCTAGAATATTTTGTAACATACAATCGTAAACATGGGGGAGTTCAAAAAACTTTTTAAACTGGAATCTTAAAGGAAGTAGTACACCGGTTGTTAAACTAATGTTGACATCAGTATGATTCCCCACTATCTCTGATATTTCGTTATTTATAACAAATTCTATTGGTCTTTCTGCAAATTGATTCTCTGTCAAATAACTAAACAACTTATATTCACTATCGATGCCTTTAAATGGATTACTGCAGAAATCAATAATTTTTTGTGTTTCCACATTTTTACTTCCTGAAGATAAAAGAATATTTTTCAGGGAGTTTGCAATTGGTAGGGTTATAAAATTTTTAATATCTGTTTGAATATTAACGACATCTACACGGCTTATGTGATTTTTGTTATGCCATTTTGTGGTTAAAAAAAAGCTGATGATGGTAATGATATATCAAGAACAGGTTTTTTATTTACGCTAAAGCTGTCAATATCAATAGATTTCAAATAAGTTTCTAAATCTGAGTTTAGATTATTTTGTAAGGAAAAAAGGCCTTTTACTTCATGTGGACTAATTGGTGTAGTGGGGCTGATGGCATTTCTCGTACTAGTACCATCTTGATGTTGTGTTTTCATATGTTTGGAAAAGGAACGGTATGAGGAAAATGTTTGAAAGCAGTTTGAGCTACAGCATTTGTAAGTGCTTGTAGGTTTTAAGAAATGAAATGTTTTCAAGTGAAATGATAAGTTTTCAAATTCCTTAAAGTTGCTGGGACATAAAAAACAATTGAACATTTTCACGGAAAATTTTAAATTGTTTAAAATTTATGATTAATTCTGTATTAAATAGTATATCAGTAATCAATTCCTTACGTTTTATGCACTTTTTAAGTCTTTGATAAAATTTGATACATATGGACTTTTTTGGTTTGTAGAAATTTCATAGAAATAGTACTGAAGAAAAGCCAAACTTGTTCACATTCTTTAGGATAGGCTAAATTGAAGACTTGATAAATCTTAAAGCAAGTGTCGAGTGCATTCAAAAAGCTTCTAAATTTAAATTTCATTTCATCGAAATATATATAATAGTCTGTTAAATTTTTTAGGCTAGGCCCAACAACAACAATAAATGGTTGCAATGTACTACCTGTAGCCAAACACTTTTCTCGTAAAGATGATATCCTTGGATTGAAGTTATTAACGGCAGTAATGTACAGAATAAAACTCTCCTGCGAATCTTTTATGGATGGTTTAAAGAACAGCCTTTTATTTATGTCCGCTGTAGATTTTTTTCCAATTCGTGCAGTCGGTCTTAAAATAGCGGGAAGACACATGGAAAAGGCACAGCTTTTGGAACCTGTAAAAGTACATAGTTAGCTTGAAAATTATTAACTAAATGTAATGTATGAGCTTACATTCGTTATAATCATCGTCTACATTTTTAAATATCTCTAGAGTTGCTGCGTCCTTTATAGTAGTGGGAAATATATTTTCCGCTTTATTCAAAAATTCGTCCCAATTCAAGAGCAATAATTTTGATTTCTCTGGATAGATGTTTAAAAAGTCTATTTCCACCTAATATATTAGAAAAAAAGTATTTTCATTGATTCAAATAACTAGTGTTTCCAAACTTACCAATTCGTACATTAATGGATGCTTGAAAAGTGGCCAAGAATTTAAAATTTCAATACAGTTTGCATTTTGGTTTTGTCGCATGGATTTTGATCGATATTGTAGTGTAGCTTTCCAACTATTAATGATATCTGGCCAGGAATTTCGTTCGTGCTTTAAAAGGCTTATATGACCTAATATTGCATCAGACAGTTGAATATCACTAACGCTGATATCTGGAGAAGTGGAAGGCGTTTCGGTGGCCGGTGTAACTGCCTTTGTCTTTAGCTTCCTTCTTAAGTTCATATACCTATCGTATAGTTTTCCTTGTGGAGCTTTTTTGTATCGTCTTGTGAAATATATTTCCTACAATTTAAAAGTGTAAAAATTATATTTAAATTATAAATAGAAAAATTACCTTTAGTTCAGTTGGGAAAGTGTTAACAATGTTGCTTGCAATTTTATCACAGCACGAAACTGTAAGGTTTGTTCCCTGATTAACAAAGGTATTTATGACTATATCTACAAGTTCTTTACGCTGATTATCATTAATTTTGTTCGTCGATTTGTAGGCCTCACGAATCGAAACTCCTATCGCTGATTTACTAAGTACGGCCGAAATATCCTGTAGTAGTCAAATATATAACAGTTGTATGATACATAAAAATTAAGGTCATAGAATCAAGTAGGTTCAACTTCACAAAAACAGATAAATTCTAGATGTTTAACACTTTAAAGCTGTACCACGTTAATACCCGATGACGACGAAGCTGATGGCGTTGGGCTATGCTGGCTTTCATTCAGTTGTTTTATCCACTGTGATACTGATGAATCCATGGAGAGTGTGGTTACAGCTTCCTTAGTTTTATAAGTTCCCTTAATTTGAAAATTGTTTTAAAAGGGTAAATATTATATATAATTAGTATTCGTTACTTGCTGTTTCTGCCATTCGTACAAAAATTCTTCGAAAATTGGCTTATATCCAAGCATTGCAGTAGTAAAAATCTCTTCTATATGTTTTCCACGCATATATTTTAGGGATCTTATGTTATAGTTGCACTCTGTATATATTTTGTAAATATGTAATATCTACTGATATTTATAATTCATTCTTAAGAAAAATTAGTCCAGGTGACCATACTTTTAAGCTATAGGTATTACTTTTTTCTATCGTTCACCGTTCGGCAGAAAAAATGTTTCAACTTGGATTAATATCTCCCGCGAATTTATTATGTCAAGAAAGAATTAAGTTGTGCAATCATTTACCTTTAAGTCTGTTAATAATCAAGTCGTTGTCTAACTCCCATGACCTCAATAAGGCTCTCAACGGCTCTTCAAAATCTTTTTCTATATTTTCTGTAGCACTAGAACCAGAACTATTTTTTTCACAAACTTGCTCTTGATTTTTCGCATTCACATTTTCCTTGTTTACACTACTAACAGTTTCAACAGGTGTTAAATTATAGTACACTAAGTCACTACAGCTCAAAGACTGACTATTGTCAACAGGTATATGATTATATAACAGGCTATCTGAATTCTCTAACAAATCGTCACAATTAGTGGAGTAATTAAATGTCATTTTTATTAAATTTTATTTAAACTGTTAAGCTACATATTTTAAAATGCAGGTGCGTCTTTGACAATCCAAGTAAAACTGCGAAATAAATCTTAAACTACGAAATCAGTTAATCGCTTTCGACAGAATTGTGGGTTGGATTGACGGAACTATTCTATATACCTATAGTGTTTTAACAAAAAACTCTGTTGAATTCAACGTTACAAAATATGTAAGCCCAGTTTCTAGAAAATTTAAAGTGAATCAACTTTGGATTGTGTTAGTTTAACTGAATGCTTTCAGTTGAGCTGTTTTAATACATAATATTCTGTTGAATCAACAGAACAAGAACTCATTGTACAGAATTTAATTAAAATTCATTTTAACATAATCCAATCTTTTAAAATAACTTATAATATGTTGCATTAGAAAAAACTTAAAAGTTTTTCGACAGAAATTTTGATTGCAATAAAGGCATTTGTGTTAGGTGAATCAAAATTTATGTCAATTCCCGTTTTTAGATTAACATAACTTTTATGTCATCATTACCTACAAACATTTTTTCAGTGCATCAACGTTGATCTCAGAGTGAACATAGATTAAGAGCTCATATCAAGATACACTTCCTCGTGCAAAGGTTGCATAAATAGATGAGACGCAACCGATTCTGTCACGGGTGAAGTAAATGATTGAGATTCAGAGGTTGTACCTTGATTCACATTCAAAGGAATAGGATCAGAAATGTATGATATCACTGACTATTTCTTTTGATGCGAACTAAACTGATCTTGCTTTCTTCTGAAAAAAGTTATCAATGGTCTTATCAGTCTTCCGCTTTCCACTTTCGCTACTATTTCTACCTCCATCGTTAACTAGTGTACCAAGTTTATTCTTCTCCTATAAATCAAGAGTAAACGTGATGTTAAATTATACAACACTACTTGAATTAATACCAAAGTACAAGCAAAGCAAGGGCAACTACCGCAGGCACAGGAAAGCGAGTGGTTCTTATTTTTATAGTCTTGCCGTAAAAATTGTGAAGAAAAATTGTAGAATCAATTTTAGTGGCATCCTTCCAACTGATCGTTTTCAGCAACCAATAGTGTATAAAAATTCGAAAGAAAAATTTTCAAGTAAATTTCTAAGAACAAAATGTATGGTTGCCAACGCTCATAAATATCTTTAGCGACCCAGATCAGCCAAGGAACCTGAATCACTATAACTCTTTGGAACCATTGTCCGCCGTCAATAGTGCATGAAAAACCTAAAGAAAAATTGTCAAATCTTTTTAAGAAAAGTGGAAGCTTGTGGCCCTGTCCGAAGGAGTCAACCACCAGAATCAATGCACCAATTCATTTTGACCGTTGTCGGTGAATAGTTAGTTATTCATAAAAATTCTTAAGAAAAATTTGCAAGTGTATTTCTAAGAAAAATTTAGTGCTTCCCTACGAACACAAAAATTTTGAACAACTCAGACTTGAATCAGTGTCCCTATGAAAAATTAACGGGTGGCGAGACGTTGATTGCATGGAACCAGGGTTCTAGTGGAAATTAAGGCTTAAATACAATTGCGACGGGCAACGGCAAACTACGAAAAAATGCCGCTGTCAAACTTTTCAAAGTACAGCGGCTTCTGCGAATGCCCAAATTACGACGGGTGACGGTCAATGTCAACGAAGTTGTCGTCGGGATTGATCAATTTCTAATTTTGCCGTCATTGCTATAGTACTACCAACAAAATCAAATGAATGAATTGTTGTGGCATTTATTTTAATCAAAACAATAAATTTTGATGAAAAATTGATTGAGGAAGTGCGAAATTATAAAATAATTTATGATATACAAGACAGCCAGTATAGACGAGTTGACAAAAATGACATGGTTTGGATGGATATGTCGAGGAGCTCAAGTACAAATGCTAAAGTTGTGATATTTTTGGCATTTAGTTTGATTTTAATTTATTTAATTTCTGTATTTTATCTTTTTCCTTTCCACACTTTGGTCCACTGCAATTCTTTCAAAATAATATAAAATATTTTCCATAAAAATCTGTTTCAAAACTAATAACAAATGAAATTTCAGTACCTTCTTCTTTCACAATTGGAGCCCACTACCTGCCGTTGCATTTGTACTCCCAATTTTTCGACTACCTGTTTTGACAGCGAGTTTACCGGTTCCGTCTACCGTCGGAAAAACAGGAAGGTAAAAAAAATTCTGATCGCTGAGTAATTTCTTAGAATCCATAACACTTTTTAAACTCGAAATTGTGTGCTTTTTCATATACTATATATGAGTAATCGGCGCAACAAAAATATAAAAGCATCTTCATAACTGGGCTGCTAAGCACTACGTGGCATTTGCTAAATAACCAAAAGTACTAAAATAAATATGCATTCCAAAATTACTTACTATCCTGTGATTGGTATGATAGATGACTTTTCGACATTATACAAAGACGCAAGAAAATTCTAAAAAATGTGTACACGTTTAAAAGACGAAGAGCTTCGAGCGAATGTTTATTCTCTATTATACCCAATCCGCTATTACTATTCAAAAGAAGACAAACAAACCATACGAACCAAACCGTACCATACTAAAGTAGTCCTGTTAAACATTTACAGCTCGCTCTACACTGGGGGGAGGGGGTCAGGACCTCCCACGACCGTCCACTGTATACCCGCCTGAAAATTTGTTTATTTTTTCTTTGCAAAATTTCCGTACAACGCGATAACGCGTTGGATTTTAGCCTTCTTCATTGGAGTGGTATCGTCGATTCGCAAGGTTCTCTTTTTTGACAATCAACTTTTTAAAATCATAAGCCAAAGGGTTTACATTTTGATTTTGAATCGCCCTACTCGTCTCGTGTTGCATTAATTTTAGTACCCTTGGGATGATTTCAGTATGCACAACATTTTGTTTGTGGAAGAAAATTGGCAGTGTTAACATTCCGGAATTTTTTCGGACATGGTGAATAGAACTGTTTTCACTCAAGTGAAATCGCTTTCATTCCTGGTGAGAAGTGATGGGTCAAACTCACGCTTCCAGGCAAATTAGGATGGCAATGTTTCTTTTCCTGTCAGAATGATCCAGAAGTACGAGACGTTTTTTGAAAGCCTTGTGTTGTTCTGTCAATTAGTCCCACACATATCGAAACTTTTCAAAACTGAGGACGCCATTTTGTCTCTTTTATGTGCCCAATCAAATTTGATATCCTCTAGTGAATTCTAAGGTAAGCACCTAATAACGAAGGTAAACTGTCGTCATATTATAAATTTTGTGATCTCCTACAACTTGAAACTACAACTAAAAAGTCGTAGTTTTGTTTAAACTGATAACGGCTAATTGAAAAATACAATCCTTGACTTACTGATTTTCTATTTCCTCCACGTTTTGGTTATTTACATAAATGGGGGTAGCATAGTAGCGTTAATATGCATTTATTGAGTTTAATTGAAACCTGCTTGAGATCAGTCAGTAATATTTAAAATTTATCTATGCTGTAATTTTTTATCCGAGTTTTCTCGATTTTTTTTCTACTTTGCTATTCTGAGTAATGACATTGTCATTTATTTTATGTTTGAATCAGTTTTGCCCGAGATTATGCGACTGCCTTTTACATTGTCACCAGATGATGCCAGAATATGAGACAATCAATAAGCCTAGGAAGGATTGTGTTAGTCCTTCTGGGGTCTGAATATTTATTTTAACCTTAAGGATCTTCGAGGGCAGAATTAGATCCAAACTTTCTTACTGGGCAAAAGTCTGGTGGCCTAAGGTGGTGCAGACAGCCACAAAAAAATCCATTATAATGTGCAAAGGATGGCATGTTTAGGCACCACTGGTTACTTTGTTATGGCCCAAAATACGGAAGATTCTTCCAGTAGCCAAGTTCATATTGTGGTAAAATAATCAGCGATTTCTAAACAATTGCTTCGCATGGAATTGTTCTACAGCCGTTATTTTGCTGATTAGCCTAACAGCTGGCTGCGATGAGCGCTTAGCTGAGTAATTGACGATTACAAAAATAATTAATTAATTAATTAATTAGTAATTAATTAATTATTATGTTAAGCGATTGTTTACTACACTGAGGTGTAACAACCGGTAGAGCAAGCAACAAGGTTGTGTCGTTTGTTTACATATCCCCGTTGTGAGAAAATTTTACTTCCGAATATAGGGGCATAAAATGTCAATGATTGGTCTGGCGAGTGCCGTTCAGTTAGGAGTCGCGTCGTATCCCTTTGATAGAAGGTGTCACGTTCCGGTCCGTTTGAAACAGTTACGTATAGTTAAAACAGGTCAGTTATTGCATATAATAAAGTTTTGTATTGTGCTAAAAAAATTCAAGCGTTTTTATTTAAAAAAGTTTTGCTATTTTTTCTGGTTAAAATTGATTCAATAATTTTCGTTTTATTATTCGATTGTTTTGTGACACGAGAACTTCACATCGTGTCTTTAATTAGCAATTGTTGCTATTCATGACTTACAATCACTCTGCAGAGGAAAGCAATATGCTAGCATGCTTCCAAGAAATAGGTCAGATGATCACAGTGCTTTCGTTGTGGGACCTCTTAACACCCTCGAGCAGGTCAACATTAAATGCTCAGAAGCTCCTACCCTATGGATATTATGGCTAAAATATTTTTCTTCGAAAGAGGTTATCAGGTATCCATTAACGAAAGGAGTTAGATATAAGATAGAGGGCTCCAGTTCCAGCAACGGGTACAAGTCTGGTATACTGACGGATCCAAGGAAGATGGCAAAATAAGCGGTCCGGAAATGGGGCTCCATATCGGATGGTACATATATCACCTTTCATTTTTCCGACAGAAGTCTATGCCATAGAGATTGGAGCTCAGGAAGGCCTAACCAGGAGCTACAAGAACTTCAATATCTATATTTTCTAAGCGCCCCGGGATCTATCCTCTCAAAATTTTGATTTAGTCTGAAGATGCCACTCGAACTCTAGCTGCTGACTAGGGACAAGAAAATGATGTTGCCATGGGTTTCTGGGTGCGAAGGAGTACACCATAATAAAAACACGGACGATGGCTATAACCGGAGCCGACAGTCCATACACTGCACTGAAAAAAAAAGTAGGAGAATTTCCTAAATTTAAGACCCGTTTTACTAAAAATGAAAATGTCATTTTCTCTGATAGAAAGGAAAAATCAATTTAATATCCCCACATCAATGCAACAACCAATGAATTTAGGAATTTGGTACCAGAAAACCTACACAGTAACTTGGTACGTAAAATTTCCGAAATGTTAATCTGTCTCGGATATAGAGAAGAGAACAGTCAATAAATTTGGTATTATTCCACATATTTTATGGAACACTTTAAAATATATTTTCTGTTTTTTAAAACAAGTCATATATTATTTTTCACTATTTTGTTTGAGCGTGCGTACCCAGCGCCCCGACACTAACTACCTAACAATATAGTTTAATGAAAAAAAGAAAAAATTTCGGAAAAAAAAACCAAATAAATTTGAAAATTCCCTAAATTTCAGGCAAAAAAGCCTGGGGATTAAACCTAATCTACGTTTTCAAAGGTGGAGCTTTTTCTAATCTTATCGAAAAATACGTAAGCTTTGTGGCACATATTGTTGCCACTCACTTTAGGGAATTTCTTTTACTGTGGGGTCCATAATCATCATTTATTTGGCTTACTAAAAAGCGCCTTTGGTGGTAAATGGAACTCTTCTTATATCAGATGTCACGTGAATCTCTGAAGATAACTGGAGCCAAGAAAACTCTTATGGTAAGTGATCGAAATCTTGAGTGCAGAGATCCTACCGTAACCAAAAATATATAGCGCCTTCCCAAGCTGGGTCCAAATATGTATATTTTAAAAAGATTTTTTTTGTATAACAACATATAATTTTCATATAATTATTGTGTAAAACATTTATGTGTGCTAGATCGTCGTATTCAATAAGTTATCGTGTGGACAAACTAACAGACAGATGGACGAACAATGGACGTACCCAGAAAGTCCTATGATTTTATCATCTATAGTAGGTACGCTATACACATACATCGAAATCGATTTATCATTTTAAAATTGTTGTGATGTTAGCTAATTCACGAGGAGAAAGATATATTCTTGAAAATTAAAAAATTCTTCCTCCTTAAACTAATATGAATTATGGCAATCAAAATTAAAATGAATGCGATAATTATCTCAAAGTTGCGACACTCAAATGTGTTAACTCTTTCGAACTGTCAAAACACTAAGAGTGGCAAATCTAGTGAACTATGGCTGCCTTAAAGTTACTTGAAAAGTACAAGTACCAAAGTATGTCTCATCTTTGAGTAATATTAAATTTAGAAACCCTGTAAATGCCATTGAAATCGTTTGCTTGTACATATACATATATGCATAATATGCTATAAGAAGCAGACTAGTAATAATCAGAGGTGCATACAAATCTCACCAAATTAGGAACAGATACGATGCCTGCTGATAAGATATTATATTAAGTTGAAGTGCCCTATGGATGTGATATTGATATAATTGTGATCCCCCATTGAATTAATTAATGCAGATGAGTTACTCGCTTCAGACAATTGTAGTAGATGTAATGTCCTGTGCAAACTGAGTAGGTGTTTCCAATCTTTTCTTAATTAAAGCTTTATGTATTCAGCACTTGACTTTATGACATTTCATTGGCTAAGAGATTTTAATTGTGGATAAATGCGAAACATAATTAAAGAAATTATTTCTATCGACAACAAGTTTTCTGAAAGGTAACTAAGAGCTTTGCTCTTCAAAAGTATTTTACAATAATTCAATATTTCTAGGCAGGTTGTATTTAATGCTGATATTTTTCCACTCTTTGTTTTTTGTTTTGTTTTTAAGTATGTTTTCTCATTTTGCATACTTTGTTTTTTATTTCCCTTGAAGTTTCGAAATTCCTTTTGATTTAATAATCATTTTTTACGTTGCTGTTTCATAACTGTGTCCGAGTATTTTTAACCAAAATATTAAAGTTTATGGCTCTTTATGAAAAATATGCTTATTTAAGGAAGAAAAATATTGTTTACGTAAGCTGGGTATAATTGAGCTACATTTTGTTTGAGAGCTGTTATTATTCACTGTCCAATTACAAAATAAGTGCTAATTAACTGATTTTTAGGGTGCCGTATAACAAAAAGAAAAAGCGGAACCGTTATAAAATCTCTCGTGCTTCCGTATGTCTGTCACCGCGTGAAATACACATTTTTTTAATTGAGGTGGGTTGGGCCACTGAAAAAAAGAATTTTGTTTTTGTACCGTTTGAAAGGGCTCCTTTGATATTTTAAATTTTTGGTGAATTGGTTATAAAGATATAGCCCAAAATGAGTGAAAAATATCATTCCTCCCTGATTTTCTAGCTTTCTAAAGCTGAAATTTTGATATTATCAGGGAAAGTAGGCTGCATATATTTTCTTCAGTGTCATAGGTGCTGGATGAAAATACTTTTTGTTTTAACTTATAAGACAACTCTTGTTAATAAAGACCAACACTTTTAAAATTACTCTTGCCTCTGCATGTGTGAATATTATTCAGTTATATTAGAAAATTTGGATTATATTTAAATATACTTAAATTTTGGTCGATAAAGTTCCGGTACGGAACCCTATGTACAAGAGCCCGACTTGCTCTTAACCGAAATATTTGGTTATGAAAGAAAAGGGAGCAAAGTAAGCATCTGCCCTCAAAAAGAAACTTCGCACATATACTGTAAAAACTGTGCACAATTGCTGCCACAAAGCTTTGGTATTTTTACTTAAAGTATAGAGAATATTCCTTAAAATGTAGCGAATATTCCCAAAAATTTAGGGAGTATTCACTATATTTTATGGAATATTCCTACATTTTAAGGAAAAACACATAAGCTTTGTGGCAACAATTGCGCATATTTTTTACAGTGTAGACAAGTTCGAGTGGGCTAACCACTTTCAGGAGGATAGTTGTGTAAAGAAAAGAATCATTTTAAAAGGTTAGAAATGAATATTAAATCCAGAAGGTATTGAAATTAAGATTAGATGTTTTAACAAATAATACTGCAATCAAAAATATTTGTTTTGAAAAATTTTTTAAATCTGTCCGGTATACTAAAAATATAAAAAATCATTGAAAAAATAAAAAAAAAACCAACTTCAAAAATGCAACTCAAGCACTAAAAAGTTAATAATAGTTTTTTGGTCAGGGTCGCTAATTGATAATAATAATAATAAAATAATTCTTCTATACTATGTAATAGATTTCACATTTCGAGCATGAGTTTGGTTCAAACATACAAAATTGCAGTATGTACAGGGTTTGCCATAAATTGTGAACTAATTCTTAACAGTGCTTGGTACAAATAACCGTCAAGTATGGAAACCCTGTATATTAAAAATAGGGTCACGTCCGAGCCGGACTCGCACACGAGGGATTCCGTACCATTGTACAACATTTAACACTATGTAGTCTTTGTTTATTTTTTAAAATGAGAGTATGCGTCGTCATTTGAAAAATTATTGCCTACTTATGATAATAATAACGAATGAGAGCAAAGCGAGGAAAATAACGCCGAATAAATCACGTTTCTGCTATGGGGGCCCCCTTTAATTTTTAATTGAATTTTATTTCTATTATTTGTTGTTATAGCGGCAATAGAAGCAGACACTCTGTGAAAATTTCAACTATCTGCCTATTACGGTGAGATACATCCTGGTGACAGGCAGAGAAACGGATATCGGAGGAGGCTTAGCAATAGGGTTCCCGTTTTTACCTTTTGGGTACGGAACCCCAAAAAGTACAAGGTATTGGTCACCGTTAAGCCCTCTCTGTGCACTGTAAAACGGATTAAATTGTTGCCACAAAGTTTAAGGCAAAAATTCCTTGAAATGTAGGGAATATTGCCTAAAATGTAGGGAATATGTCATAAAATGTAGGAAATATTTCCCAAAATATATATTTTAAGCAATATTGCCTACATTTTAGGGAATATTCTCTACATTTATAGGAATTTTTCCCCTAATCCTTGTGGCTTTTTACGGTGTATGTAGACCGGCATGGTCTATCCAACGAATGCTTAATAAAATGTGAATTTGAGTTTTTTTAACATTTCATACATTGACTTTTTTTTTTTTACAGAACCTTATTAAAACTTTTACGAAACTGTGAACTGTGGACTCTTCCCTCTAATTTTACCTATTACGCTTTTATCCTACTGAATCCGTTAAAGAATTTGAGAAATAGCGTTAGTTATTATATTATTGTTATAAGAAGATAGTTACACGAATTAGCTACACAATAAATTAATATTGCAGTCGTATATTTACATTAAAATAAAATGAAATCCATCATTCTTGAATTAATTAAATCTACATTTAGCAACTATAATAAAATTGTAGTAAATATGCACATTATTTCAACCCAGACTGTAGCAGGTCATTGTTCACATAATTTGTTTAGATAAATAAAAATGGATTTTGCATTTACGGACCTAAAATTACTGTTCTGAATTAGAAGCTTCATAGCAAGCAGAGATTAGAGTTTAAAAAGTCAGTCAGTCGGTGAGCAAGTGCAGATGAGAAATGTAACTAGTAAGCTTGGTATTGGTGTAATTATAGATTCTTTCTATACATCTGGAAACTGTCAACATTCCAACCATTTGTTTATTACATTCCGTAGTGATCAAATATCATCTGTCTATTAAGTAAGTTATTGCCTTTCTTGGTATTCATTAGTCGCATTGTGTTTTCAAGGTCGTCTAAAGATAGTCTCACAAATTTAAATCATGTTTCTACTTCATTTATTAGGTTCTCATATAGCACATAAGGTATTGAATTTTTAATATCTATCACACTTTTTACGAAAAATTCATTAATTAAACTTATTCACTAAATTCAAATTACCTTCCGCTAGAATATTGTCAAAATAAACACTACCAATTTCACGTTTCTTTTCCTTTAATACCATTAATTTAATTGTTTTTCACATCGACTTTTGACAGCACAGCTACTCACTTTGTTTTGGATACAATTATTTGTTGTCATTTCTAATTTTGTTTTATATACAGCGTGTCCCATACGTACCGAATTTCCTTTATACCCCGAATTCCTCGCTCAGTTTCGAGAAGTAAATTGTATGGGAGGATAGCCGGAAAATGCACGGTGTGGGCGGTAGGAAGTTTTGTGATTTTGGGTGCTTTTTATCATAATACCATGTAATTTTCTTGTTATACACCCTTCGAAGGTAACTTGCATCTCAGGTAATAGTAAACCCTCTACGGTTTCCAACAAATGCCCAATCACCTCTCTGTCCCCTTTCCTTCGGCAGTTATAGGACGTCGAAATATTGGAAAATTTAGCAATTTCTATTTCAATTTTAACGATTTTCTCGCTAAAAAGCAAGATAAGGATAGCACTTCCATGCAAGATTTCGAGATCTCCGAATGATACCTTTCATTTGATCCTGCACATGTACCTACCTAAATGCTACGGTTTTTTAAGATAATGCCGTTTTTGTTATGCATAATTTCATTAATTTTGCTAATAACAATAGAAATCGCGCCTAATTTTATACAATTCCATATTTCGTGTTACACGATAAAGACCCCAATCGCATTCTAGTTCGATATTAACGCTCGATCCCTTTCTGCTATTTTAATGTTTTTTAATCGTTCTGAGTCTAAATTAAACCATTTATTCTCTAAGTGCTGGGTACTTTTCTGTACAATAAACTTTCTAGTAAGTCGATAAATTTCATTTTGGTACCTCATTGTCAAGTTATTCGCGGATCTACTAACGCAATCCAAATTTTCATCTCTTATTTCGCGTGTGAAGCTATTCTTATTGTATTTTAAAATGTTTATGTTTTTTCCTTTCCATCGGTCCTTGCCTACATTAATATCACGACTGATAACGATTATTTCATGATCCGAAATATTTATTTTACTATCCGTTTTTGCTTCAAAGTATGTACTATTTGTCATAGCTCGTTCCATAGATATATGCTCTTAGGAGCATTCTGACACGCTATTTCATAGTTACTTTGACCGCCCGTAAAGCGCTGTTAGTTTCTAGATGTATAAATCAAAAATTTTAAGATGTTTGTAAGTAAAACTTTTAGATGTTATTTTTTGAGAGGAAAAAAATATTTTTTTACTATTTCGTATACATGCTTTTAAATAAAAGCTTTTCTTAATAAATATCGTGTAACCACCGAAAATGCACCGAGGGACAATTCAACAAAAATAATAAATATAAATCCGACCAAAGGAAAACCTTTTACACCGTTGTAAACATTTTCATATTTTATGGCCCCTCTGGCAATTTCTTAAAAAGCTCAAAGCGCGCCGCCTTGTTTCTTGGAACAAAGGTTCAAGTAATTAGGTAAATAGATTGTTCAGGGGACGACATGTTCGACTGAAGCAAAACGGGCAGTTTCGATGTGCATATCAGAGAAACCGGGTTTTTAATTTTCGAATCAACATTATTCTTAAGAGTTTGTATTATTTAAATAAAAACCTTAAAAAAACTTTGTAAGAAGAGTTTTGTGAGTATTTAATTGTTTTTATATAATTTTATTTTTTAGTTTTTAGCTCCGTACGCTCTTTCTGCCAGAGCATTATTATTACATGGATTCTTTTAATAATTTTTGTGCAATCCAGTTCTTCAAGTACATCGAGCACTTTTAAGCTTGATCCTCTGTGAATGGTTTAATCCCGAGTATACAACAGCTTGGTCTACAGAGATGCCTTGTATCTTGTGAACGGTAGGTAGGTCATGATAAGACTTCTCCGGTCAACTATTCCATAGCTAAACTTGGCAGCGCACTGCTTTGATATTGAAGTAATCTTGTGGATCCCATCTCTGCCACAGTCTACAATTTTATTCTACGCGTAAAGCCCTCTGATTTGATAGAAGTATAAAGCCGGTTCTGAAGAAAAAGGTAATTTGCCATCTTGAAGCGTCCGCCATATTGAGTTAAGAATGACGTCACATTACATGGCTCATCGTAATTTACCCCTTTTATTTGGTAACCATATCAAGTTCCTCTTTAGATCTGGATTCCTATACCACTTTCATCTTAACTTATTTTTTCGTGTTTTTGCTCTTTGTTCCATTATTATTCCGACTATATTGAGGGTTTTTGAATGTTTTGAGCGATCTGTGATATAAAATGAAAGTGGAAGTGATTATCTTCCAGTTGTATGGAAATATTCGAGATTTCTAGCAGCTAATGGAAGTGATTGAATTACTGTGCTCAAGATATTGTAAATTTTCATCTTCTGACCAGAATTGCTACTAAGCTATGTATATTATGAAATATTTTTTCAATTTAGATCCATCATGCAGTTGCAGCCGATGACTGTAATTTAGTGGAATTAGAAACGAATGAATACCATTGGTCTTGATAGTTATAGGCAAAGTTTTATAGACAACTGTGATGAGTGGTTTTCTAGCAACAGCAATATTGGACATTCAATTGGTGGTTTGATGTGTCTTATGAAGTATTCCATAAAAATGTAACACTCGTCAGAAGTTACCTAGCATTTTCAATTCGACCAGACGGTAGGTGTAGCACAGAAAACAAAATGATACTTATAATTCTTGTGAGAAAAATGAAATTTGCTGCTATTGTGACTCCTGATGCTCAAATAGCTACAATTAATGCTAACTTAATACCACGTACAGCCGATGTTACCGAGCCATCATTCCGTTTGCCCTTACTAGCTATAATTTTACTCGGCTTGCATAAAAATATGAAAACTGTTGTTTCTTCGATTTCCAGATGCTCGATGCCGTAACGTTCGATTTGTCAATATCAGTTGATACTCCTAAAAACATTAATAAATGTTAACGTTTATTTCATTAAAAGTAGTTCCTCTTCCGAGGCTACTTACTTCTAATTCTTACTTCTTACTTCCTAATTGTTAGTTCAGACTTCCTTTTAAGAGATGCAGACAGTTATTTCCTGCTATGTTGTTAGAATTTTTCACAAATTAATAAATATATTAATATCACTCATGGATATTACTAACTAAGAAAATCATTCTCTACACCGAATGATTAAGTGCGAGATTGACTACTGTGAGAATAGTACATCTTCAAAATGTCTCTTTTCTTCGTGTATGAACGCTTCTTAATTGACTATAGTCTATAATTCAACGTTTCCAACTTATTATTATTATGCTATACAATTTCTTAACATAATTTCAATTATTTGATGAAAACAAATCTTAAAGAAGTTCTATTTAAGTACTATTCTAATTAACGAAAATCTACTTCATCATAGCACTATCATATATCAGTTGTAGTACATAGATACATATATTTTAGGAATAGACGATAAATTTACTTTTACTCTGGACAAGAATCTAAAGCCAGCACCAAAGCTGCCATGAAACCAGTTATTAAGGCTTGCAATTAAATGAAATATGTACACTACTGCTATTCTTAAGTATGAAATCGCGAGTTATTTGTAATCTAGGGTCTTTCTCGCAAGTTAGTTGCTCAGTATAAAAAAAAATATTCTGTATAATTTTATACTAAGTCAGCTACATAATCCATGATATACCAGACAAGGTTCAGGAGCTCAACGACAGTTACAACATGTCTACGAATCCAATATTATGGTCTTTTGGCATTAATAAGAAGAATTAAAACGGTGTTAAGAGTTACTTAATCAATAAAAAATATAAATTCAGATTAACCAACCCAGTTATACCAAAATCATCATCACCCTGGAACGAGGATAGCTTCAAACCACAGACTATACTTCAAACGTTAACAGTCCCTGTAGTTCATATATAATAAAAAATGAAGTTTAATCTTATTCCTGTCTATCATACTGATGGAAATGAATTCCACATACACGAATATCTATAAAAATAAATTCTAATAAAACGCAAAACATTCCATTGAACATCATAATTCTTTCCTAGTACGAGCCTTGTATCATTTTAAATTCCTTTTTATATGCCAGGTTATTACCGTGCGGAATTATTGTATACTTCTATTTACATATCTACACGTTTATATTATGTACATATGTACAAATGTATGTAGTACCAAAGGCATAACTTTGATAAAATATTATGTTCAGTGAATATCATAATATTACACACACCAACAGCGAAAGATCCATTTTTCTGAAACGGGATTAAAAAATGTAAATTTCAGGCGCTATAAATATACGCGCTCATGATTAACCTTATGAAGTGGTACCAGAATTTTATTTGCTCGAATTGCTTACAGGCTCTGGGAATTCAACACATTGAATGTGAAGTGGGGAACTCTGTATAATTTTAAGTAGACATGATTGCTATAAATACTTAAACTATGTACATCTGGAGTACATTTGAAGATATAGGAGCCCTTTAAAAATATTTCAACAGCGCTAAACAGGCTTTGTACGAAAAGCTTTTCAGACTTATGTGGGAATTTGCAGCATCGTTAAAAGGAGCAAAAAGAGAGAGGAGAAGAAAAAATGTTGAAAGGAAGTGGCCATTAAACTTTTTCGCTTTCCTTGAAAATTCGTTAAAGAAACACTTAATTCGACACTTTATAATTGCCGCAAACTTTGCAAGACTATATACATAATATTATGTAGGTTAGGTGAATATGGAAGTGATTGAGTATGGTGATAAACAGTTCAAATAGT
This sequence comes from Dioctria linearis, assembly GCA_963930735.1. NCBI lineage: Eukaryota > Metazoa > Arthropoda > Insecta > Diptera > Asilidae > Dioctria > Dioctria linearis. Next base: position 64,857,097 of record OZ005740.1, read on the forward strand.
ATATTTTCCGGTTTGTGTAAACACAACATTTTTAAATATAAATTTGAAATATGAACTGTTGCAGAAAATGTTTGGAAATAAAAACAAAAATAGAGAATTAAAAGTACCTACTTTTATTTTCAGCGCTGTCATTAAAGATTGTACACAGTTGTTATCAATATTATAAATCCCACTGAATGTTGTATAAAATGCATACAAGTAAATTCTAATAATACTGTGACATTACGATCTTTATACCAAATCAATTCAAAGCACGATGGGCAGAGCCACTTTTACGTATAGGCCCACTGAGTGACCCATTATCCGTGGGGCCTCTTATGCCCTCCGATAGTAGACCAACCGATGACTAATTCTTTACCCAGTTTGATAGCCTATCACTAGTAAATTTAGCTGTTAGATTTTGGTTACTGAAAGTAGCGCGTATGATTTATTCGAACTTCTATACATACCAACAAATTTTTATACAAAGTAACATACAGTGACCGTAGTTACAGCCCTAGTATTTTTTATACCCTTCCTCACCAAGACCTGATTCGCTTCATTAAGAGAACAGAAAGGTTTTGGTGAATGGGTCTCCAGCAGGACAGCACAATGGCTCATTATGGCCTCCGTGCTAGGGATGGGGTGTCCTGTCTCCTGCCCCAAAGAAAAAGAATAACCTAGATGAAATATAAAGCGTATAATAATCTTGTCATTCCGTTTGTAACACCAAGATATAATGATGGTAGAGCAATATGGCTTGGACACTCATGCACAAAATTAAAAGTTATTTTGATTTTTAGATGTCTGTCAGTCCATCTGTCCTTCCGACCGTTCGTTTGTCCGTCCGTCTGTCCGTATGTCCGTCCTTACGTTAACTCGATAACGCGTATACTTATAGGGCTGAAAGTTTTTGGGGCTTTAAAAAAAACGTAAAATCAAGGTCCGAAAATGAGAAAATTCGGGTAACATCTGCGTAGTGTTGCCATACTGCCTATTTGGAAACTGTCTGAGAACGCGTCAATGTAGAGCATTGAAATTTTGAGCATAGTGTTCTCATAAAAATATTAAATATAATTTCAAAAATGGACTAAATCGACTTGGTAGGCTACACTAAATTATTATCCAAGTTGTCCGCTAAGTTTCAATTTCATTCAACTACAGTTTCCCTTATCGGCAGTTTTCTGTCTGGCAGGTTTCAGCGTGTAAGAATAGGGAACAGTTTTTGTGATGCCTTGCCTCTTACTCGTGGTATGCCTCAAGGATCTATTTTGAGCCCTTTGCTGTACAGCATGTATATTAATGATCTTCCTGAGGTTATTGAGGATTGTAAAATTCACATATATGTTGATGATGTGCAGTTATATATTGGTCGTCCCATTGGTCTAATGGAAGATTGTATCGACTGCTTAAATTCTGACTTGACGAATGTCTCGAGTTGGGCGACTAATAATGGTTTACAACTGAACCCCCAAATATACCAACGCATTCAAGTATATCGACGACTTGGATAATCAAGTATTAGAATTTACTGATCGTGTGCGAAATCTTGGTTTATGGTTGTCTTCGACGGTTGTGGTTGTCTTCTGCAATTTTACCTTTTACCATTCGTTCAATGCCAGTTAAGTCCCTGCTTCTACCTTACCTTACAGCTAGCTGGCTACTATTCCCGCACTTGGATTCTGTATGCTCAATGAAATTTACTGTTCATTCATTGACTGTACGAGGTTTGTGTTTGCCCTGAGAAGATTTGATCGATCGCGTTTACCACATAGTAGCCATCTACTTGGTTGTCCCTTGATGGAATATTTAAGGCGTTGGCTTCTTGCATCCCTTCACAAAATTATACACTCCAAAAAGCCTCGGTACCTTTTTAACCAACTTGAATTTTCAAGCTCTGGCAGACATTTCAACTTATTGATACCTAGGTTTCAACATTCCGTAATGGAGGACTCTTACTTTGTTCGAGCTATTCGGGCCTAGAATAATTTACTAACTGATGCTCAGCGTGTGAGCTCGACTGATAGGTTCTGGAGGTTGATGGCACAGAGTTACACTGCCACCACTTAAAATCTTTCCGTTCTGAAGGGGTAGTCCTGGCAATGATCTTGTATATATTTTCTGTTATTTTAGTTTGTTGTTTGTTAATATTATATCTTTTTGTATTATATAAATCTTTATGTATATTTTTTTTACTTACTGTCTTATTTTACATCTTATTTAAAGTATTTAGTTTAAGTTTTTAGTAAGCTAGTTAGTCCAACGTTCTTTGTACTAAAAAGATGTGTAATCTTATTGCACGTTAAGCCTTTAATAAATCTAAATCTAAATCTAAACCGTTCTAGAGATATATTCAATAACTACTTCAAAAATCAAACTTGCGCAAATGGGTGACCATACGAAATTACAAACGAGCATTCATCTAGGATATCATAAGAATTGGTCTTAGGCCCATTCTAGCTTTTTTACATGTTTAAATTGACGGCAGTCTTTTAAGGTATACTTACAGTAGTCAAATTCCATGTTTTTGGTAATCAGCAAAAAGTTTTATACTGTTGGTTGATGTTAGGCCTAACGCGCAGTGGGACACTTGGTCACATTTGCCAGCCAGTCGCCGTGGGCTAGTATAGTACGCACATAATGAGTAACTGGTACCCTAAATTATCATGCTTCATCTCACCATTCATCAATATAAATTTCGCGGAGGCAGCTGTAATATGTGCGCATTTGTCATATGGATATAGAAAATATCAACGAAAGTAACGCTATTGGGTCCTTCCAATTCGGAGCGAAGGGCTGCTTAAAGGAAAATGTCACTTAATATTTGATGAACTACGGTCCTATCCAGAAAAATTCCTTCTACAGATTTTAAGAGCTGCTATATATACCTATATGAAAGATATTTTCGAACTTCTCACAGATGTATAGTATTGATTGTTTCACTTTCGGGTATAAGCTATTTACATTTATCTGTTTCTTAACCTTTTCAAACCTTGAATTATATATTTGGCTTTCTTATGATAGGCAATATTGCAATTCTTAATAGATTCTATTCCAATATGATCATTCTTGGGTGGTTGCGAATATATGTGAGCTTTTGATATAGTAACTTGCTCTTCAGTCGAGTTTAGAACTCATATGTGTTTTATGCCCTTTGACGGTATTACCGCATTTGCTACAAAGATTCCTTTTTTTATTTCTTTTCCACAGATCAGACCGTTTGACAGCTTTAGCCGGGCTTGAACCTTTTATAAGTACCTATTTTATGTACCTTTCTAATATGAATTTCCGAATTCACAATTTTTGTGTAAATATTTCTATCACGTTTCGATGCATAACTTAAAATTGTTTTTTATTAATTTGTTATTCATATAAAGTTTTCAGGATGATTTCCGCCACTTTCTTTAATTATATTGATTCAACTTTAGGTATATTTCATCAAAATAAATGTTGTCATTGAAGTTTAATCCATTATTTACATAAATAATAAAAAACATTGAAAAATTCGAGATCCGAAAAGTCATTTTTTTTGGTTTTTCCCGGTTTAAAGCGGTTTCTTCAAAAATAAATCATCAACATAATTAGACCAATCTAAAGTAGACATTTCAACGGTTAAAATGAGCCTGGATAGAATATTTAAATTGAAAAAAACACCAATAAAGTTGTCTGTGGTTTTTTTCGAAAATTGTAAATATATTGGAAACTGCATGTTTCCCAAATTCCAAGAAAATTGTGCTTATTCAATGCAAGAAAAGGTATACTTTCACAAAATGTCATGAAATTTGCATTATTTTTATGAGAGAGAGAAATAATAAACTGAAAAATCGGGTTTCCGCCATTTTCTCAAAAAATTTGAGGTTATGTTGGAAAATGCCTTATACGAAAGTTTTAGACATTTTTATTATCTATAACTTTCACGAAAAATATTTTTCACTAGGAAGTCGCATTTCCCCGAAAATCGGAAAAAACCCTTTATACCCCTTAACACCCCCTACCCTTCGAAATTCGCTTTTCCTCGTGTTTAATTTTTGTTTTTTCTCTTAAATTTTCCGTCTGGTCCTTGCCTGTTATTAATTTTTTCCTTTCAAAAAAGTGTTGGCACCACTCTAGTAGTCAGGTTAGTGCCTATGAAATTTGAAAATCCTGAGTTAAAATGTAACGCTGTCGCGGGACGCGGTCGCGAATGATGTTGCTGATGCTGACACGGTCGCAGTGACTGTTGCTTATGCTGTCCCAATGATGACGCTCTTACATATGATGAATTTTCATTCCATCAATAAATAAAATCAATAATTCGTAAATAAATAAATTAACTAGTTATTAAGTTTCTCTCACAATTTCAATTTTCTGCATATATAAATTGCCTCAACTCCAGCTGTCAAGGTTTTGCGCGTCTCAAGTTGAAATGTTTTCAACTTTAAGCAACGCGACCGGCGTCAGCAACACTCCTAGCGACACACTGTACCTGCCCTTGAGTACTTTCATACATTTTAACTTTTAACAGGTTTAGCGACAGCATCCGCGACATGCTAGAGCGTCACATTGTAACTCAGGATTAAGGTTTACTTGGCGACCTCTTCACTGATGAAAACTTTGGTGTTTTAATGTACAATAAAATATTTAAAATTGATCTGATAACTTGACACTATCTTATGGATTTTATCAATGTCACAAACCTCATATTATATCATGAGGCTAACATACACTCTTTCAACATTAATTCGACTGAGTGTTGTCAATTTTTTGAAATTAAAAATTGACATCAGTTTACTGCGAACAACACATTTAAGGACGGATTCACTAAAAAGACACTCTGCTTTTAAAGAGATGGTATGATTAGCACAAGAGGTCCTCGTAGTCCTCGGGATGTTTAAAATGTATCTCTCATCTCATATCCGTAAGTAATTATCTTAAATCGGACCAAAAAAGCAAAAAAATCTTCTTTTTAGGGTGTTATATTTTTCATTAAATGCCCTTTCTGTCCATAAAGATGGAAACACTATAGAATTTGATGTTTTTGCAAACTTCATTTCTCTTTTCACAAGTTTTATTTTCTGCTAGATATAATTACTGGAACTAGCACTACAAATCTAAAATAAATTCAAAGATATTTAGAGCTATCTGGCGACGCCATTAAAACTAAGCATCATAGGGGTCATCTTCAGAAGTAATTATTTTAACTTTAAGAAAAATCCTTTTGATGAAGTTTTGTATTTTGAAAATGTCTCCTTTTATCTTCTATCTGCGACAAGTTTTCTTTGAGCCAAACTGCTGTCGCCTAAGGTATAGAAAATTCCTTTAAAACTTTTCACATGTTCCTATAAAACTTTGCTTGAGGTCTCTCTCTTTCTCTCTACGGAAACTTTTCTAATTTAAAACTTAAAGCACGCGATTTTCTTGAAACTAGAGATGCCTTTTCAGGTTTGTTTCAAGCAAAAGAGAAACATTTTCTCCAAATGTTTTCTACAAAAAACACTTTAACTTAACTAGTAAGTTTTAAAACTTTTCCTTATTTTGATAAGTATCTATATGTATAGATATTTTAAGATGAGCACTCTTTCATAAAGTCAATTTGTTTTGAAGGATTTGTGAAAATCGGCGACGAAGTAAACCAACTTGCGGATTTTGTGTGTGTAATATTCGGAGATTCACACTGACTTTATATGTGTATCCCATTGATTTAATATAGGTTAACTGTAAGATGGATAATTTGATTAACATTTTGGGATAATAGCTTTGTGTATGGAAGTATACAGAAAACGCAAGAATGGATATCGGCTGTTGGGTACAAAGTCTCCGAGATTTTTAAAACCTCTCTACTTTCCATATTATCAGCCAACTGGAATGCTGCAGCGCCGCATCGTTGCGACCGCATTTATCATCCCTTTTACTATTCAAGTAATTCGCATAGATATTTGCATACATTAAATATCGTTCTATCGATATTTCAATAGCTGTATTACATAAAAAAAAAAAATTAAGTTTGAGCAACTAGTTTTGTACTCAGAGCACATCCTTAATAAGCTAAACAATAGTTGGTAGCCCTAAGGTTATTTTCTTTTGTTCTAAATAACCAACTAGCACAGACCACACAATATTTAGTTTCGCATGGCATGAGCTGAGGGTGCGTCTGGCACTCAGGGTCGTCTTAGGGTCCTCATTGCGTAGGCCCTATAGAATTTGCATAATATTTCATTCAGAGGCCCCATTAATTTATGAAGAAACTTATTTTATTCCTCTATTTAAAATTAATATAAATTTTTATACGAAGGTTCTGTTAAACCCTATTGGGTTTCTTAACATATACGAAATATAATTAAGCCAACGTGAACGCTCCTTGTCAAAACTTAAACTGATAAAAAATTATCTGCGTTCAACAATGGGGCAAGCAGGACTTACATCTAGCACTACTATTGATTGCCTTGAAAAACACATGGCACAAAGATTAAAGAGCATAGACGCTTTAAAAGGACTGTATTGCAATTTGCAACTTTATTTGGAGACAAATGTCATTTTCCAGAGAATTTGTTTTGAGTTTTTCGTATTATATTGACTGAAAGACATTTTGCAGTGTTAAGTTGCAAAAGCAAGGCCCAGTCAAATATTTAATAAAATTATTAATTTTTTCGTGTAAATAGCTTCAGGAAAGGTAATTATGTGCTGCTAGTAAAGCAAAGATATTTCCAATTAGAAAATCTTTTTCATTTTGATAAGAACAATTCAAATTAAAAGAATAAATTCGTGACATTTGTCTCCAAATGTCGTAGTCACCCAATTGATAGATCAGTCGGCCATATCTTGTTGTTAATCTTTGTATCATGGCAATAACATAGGATGTTTTGAATTGAACTATGAACTATTATGCGGAGAATGATGAGCTGATTTTATTAGATAGTGTAATGTGAATTGCAATCAGCTGTTTTGGCTCATCTGGCTGCTAGCTAATTAATTCGAACGAAACCAATGGTCCGAATTTTTACCAATACTAGAGAATGAATCAAAAAATTAAACGGAGAAAAATTGTATTGCACGCACACCGCACAGTGCACAGCACTCCGGAATAGTTTAAAATACGTGAATGAACTTCATCAGGGTTTTATTAAAAAAACAAAATTTAGAAATGATATAGTTTATCATTTCAGGCGAGAAATATACGTATTAGAAGATATTTTCTTTGTTTGTAATCAATAAATTCCAAATTCAATCAATCATGTGATACCAATTATTTATTACTATGTACAATACAACTATAGGTCAACCGACCGGTTACACCACAAGTACAGTAATAGTATTTATATAGGGTGGCGCAAAAGTACTGGTACTATAGAAATTACTTATATTTTTTTATATGACATCTCCTGTCATTCTGATATTGAAAATTGTGTAGTAAACAAATGTAAAATTACTAAAAATAAACATGGACCGTTATACTCCGCCGAAAATATCGATGCTGTGCGCGAAGATGTGAAAGAGTGTCTAGAAACATCAACGAGGCGACATGGCATGCAATTGGGCATTTTCAGGCGGACTCTGCAGCGTAGACAGACTTGAAGATGTTTTCTTACAAAACCCAGGTGGCTCATCAGCTGCTGCCTACTGACCACCGACCTCGTCTAGAGTACAGCCAGCGCATCATAAAGCACAACCTTGAAGAGGATGAGTTTTTTTCAAAATTGGTTATGAGTGACGAGGCGCATTTTCATCTCGCGGGGCATGTCAATAAGCAGAATACTCGCTACTGGGACACTGAAAATCCGCGCATTATTCGAGAAACACCGTTACACCCACTAAAAGTTACCTTATGCTGTGGCATCTATGTTGAAAGTGTGATCGGACCCTATTTTTTCGAAGACGCTGTAGGCAATGCGATAACTTTCATTGGCGACTGCTGCAGAACCATGTTACGTGAGTTCTTGATACCCAGTTTAGATGAATTGGGGCTGGAGCACATTTGGTTTCCACAAAACGGCGCCACGGCATACACAGAACGCGACACTATGAATCAAGTGAGGGACGCTTTTCCAGGCCGCGTTATTTATCGTTTTGGCGATTTGGCTTGGCCTGCAAGATCATCCGATCTGACCTGGGGTTATTTGAAATCAGTGGTGTATGTGAACAAGCCACAAACTCTCGCAACCCTAAAAGAAAACACTCATCAAGAAATAATCTACATATTGCTGGAAGTGTTACGGCAAGTTATGGAAATGTCATAAATAGGGCTGAAATGTGCATCAACTCTGGAGGTCACCATTTAAGAGATATCATCTTCAAATCCTAATGCGACGAATTTTCATGCCACTAATTCTAGTTTTCTACTTTAGAAAAGAAGTTGTAGCTGAACCAAATAGGGTCATTATTTTTGCACCACCCAGTACATATACATAATACTAGCAGTACTAAGGATATCGATATTTTCAGAGCAAATGTTACTGTAACGTTATTAAAAAAAAATGCTTATACCGGCGTATCGATACTCTCCCAATTACTGGCCATTCCGCAGCAGTACGTTTTCATGAATACTTGAGCATTTGATTTGAAATCCACTTGAAACTCAAGTAGGGTTTTTGATTGAATTAATTCCAATTACTTGACTTGAAATTTTCTTGAAATTTACCAAAAATCACAACCAAAATTGTCAAAAGTATGTAATGTTCTTTTTTTTCCTCTTTACCATTTTTAAAACTTGCAAACATGAAATTTGTTCAAGTACTGCAGTTGCGCTTACATGAATCCTTTAAAGTAAATTGAACAAAGATTTTGTGATTTACTTGACTCAAGTCTACTTGAAGTCAATGCGCGTTTACATGATATTTTGACTACTTGATTGCTACTTGAAGTATACTTCAAGTATTCATGTAAAAGTACTCACATTATGCCTTCCATTTTTATTGCTATACCCTACATGAAATCATAGGGTGGGTATACTGAATTTGTCGTTCCATTTGTAACGCATAGAAATAATGATGGTATGGCAAAATGGATCGGACATCTACACAAAATATTAAAAGTTATTTTGAGTTTTGTATGTCCGTCTGTTCTTCTGTCTCTGCGTGTATTTAGAGTGCTGAAATTTTAAATACGGACTTTTAAAGAAAAGTAAATTTAAGTTCGAAAATGGAAAAAATCGGGTGACTCATTCGTGTGGTTGCCATACAAAAATATCGCTTTTCAATATTTATTTTGACAATGCCTGAGAACATGGCAACGTAGGGAGCTAAAATTTTGTACACGGTATTTTCATATAGAGTGAATATAATTTAAAAATGTGCTAAATCGCGCAATCCCATCTTGGCGTTGCCATATAAAAATTTAGCTTTCTTACGTCTACTACGAAAAGAATCAGTCCTAGGCATTTTATTGTACTGAAAAGCTGTTCTAGAAATATATGTGAAAACCACTAAATAAATCAAACTAGCAGAGATTCATCTTGGGTATCTGAAAAATTGCCACTCGGCGAAATGAACTAGTGTGCTTTGTTTGCATAAGTATCGTAATGAAATCGAGACATTTTGAAGGGGGCATTTTTCATAATCCATAATACATAATCGCTATGTATAATAAACAAACTTTTAGTGCCCCCTTATTTTCTTGGCGTTGCCTTTGATAATTTCATGCCCTTGTCACAATTCAATTGTAACCAAACAAATCGGCATTGGAAAATGTTAAAGTTTTTAACATGGCTGCTTATTTTTATAATTTTTTCACTTTTATTTTACTTAAAACACTATAATTTATAAGTAAAATTATTATACTTGCTTGAAAAATCCTTTCCAACGACACAAACTCTGGTTGTTTCTTCAGCACAGCACAGCGCAGTTCAACAGAGGGGCGGATTCACGTAGGGGGCGCCCCCACCCCTCACCCTTGAAGGCCACTACAAAAAATTGCAGTAGATCTTCTGAATTTTTCATAACAAAATGATTCACTGAGCAGTAAATTTATTCTACTGCACCTGTTGTAAAAAACATAACAGTTTCTGAAAGCACTCAATCTGATACATTTAGGAATGCAGGCCCTGGCTCGCACCTTGGCCTGCGCTCCAATTTTGGTGATGGTTGTTGAAGTCTATAGAAAAAACAGGAAGCGCTGACACTTGTAACTGAGCGTCGCTTTGCTTGGGCTGTTTCAAGCAGGAGAGAGTCAATTTATGTAAACGCGATGGAAGGTTTGTTTTAATTGAAAACATCTGCCGAAGAGTCCTTGATAAGTCTTCAATTTAAGACGGCATCTTATGATATTATCGACGTGGCGTGGAAAACAAAAATTCAGAGAAACAATTATAACTCGTAATTGGAGAAATTCAGAGAAATTTCACAACGGCGAACAATTCCTTATGCATTGCTGTAGGGAGTGTGATTACATTTAAAGCAAGAGGTTAATTTTTAAATAATTTGTTTCATTATTTCGTAAAATGCAATATTATTTATAGAATACTTAACCGAAATGTTGAATAAAAAAAATAAATCTGCAGACTGGGAAAGTCTCAATCAGTGTCCTGGGGAATTGGATTGGTCGGTCTGCTTTGCTTCAAGGGATGTTCATGAAAACACATTTGAATTTCGTACAATTCTAAGTTTTTTATGTGTAAATACATTCAGTATTTTTACAGCAGTTCTTAACAACAGCAAAATCGCTCTTGGTTTAACGATAAGTGCAACCAAGCACTAAAAGCGAAATAGTCTTATTTTCACACCTATCAATTGCATCCATGTCCAGAGCTGAAACACTATCCAAAGAGAAAAATTTCTTTTTGACCAGAATGTTAGAATCTTGGCAAGACGCAAGGGCGCTAACGATTTCTGGTCACAGGTCAAAACCATCAGAAGCAACGTCAGCAACTCCTCTATTCCTTCACTACTTTACAATGAAATGATTGTTGACTCTCTGCATAAAACTAATATTTTGACTGTTAGACTCACTTCAAATTCTCCTTTTCCACATACTTCACATCTCCCTTGTGGATGTGTACAAGAGCCAATACACTTCCGAACGACAGATATGGCCAAGGTCCTTAAGAAGATCAACGTCTCTATTGCTGCAGGTCCTGATAGTTTCAAGTCCCAGTTAAATAAAAGCTATGCCTCATGCTTGGCTAAACTTCTGCTGCGAAAATTACTCTACTTATCTTTTTCGACAGGAAAATTTCCATTTGCTTGGAAACTAGCTCACGTTCAGCCTATTCCGATCAAAGGAAAGGGCAGCAATCCCTCAAATTATTGACCAATTGCAATCACTTCGATTCTTTCAAAATTTTGTGAGTCTATTATTAGCTCCAAATTAATGCAGTATCTAGAAAGTAATCAAACCGTCAGCGATCGCTAATATGGCTTTTCTTTTGCTGACTTTTCTTATGGAACGTTGAAACCGTAGTCTTCACAATTTTGGTGAGTCGAAACTCGTTGCCCTAGATATTTTAAAAGACTTTGATAGTGTCTGGCATTCAGCCCTTTTAGCCAAACTTAAAGCACTTGGCCTCACCCGTCCTCTTCTATTATGGATGTAGAGTGTTTCATCTGGTCTGTTCAGTCCACCGATGCATTCACGTTCCATCGATGCTTTCCACTTCTATAGTTACATCCTCCTACAAAACAAAAAGCCACAAAGTATTCATTTGCAAAATAAATAATCAAAACAGAATATTTATCTAAAAATTCACAAGTATCCTATTTCTCACTGAACTCGTTTGCCACTGGAAGTTCCACCACAATTCAGCGTCAACCTTTATGCTGTAATTAAAACCTTTAAGTCGGCATGCGGTTCTCTTCTACGATACACTTTACTTAAACAATATAAAAAAAAAACAAAAAAAAACATTAAATAAATGGAATAAAACACAGATAACCACGAAATCACTACAATACACGTACCTCTGCATGTTTACATATTTGCAATGTCACCAAGTGACATTACTCTAATCAGCTGGCTTCGCCTTCGCCTTAGTCAGAACACATGCAAATGATATAAACGTCGATAGGGCAACATCGAAAGGCGAGAAAGCATAACTGGATGCGGCGGCTATATAAAGCCGACGAGCCGCAGCAGAAAATCATGCTTGGTTCAGACCTCATCTGATTCAGAGAAAAATCCGAGCGACAAGAATATCATTACCAACCTCCAAAATAGAAGAATAATTCTATATTTCAGAGAATAATCTGAAAATCCCACCATTTCCCAATCTCCTGCCCACACCTAAGCAGAAAAATAATTCTGCTGCAGAGAATAATCTGCAATCTCCTGCCCACACCTAATAAGCAGAAGAATAATTCTGCCACAGAGAATAATCTGCAATCTCCTGCCCACACCTAAGCGCAAGAATAATTCTACCGCAGAGAATAATCTGCAATCTCCTACCCACACCCAAGCAGAAGAATAATTCTGCCGCAAAGAATAATCTGCAATCTTCTTCTTTTTTATAATAACATTTTGCTGCCCTTGTGCCCTCACACACGAGTAAAGGAGCACTTTTTCTATTTTGGTGCACTTATGCTGTACTTGTGCTTAGAAATAGCACTCTTAAAATTACTCATAGGAAGTACTTCTCTCATAGACGATTAACATTCTTCTTCTTCCTTTTTCTAGAATAAGACGAATTAAAGGAGGCGGACTACGCGATCGTTTCCAATTATTGAATTTTCATACTGAATTTTTAATTTGTTTAGTTTTATTTTCGTTTGGATTTTTTATTGAATTTTGTAGTATAGCTTGTAGGTTAGTTTTAGTTTGAAGTTTCATTGAATTTATTGTGATATTATTGTAAGCAATTGAATTATTTATAATAAAAAATTTTATATTTGAATTTTAAATAACTGAGTTGTCCATTAAAAATCGGTACTCCCTCCCACGTCCGAGACTAGCTCTCACATTGGTCCATCAAAGCCGGATAACTCAGTCAGTCAAATATAAAATTGGAATATATTGCTTAATATCACATAATTCAAGCTTCTCGATTAAAAACGGTGAAAGATGGCGAATCCGTTTCATCTGACATTGGCGACGAAACCATTGACTCTGTGTCAGAGTTGGTACAGTCCCAAAAACAAGTCAAAGATTTAATGGAAGACTTATTTAAAAGGCATCAAAGAGATGGAAAAAAGAGAACTGTCAAATCCACAGAAAAACGCCTACAAACGTGCACCAGGTATTGGAAAGAATACCAAACTCGGCACAGGTCCATACAAAAGAGCGTAACAAAATAAGATCTCCAATTAGAATATTTCACCAAAGAAATATTCAGCGAGGTTCAGGAATACTACATTGAAAAAGAAGTTAGCATGGAAGTAGACATAGACAGATTAACACCAACACCATCTGTTAGCAATCCACCTTACACATAGACAAATTCTGCTAGCACAATTTCATGCAACAGCAAAAGACTTCCTAGAATCAAGCTGCCGACATTCAATGGTGAATATTCGACATGGATCTCATTTCATGATTTATTTAAATCAGTAATACACAACAAAAATAATTTAAGAGACGTAGACAAATTGTATTTCTTAAAAACAAATCTAGTCGGTGAAGCTGAAAAGTTGCTCAGGCATTATGAAGTATGTGACGCAAATTATAAACCAGCTTGGCAGCTATTAAAGGAACGCTACTCAAACAAGCGGATCCTAGTCAACGTACAATTAAAGAAATTATTGTCTCTCCCAAACATAAATCATGACTCCGCCGACAATATTAAAAGATTATTAGATAACATAACCGAAGCGTTATTAGCACTACAAAACTTAGGAATAGAAACTAAGAATAAGGATCCTATAATTATCTACTTGACTGTACAAAAGTTACACTCAGACACACACCAACTATGGGAGCAGAGCCTACTCAATAGTACAGAATTACCCGAATTAAACACATTAACAAAATTCCTAGAGTCTCGATTCCGGACTCTGGAAATGATAGGAAATAAGTCCACGTCGTTAAATACGACACAGAGAAAACCATTCTCACATAAACCAACGTATGCACTCTTAAACAGGAGTAAGAGCTCAACACAAAATCACCCACCGAATAATAAATCAAATTGCAGCCATTGCAAAGGGGAACACATAATTTTCCACTGTCCTACATTCAGAACTCTGAACATCCAACAACGGCATGAAGTTGTTGCAAACAAGCACTTATGCAAAAATTGCTTATCACCTAACCATTCAACCTCAAATTGCACCAGCAGTAAAAAGTGTTATCATTGCAAGAAAAATCATAGCACATTGCTCCATTACGAAAAAAACCATTTAGTTACAAAGTCACCCATTTAACACACCCAAAATGCCAATATTGAAGTTAAGCAATTATCACCCATAGATAGAAAAATTGAACAACGAGTCCAAAATATGTCTAACTTCAATTCTGAAAAGTGCCCTTCTTTCTACAGCCCTGATTAATATCATAGCACCATTCAAAATTGCAATGAGATTCCGAGCATTAATAGATTCTGGGTCACAAGTATCTATTATGACAGAAAGAACCCTTAAGCGATTACAACTTAAAGGAACTCCGACCACCCATCAACTAATTGGATTGGGCACTACACCCACCAATACGGCAGTAAAACAGGCTACTGTTACAATTAACTCCTTATACACCAAATTTAAAATAGAGGGCAACATGCTCATTATCAGGAAAATCACGGAATTACTGCCAGCCCAAACTATTGAAGTGTCAAACTGGAGACACATCAACAATCTCACTTTAGCAGATCCCACCTTTGTTCTTCTTGGAGCAGACATCTATTCAGCCATTATTAAAAAATGGTATAAAACGCGGTTCTGGCAACTCTCCACAGCTCAAAATACAGAATTGGGCTGGATTCTGATCGGAGCTGTTCCAGAAGCTAATAGCACAATCACGACTATGCTAACCACCTACACTAATATGAACATCGAAGCGGACAATCAATTAAGAAAATTTTGGGAACTTGAAGAATGCATTACCCGACCAATATTATGACACGAAGATCAAATGTGTGAAACATTCTACAAAGACACAACAAGACGTCTACCCTCTGCTAAATACAAGGTTCATTTACCATTCAAGAGTCAAGATAGACCACAGCTTGGGCAATCTAGGAATATGGTGGTCAAACAATTCCTACAACTAGAGAAAAATTGTCCAATAATCAAACTATACATAAGCTATAATAGATGAATACATCCGTCTTGGCCACATGAAGCCTATCCCACCTACATTGTCAGAAAATGAATCATACGGCAACATACCCTTTTACACCACTACAAAACTTCGGATAGTTTTTAGTGCCTCAGCTCGTACTTCAAATGGCAAATCACTAAACGAGCAAATACTAGTTGGACCCACAATCCAACCAACGCTTTGGACAGCTTTTACAGCGGACATCGAGAAAATGTACAGAATGATTTAAAATGACACCTCAACACCAAAATTTCCAACGAATAATCTGGGAGAGACAGTCCAAATGAAGAATTAAAAGAATTTAGATTGACTACTGTCACATTTGGAACTACACCAAGCACCATATCTAGCTATCAACACATTACAGCAGCTAGAAAAGGATGAAGAGACCAATTATCCCCTCGAAGCAAAGAGACTTCTACGTGGACGATTTGGTCTCAGGAGCACACAGTCTGAGCGAAGCTCGACAATTACAAAGCGAGCTTATTGAAGCTCTAGCCACAGGAACATTCAACTTGCGTAAATGGACAGCCGAGATCTTTTACCGACCATACCAATGGACCACCGAGAATTAAAAACGAATCTAGAATTCTCTGAACACGAGTCCATAAAACTCTCGGCATTCATTGGTATCCAACCACAGACTGTTTTTCATTGAAGGTTAATATTCCCGAGCCGAAAAACTCATATACAAAACGAATAATATTATCGGATGTCTCATATCTTTTCGATCCCATTGGGATGGCTGGCCCCATGCATAATTAATGCGAAAATCCTAATTCAGAAACTTTGGCTCTCAAAATGCGACTGGGATGACGTAGTACCCATAGAACTCTCAAAAGAATGGAATCATTTCAAAGAGCAACTAGATGCGATACAACACATTCAGATTCCACGTTGGTTAGGCTTTCAGCCTAACTCAACAAAAATGGAGCTCCATGGTTTTTGCGATGCCAGCAATGCAGTCCTATATCTGAAAATTCATTCAGAAGAGAACTCCAGAGTACAAATTTTAACAGCAAAAACCAAGGTTGCTCCCATCAAACCAGTTTCAATTCCACGCTTAGAACTGTGTGGTGCTGTCCTGCTTTCACGACTTATTAAACAAGTCACTAACAATTTGGAGTTAGAAAAGGTCAAACTGATAGCTTGGACAGACTCCAATATAGTTTTGGCTTGGCTTCGGAAACATCCCTCCACCTGGAAAACGTTCGTGGCCAATCGTATCTCCGAGATTCACGAAAACATTCCGCAAGCTGTTTGGAAACATGTTTCATCCAAAGAGAACCCAGCGGACATACCATCAAGAGGCACTCTGCCAAACATCCTAGCCACAACTTCAATGTGGTGGAAAGGCCCCGACTGGATACACCAAGATGAGGATCTCTGGTCGCAACAATTACAAGATATACATACTCAACTAGAGCATAAAAACCGAAGGTTCTCACTATTACTATCGATGAACAAATGTTTTACAACACAAATACTCTTCATTCCCAAAAACTATAAGAATAACTGCATATTGTATCAGATTTATAAACAGCATGGCGCAAAATACAGTCCACTACTCAATATCTTTCAGCTTCTGAGTTGAAAAGAGCAGAACATTGCATAATTTAACTTCTCCAAAAGATCGAGCTTCCCACTGAAATCTCCCAGTTACACAAAAACTTACCCCTTCCTAAAAAGAGTCGAATTTTGTCTCTCAACCCTATACTCGACTCTGATAACATCCTACGAGTTGGAGGTGGTCTCACAGAATCTCAGCTAAGTTACGACCAACAACATCCCATAATTCTCCTCAATAACCATCACATAACCAATATTTTTATAGACCATATACACCATTACACATTACATGGAGGCACGCAAGTCGTATTGAGTACTATAAGAAATCAGTATCCATAAATGTGTGACTGTTTTCCATTCAATGCGAAACCTAGCTCTCAGTTAATGAGTTCACTGCCCGCAGCAAGGGGTCAATATATCTCGACCCTTTCAACATGCTGGGGTAGATTCCGCAGGTCCGCTCGATATGAAAACATCAACACTAAGAGGAGCGAAATTAACGAAAGCCTATATTTGTCTCTTCATTTGCTTGGCCAATAAGGCCATACATATAGAACTTGTCTCTGATATAACTACACCAGCCTTTCTAGCCGCTCTTAAGAGATTTGTTGCACGGTGAGGCCTTTGCTCACACATCTACTCAGATCAAGGATCGAATTTCGTAGGAGCGAATCGAGTTTTACAATCAAACTTACAAAAGTCCATCAGAACAATTCAGGTCGAATTGGCCAGCCAATTTGCTAATCAAGGTGTAACTTGGCATTTCAATCCTCCTGCAGCACCACACTTTGGTGGCTTATGGGAATCTGGTGTAAATCCACTAACCGCTATCTATACAAAACCATCAAAAATGCAAAACTCACCTATGAAGAGTTGTACAAAATGTTGGTTCAAATTGAGGCATGTTTGAATGCCAGACCTCTCTCTCCTCTATGCAATGATCCAACAGACACTTCCTGACAGCTCGTCATAATTTCACCGTATTAGAACCTCCCCTTCCTAATCCTCATCAACATCCTCTCAAGCGATGGCAGCACATCCAAGCTCTCTCCCACAGTTTTTGGAAAACAATGGTCAAGAGATTACTTACACACATTGCACCAACGACATAAATGGCAAAGGAGAACTTACAAATAGGAACTCTCTTTCTAATAAAAGACCATCAGGCTCCCATCGGAAAATGGCCATTGGGTAGAATCATTGATATTCACACTGGTCATAATAATCTAGTTAGAGCAGTTACAATTTAAACCCCAAAAAATATTCTCACCCGTCCAATCTCAAAAATTTGTCCTCTCATCTTCACCAAATCATCCTAATAAATATCAGAAAATCACCACCAAAGTCTAGTACTCTCTGGCACCAAATTTCAAAACACCCGTTATATTCAAAACGATTCCGAAACCTGGCAAAAAGCACTTCAGTTTTGAACAGTGACAAGTGCGCGTAATAGTTTCAGTTTCGTTTTTATTTTCTTTATTTTTTTTTACTTTTATTATTTTCTTTATTCATCATGGAGGAGTTATTTGAAATTTCAACTCCGAGTCTTTAGTCTCAGTGGATGTAGGCATCACACCTACACCTCCAGAGCTCTTGGCATCTTCAGGCCCATCAGCCCACTGCCACCAACACCGAAAAAGGCACTCAGACCCCGATCAGCGATCGTGCGTCCACCACCCGTAAATTCCTCGCCTATTAAGAGAAAGGCAAGGCCATTTGAGGCAAGGTTGGCAGCGCCTAAAATTAAGAAATTATTGTTGAAGGAACCAGGAAACAGTGGCAGCCTCAATTTTAAACCGAAGCCTAGAGATTACCGGCCAGAAGTTCGGACAAAAACTCAACCAAGGCTTCCTACAGCATTACGCTCTAAGCCATTAAGTATGCCAGAATTGAATAATAAAACAGGTGACAACAGACCTAGAACGAATCCCAGGCCAAAAAGCCACAAAGTATTCATTTCCAAAATAAATAATCAAAACAGAATACTTATCTAAAAATTCACAAGTATGCTATTTCTCACTGAACTCGTTTGCCACTGAAAGTTCCACCACAATTCAGCGTCAACCTTTATGCTGTACTTAAACCTTTAAGTCGGCATGCGGTTCTCTTCTACGATACACTTTACTTAAACAATATAAAAAAAAAACTAAAAATCATTAAATAAATGGAATAAAACACAGATAACCACGAAACCACTGCAGTACACGCACCTCTGTATGTTTACATACATATATGCAATGTCATCAAGTGACATTACTCTAATCAGCAATCTTCTTCTTTTTTATAATAGCATTTTGCTGCCCTTGTGCCCTCCAAACACGAGTAAAGGAGCACTTTGCTATTTTGGTGCACTTATTCTGTACTTGTGCTTAGAAATAGCACTCCTAAAATTATTCATAGGAAGTACTTCTCTCATAGACGATTAACATTCTTCTTCTTCCTTTTTCTAGAATAAGACGAATTAAAGGAGGCGGACTACGCGATCGTTACCAATTATTGAATTTTCATACTGAATTTTTAATTTGTTAGTTTTATTTTCGTTTGGATTTTTTATTGAATTTTGTAGTATAGCTTGTAGGTTAGTTTTAGTTTGAAGTTTCATTGAATTTATTGTGATATTATTGTAAGCAATTGAATTATTTATAATAAAAAAACTATATATTTGAATTTTAAATAACTGAGTTGTCCATTAAAAGCCGGCACTCCCTCCCACGTCCGAGACTAGCTCTCACATGGTCGCTTAATACGCATTATATTAAATGGCGTTACATCTGAATCACAGTCAATAAATGTTGGGTTGCTTCAGGGCTCTGGTGTTCTCTCCAGTTCTCTACTCAATTTTCATTAATGATCTGATTTCCCTTACTTTCAATCCCATCCATTTTTTCCCCTGACAGTACTCTTGATTTTGCTTACACCTTTGACACTCTTGCCCTGCTTAACGATAGGCCGTCTTTATGCATTCTTGAAATTAATATTTGCAGTAAGTTAAAAGCTGAACAGATCACAACTTCTCTGTTGCCAAATAACATCGGCATGTCTTGGATTTCTGAAAATATCTAAGAAATATTTCATCCCATCGATATTACCGCTCCTCTACAAGTCCTAGATCATACCTAGCATGGAATACAACTTCCATATGTAGGCCGGTGCAGGTCGCAGAGTCTTAGATTTATGGGATATTGTCCAAAAGAGTGCCTTGAGCTCATTGGCGTTGTGAAAAAAAATTTCATATGGACTCACTCGACCACCGCCGCAATGTTGGTTGCTTTTCACTCCAATATTGCTATATGCATGGTCAATGTTCTGATGAAATCTTCAGTCCCTGATTCCTGTATATAATACTCGCACTGCAAGCCGCGCACATCCTTTTACCCTTCAAAATATTTTAGGTCATGTGCGAAGGTGGAACAGTCTCCAATCTTCTGTGTTTCCTCCGGCATGCAATTTCCTTTCTTTATCACCTTCTTGCCATGCTGTGCTTTGTTCATAGGATATCACCTGAGCTTGGCTTAATAATATAAATAACAATAGAATTCACACTTTCTTAACTTGCCGACGAAGTTATATACGTACATCTGTTCTGTGGCCAAGGGCGGATCCAGACATTTGTTCTAGGCGGGGCGATCGCCCCCATCGGCCCCTATAACCACACTTGCCATCATTTGTGGACCGCTCTGTATAGCTTTCTCTTTTCGTTTCAGCATGAAAATTTCATTAGCATTCAGATATCGCCGGAGTTCTTTTATTTATATAATATAAGTTTTTGATCCCGTAAGCATAGTAAAATTTAGTCTAACATTAAATGGACATTATACACTTCAGTAAGATAAGCTACTGATAGTGTTTTTCTTATAAAGGTCGCTTGCATTTCGTTCAAAACATAATAGTTTCCTGGCTGGACTACAATTTCTTGCAAATTAAATGGTTAAAGAAATTTTCGGGGAATGCTCATTAGGTAGGGTTAATATATGTACTGCAAACTCCAAACTGAATCTGAGATTAATTACCACGGCTATGATAATTTTCCCAACATACTACTTTTCATCAAAATACCGGCTTTTGTGAGCTTTCGATCACAACAAAGTGCAAAAATGTTGCTTGTACTGAAAATTCCTATCGGCTTAATTTAACTTTTGTGAGAATAATTTATGACTGAAAAAGAAAAAAATAATAAATATAAACAAATAACTTTTTAAAAAACTATCTAGATTTTTCCATTTAATTTATATTTATGTAGAAATTTAAAAACTTTCATGGTATACAAAAAGAGCAAAGTAATTTCATTAAATATTTGATAAACATTAGAGTTCTAAATTTCATTGTTATTCACTGTATTGCTAAAACTGTATTTTCCATTTCATTTGATTAGAGTATGAATTTTGATTTATTAGAGCTCTAGGGGGTGGGGGGGGGGGGGGGGGCTGTATCCGCGCTTGTCTGTGGCTGCTATTTTAAATAAAAGTAAATTTTTAATTCCTGTATTTTACAAAGATACAATTTATGATGATTTGTTAATTTGAATTATTATGATGACTGGGAAGTTTTACACTTCCACCATTTACAATCCAAAACAAAATGAATTGATCTAACATCTCGTTTGACTTTTGAGAGTGGCAAAGAGCCTTGACCAACTTTCTTGGTTGCGAGTGGTAACCACTTGCTAATTTGCTCGACTCGTATCTTTAAATGATAAATTTCGTGCATTTGACATTTGCGAGTGGTGGCGAGTGTTTTCAAACTTTTGTTTAGTTTTCAGCATGTAGGTACGTTTTTTAAACATAGTCGCGCCCCTTACAAGATTCCTGATCCGCCACTACTGCAACACCATAATTCAAGACTCAGAAGTCCCGATTATATAAAATCCCGTTCACAAAACAATATTTCACTGTTATACACACACTGCTAATAATAATCAGTTTTAAATGAGTTGTTTACCAGAAAATCGGTACATCAAATCCGCACATTTTTTTATAAAACCTAAAATGTCAGAAATCAAACAGAATTGTCAAAATAATGCATAGTATTGCGGACAGTACGCGATCAGTAATAATGTCATTACCAGTAATGTTATTACTTCCGGAAGTCTTCTTTCATTACTCTGTCAATATGTTGAAACCTTACACTATCATTAAAAATGACAGTATTTCTTTTAGTATGTCTCAATTCATCGACCCAGAAGTTCATTTATCTTGTGTAAATTATTGTAATGGATCCTCACAGAAAAGCTGCATTGCTATAATTTTAGCATTAACTACAAAGCGAAATTGAAATTTTAAAATTATTCTTAATTATTTCCAACCGATTTCAAAGAAATTATGTAAATATATTAGGTTGGCTTCAGCTTCAAAGATAGGATTGTTTTGAATACGATAGATGGCGCTGTTGTTGAGATCTAAAAAACTGCCTGAGAACGCGTCGATGGGGATAGTTGACATTTTTAACACGGCGTTTTCATAAAAATTCAAATACAAGTTCAAAAATGGACTAAATCGGGCAACCCTTTCATAGGGTTGGCATACAAATATTTCGTTTTTTAGTATATACCTATTTAGACAATGCTTGACAATGAGCTAACGTAGAGAGCCGAAGTTTGGTACGTAGTGTTTTCTTCACAATATTAAATAAAATTACAAAAAATTGCCGAAATCGGGCAACTCCTTCTTGATGTTGCCATACAAAACAACTTTAGGTTTTCACTATACTATATTTCGACACTGCCTCACGCATTGACGTAGAGAGCTGAAATTTTGTGCACGGGCCTTTTATAAAAAAAAATGTAAATTAAGTTCAAAAATCGGACCAATCTGGCAACTGCTTCGTAGGTTGCCATAACAACAAATTTGGTACGTTGTGTTTTCATAGTAATGGTAAATAAAATTTAAAAATGTTCTAAATCGGGCTACCACTTCTTGGCGTTGCCATACAATACTTTTTGTTTTTCACTATATACTTGGGAGCTGCCTGAGAAGGCACCGAGGGTGGAATGGTCATATTTTGTACACGGGAGTTTTCATAAAAATTAAATTGCAAATATAGTTCGAAAACGAGACCAATCGGGCAATTCCTTCGTATGGTCGGCATACAAAAATTTCGTGTTTTACTATATGTTTTGGCACTGCCTGAGAACGCGTCGACGTAGAGACACTCTAACACACATATGAATGGATGCACGCACACTCGTACACGCATACACACATATAGAGACATAGAGTGAAACACTAGAGTACGGAATCATGCGATCGAGTTAGTTAATAGCTCGGATATTATGCATCTATAACCACTCTATCCCCACCCACCTAGGTATTTATTTTATCGCCGGACAACGTCGTCGGGCTCCCCCTAGTTAGAAGATATAAAAATTAAATTTGTAGCTGATTGAAAAAAAATGTTCTTTTCTATTTCTGTAATTTTAACGCTATCAAAAGAAGGAAATAATAAATACACCTTAAGCATCGTTTCCATTAACTCAAATTGTTTTACCCAACAATATTAACACAAATTTTCTTACCCAATAATGATTATCTGAAAAATATGCAATTACACTTATGCTGCTCACCTGTTGTATATTTATATTAACAGGATGTTCGATTCTGTCCAGAAACTGAAGAGCATGATATACCCACGAAGATGGTTTGTACACGTCATTGGCAAATATTCCCGATCTCTTCAATGATAGGATCATTTCAAGTTCTTTTCGGCAATTAGACCGAAGGGGGTGTATTTTTCTTGTAACATCTGCACGTTTAGAACCTGTTTCTATTTTCATATAAATGCTTAACAGTTAGTCTGGAGCTAAATTCCTCTCTGTTTTGTTTTTATAAAACTGATTTTTTGGATTCCACAATTTCCGCAGGCTTTCAAAGTCCTCAACGAAGATCCGAAGAAGCTCCCTCTCTTTTTTAATACACTCAGCCAAAGGACATTCTGCCGTAGTAGATTCAGTACAAAAAAAACTCGCTGTCACTATCACTATCCATCGTTAAATTACATCATACCTCTACAAAATCAGAACCGAACTGAGAAATGAAGGCAGTAATGAAGCGCCCACCCTACACTGTCATTATTAATGACAATATCCCCACTATATGTCAGTAATGATGCCTAAATATCAGAAAATCCGGATATCATCATTACTGACTATAATTACAGTTTCTGTGAACATTACACGATCATTATTAATGTCATTCCGATGAAGTAATGCCATTATTACTGAACGCATATGAAATGTTCTTTTTGATATATTTCACATGAAATGCTGAAAGTTTCCTTTTTGAAGAATCCTCTTCAAAATCTATATTTTCTTTTAAAATTAAACAATTTTAATTTTAGTAAACATTTTCTTTAGCATTTAATTATAGAATATAGATATATATTTGGTTTACATTTATATTATTTAGCGTATTTATATTATTAGCTTTTATTTTCTTTACAACTAAACAATTATTATTTGTTAAATATTTTACAAAGAAAAAAAAATGTCAAAGCTTTTTATTATTAAGGAAAAACTGTTATTATTGATCAATGCCCTCTGGTGTCGAGAATAGACTGAAACTATATCCATGACACACAATATTTTTTGATATATTATATTCCAAAAGGTCTTGATGTGTATTTTTTCTGAAATGTACACAGTAGTGTGTGTCTGTGTGTATAGCTGTTTTAAAAGTTTTTCAAAGCGTTTTTCTTTAAAATGTCAAATTTAAATTTTTTTACAGTCACCACAAATATTAGTATGACAAATGTAAATACATTAAATAATTTTATTTTATTTTTAATAACAAAACAAAAAAATATTTCAAAACCAACATAATAACAACTATGTAGCATCCGCTACAGACAGCCCTCTTGTAATTTCTCCCCCCGCTCGACGGGTCTAACTGTCATGCATAAACACGTACACTGCATTCGCACGATACCCCCCCCCCCCCCCCGCGCTTCCTTATTAGTTACTCATTCAATGACCCTTCCAGCGGGGGTGGGACGTAGTAGGGAAGCAATAAAATATGTCAGATATTTACGAAATTCTGTGGATCAGATAAGACTATCAGAACCAACTTAACATAAGCTCGCTGTAGTGTAGTGTAGTCGGTTTTAGTATTAGTATGTTAAACTAAACATAAACCAAACACCGAATGAAATTACTTGAAATGCAACATAAAACAAAAACATTTAAAATAGAAAATGATATAAACAAAAAAGGTTAAATATTATATAGACTTTTTTGTTAAAACATAACCACTGTCCTCTGACCGCTGGGTCGAAAGCTTGGATTGTTTTCTACATTTTCAATGCATTTTAGAAATTCATTGAAATTCTTTCTGAGGTCAATCTGCTACCCATTAGTGTCCGTTCGTTGAACATATATGACTCATGGAAATTCCATTAAATCTACTGAAGGTTTTCACATAACAATATTATTTTATGTTAAGTGTATGCCTAATAAAGTAAGTCTAATGCTTAAAAAGTTTGTTTCATTTCTTGCGCCTTTTTATTCCTGAAAGGGTTAAAGCTAAGGATTTAACTTAAGTTTCTAGAAATGTTCGTATACAAAGAGTATGCGTATGTGTGGGTATCAAGGAAACTCGTGAAAATATTTCCATAGCCTTTCAAATTGCTTTAGGCGGAAAATTGTTTGGAAACGACCCTGCTTTTAAGACAATGCAATGTAATGTCGTTATATCTCTTAAGACTTTGAACAGGTATTCAACTATATACTAATCAGGGTTATTTACATAAATTCTTCATGGGTATTACTATGGAAATCTATGCTCCGAGGAGTATTATACGTTTCTGGTGTCGGTTACTTATGAAATGATTTTAAATTTTGCCTCGAGTGATAACTACAATAACAAAGGACAGCGACATTTTAGGATTAATAAAATCGACAAAATGCCCCAACTTTCTTTATGTGTGTACTTATGTATGTAAGTATATTCCCAAAGTATATACTTAACACTGAAATTTATTATACTTTGCAATGAATTTGTATACTTCAATTCCTCCAGCGGCCCTCCCACAAATTGGACTTGTTGCCTAAATATTTCTCCTGCAGTTCAAGTGGACGGTGGTTAATCTTTCTTTTAAGTAAAGGAATCGAACTCCAAAGGACGACTCAGAATTTTTCAATATTCAGAGTTCCTTTTAGTCTCATCTAACCAAAGGAAACGTAAATCTATTTCAGTGCGAATTAAATTCCATTTACCTGAAGGTGTTTTTAGAAGAAACTGAAAGCAATTTTGTATCTTAAAAGACCGAAGGAGCCCGAATATAAAAGAGGAATTGGAACAGCTGATAAGATAAGACCGACACTTTGAAATTGGAGACATTCATTTTCAATTTATTTCTGCAAAACTTTCTGAGGTCTGCATCTATACATGGGGCAACACTATAACGGTTATATACCTATGCACTGATTCGTATACTGAACAAATAGACTTTGAGTGTCTATTGATACCACCTTTCGTGGAAATTTCAAAAGGTCTTCACTTCCCTTTCCTCAGGTGAATATAGCTGCTTTGCTTCAATTTTTTTTAACTCCTTTTCAGTAAACTTCGAATTCAGTGCTAAGGAATCGACATGTTCACATCATTGAATTGTTGGAAATTTTATTTGTTTGCTTGATTCTAATACGCTATAAATGTTCTGTGGTGGTATACATTCTGCTTTAGTTTTGAACGACAACGACAAAAGATATATGCATAGGTTAAGTATATACATGTGTTCAATTGTAATATTGAACAATAAGTGGAACTTCAATTGCATTGTAAAAGAAATAATGGATTCCATATAAAATTCCATTTTAGAAATGATAACTTATTTAAGCCCCCCCCCCCCCCCCCATGAATTGAGGTTGGATCGATATAAATGTCAGTCATAAATTCTCTGGCTTCCTATTTGGCTCTACCACCAATTCATCTCTTGGAGATCCATAAATTACCACAAGACTATGTAATTGGACTGAAATGGTTCATAGAAATCCAAAGCTGCACTGGTCATGGTCACTATCTGCTCATTAGCCACATTTGCCTCATTATCTCTGACTATAAATCAAAGTGTTAAAATACAGTAAATTAAATAATATCACATCATAGTGTCCAGTTTCAGTCCTTATTTCACATCAGAATCATCATCCGCAGAGTCCAACTAAAATTGATTGACAATTGTAACGGAGTCTAAAAGCTGGGGATACATAGAATATTTTATTTTTCAAACATTACAAAAAAGATACAGCTGGATTGCATTAGGATGTGGTTATTAAACGTTCTGAGATTCGAAAAATAAATTTACAATTTGTTTGGATTTGAAATGACTCGCTGGTCGTTGAAGCACCTGTTAAGGTGTGTCATTCGCTCAAAGCATTGATCTTGTGTAAACAAAATATTTTTGTTATAGCGCGGCTACTTGTCTCTACTCTGTTAGATATGATATAGCTCTTAACCTTACACCGCAGAGTTGTCAGATAGTTTTTGGTCAGTTATCTGGCATGCGTCTGTCTTTATTGATTACATGACCTGCTAGTTTTTATCTAGTAAGATACTGCTTTTATCTGGCAATGACAACATAAACTAATATGAAGTTCATTGTTCAAAAATAACTTCTAGAGAAATGTAGACGGCTGCTTTTCTTGTGTGTTGTGCATTTGGTACAAGTGGAAAAGTGGATTTTGTTCGATCAAGGTGATCAAGCGCACTGTTGAACTTGTTGACTCCTGCTTTCTTCTCCGCTTCGCCTTGTTTTCATCTGCCATTTTGTTAATTATGTATACTTATGCTATTTATATACTGTATACTCCTGGTAAATATAATAATATATAATTATATAATATAATACAAACCTTGTATAAACTTGTCTCCGGCAGTCTGCTCTATACTCCTATCACTACGTTCACAAAACTATTTATTTAACAGGTAAATTGGACAGATATCTGTTCAATTAAAAAAATGACTGGGCAGATTGGCAGACAATGTTCCAAAATTTGTCAGATAGAAATGTGGCTGATTAAACGTGCCGTAGACGTCTGGACATTTTTGAGTGACAGATATCTGTGTATATCTACCACCGTGGTGATTACACCTATCTACACAAAAATGGGCAGATATCTGGCATTCTGCCAGATCGTTTAGGAGCTCCTTTAGTTTCATATTATTTGTAACGTTGTACGTTCAGATGTTGTGAATATGAAGATTTCTCTGAGATACTCTGGTTTTCCTGACATCAAAATATTAAAGAGAATAACAATGACCGGTTCCGGCAAATAACTTTTAATGCAATAACGGCTAAAAAAGATAAGTAAAATAAGACCCAAAAATGTTGGGTCTTATTTCCTATTTAAACAAGGTCCGAAAACAAATATGAAATAAAATTCAAATTAGATGAAAATAGTTAAAAAAAAAGTGCACCAATGCCCAAAACTCAGATCAAGAGAACAGACAAATGAAAAAATACTTGCTTTAATTTGGTTCATCAAAACATGATGAGCATACGTTGCTTTTTTTCAAAGCTTAATAATAGAAATGTAGTAAAATGAAAGATTTCCCACCTTCACCAAACCTAATGGATGCAACAGTTTAATTAGCTCCAATAGGATGCTTCGAAAACTTTTAACCATTTATATTGAATATTTCGAACAGATATTTGATATATGGATAAATAAATGTATTATATAAATTTAATTTCATGAATATGACCTATACAGCCCTGCATCCCTCGCCGAATACACGACCGCTCCGCCTGGAGCGTTCTTACTTTAAATCAAATTGAATTGTCAATATTATCCTTTTTAGATTTACCCCAATTTTCTTTATATTGATGGGGCAAAAGTCCGAGATATATTATACGCATCTTTTCAAATATATCAAAGAAAATGTTTTTGACTTGGAACCCTCTACTTTTATGACGGACTTCGAAGTAAGTATGCGAAAAGTTTAACATAATGTTTTTCCTACTACAAAAATAAGGGCTGTTGGTTCCATTACTGTTATAATTGTAAAACATTACATATATTTCCTTCATTTGCTCAAATGATTTTCGTACATTATTTCATCAGGATCAATTTTGTTTCTTACACTTTATTTCATTTACGATTTTTTGATTTTATGTCATTTTGAAATAACGTCCAAAACCAATAAGTGAAATAAAACCCACAGTGTGAAATAACACCCAAAATGTTGTACAGAGTGCGCGGAGTCAGCTGGAGCAGACGTTCCATCGTGCGTGTTTCTGGTGTCAAAGTGATAAATAGCGTCATCAATCTGTAGTGCAGTGCAGTGAATTTTTTTTAAATATAATATAATATCTAAAATCCACCGCGCCGTACTTTATTTCACCATAAAATAAAACAATACCAGTCAAGTCCAGGGCTTTTCTATGCCCTGCCGGCATTCCATAAGCCAACAGCACAGTACGGTGGTGTTTATCAAATCTCCCATGTACATCAGTGATCAGTGCAAGGTCATTAGCCCTTGTCACTGATCAGCAATACGGGTGTCCCCGGCTGTGGTCATTGAACTGCACGGTCTGAGGTACTGAAAGCAGCAAATAGGCATAACACTATTGCTGTTTTTTTTACCTCGCTGTGTCGTTGACTACAGCTGGGTGCCCCTAAATAAATATTTGTGTTGTTGTGTGTCGCTCTTTCTTCTGCTTTTTTTTTTTTGCTTTGGAATATGCAGAATTTTATTTTAGAATTTTGCAACATTCGCGGATTGGGGGCAAATCGTTTTTCGGTGTACTGCCACCTTCAATCAAAAAATCCGGCAATTCTTGCGCTAAGTGAAACCAAGGTCGTTTCTGATGCTGATTCTAATCAACATCACGTCCCTGGTTATAGCTTAGTGCCTCTTTTTTCTCCACATAGGGGGATCGCAATTTATATTCGGAATGATGCGGCCTTTACCATTCTAAAAGATTTTCCACCTTCTGCCAATCCTGAGTTTAATTACATCTGGATTAGGTTCAAAATTCACAGGCACATCATCTACTTTTGCTTCCTTTATCGCAGCCCAAATATGTCTGATGACGACACGGTATCCGCATTTGACAATATCTCCAACAATATTAATCATTTGCTTTCTGTCTCCCCCTCTTCCGAAATCGTCCTGGCAGGCGATTTTAATGTCCATAACATACCGTGGCTCAGACATTCTTCTACCACAAGTCCTGCGGGCCGATTCGTTGAACTATTTTGTGAATCTTTCAATTTGCATCAGCTAGTGGATGCACCGACGAGAATCCCTGATGCAGCTGGAGATAGGGCCAATTTACTAGATTTGTTTCTGTCATCTCACCCTGACAAATATTCCATCTCAGTCGGCTCCCCTCTTGGTAATTCAGACCACTGTCTAATCACGGCTCAATTTATCACCTCAACTCTGCGCCGCCCTACCTCTCCACCTACAAGTAGGCTTCTCTGGCACTATAAGAACGCTGATTGGGAAAGTCTCAATCAGTATCTTAGAGATATAGATTGGTCGGTCTGTTTTGCTTGGAGGGATGCTGATGAATGCACATTAGAACTTAGTAACATACTAAGTCTAGGCATGCGTGAATATATTCCGTATTCTTACAGCAGATCTCAACAACAGCAAAATCGCTCTTGGTTTAACGATAAGTGCAATCAAGCTATAAAAGCGAAAGAGTCTGCTTTTCGCGCCTATCAAGTGCATCCTTGTTCAGAACTGAAAGAAATCTACAAGACTGCACGGAACACCTGCAAGTCCATTATCCAGAGAGAAAAATTTCTTTTGACCAGAATGTTAGACAAAGAATCTTGGCAAGCCGCAAAGGTAGTAAAGGTTTCTGGTCCCTGGTCAAAACCATCTGGAACAACTTCAGCAGTTCCTCTATACCTTCACTACTTAATAATGGTGAAGTGGTTGTTGACTCTCTGGATAAAGCTAATATTTTGCCTGCTAGATTCGCATCAAATTCTTTTCTTCCACCCACTTCACAGGCACCTGTCGTGCATCCCCCGCGCGGATGTGTACAAGAGCCAATACACGTCCGTACGAGGGATGTGTTCGAGGTCCTTAATGGTATCAACGTCTCTAAAGCCGCAGGCCCTGATGGTTTCTCGCCCCTATTAATTAAAAGCTGTGCCTCATCCTTGGCTAAACCTCTGCGCAAACTATTCTACCTGTCCTATTCGACAGGAAAATTATCATTAACTCCAAATTAATGAAGTATCTGGAAACCAATCAGCTCATCAACGATCGCCAATACGGCTTCCGGCACGGTCGCTCATCTGGAGACTTGCTGACTTTTCTTACGGAACGTTGGAATCGTAGTCTTCACAATTTTGGTGAGTCCAAAATCGTTGCTCTAGATATTTCAAAGGCCTTTGATAGAGTCTGGCATCTAGCCCTTTTAGCCAAACTCAAAGCACTTGGTCTTTCCCCTCCTCTTCTATTATGGATTGAAAGTTTTTTATCTAGTCGCCAAATACGTGTTGTATTAGATGGCGTTATATCTGAACCTCATCCTATTAATGCCGGTGTCCCCCAGGGCTCTGTTATTTCTCCGACTCTATTTCTAATCTTCATTAATGATCTGCTTTCCCTTACTTTCAATCCTATCCATAGCTTTGCTGATGACAGTACCCTTGATTCGCAAACTCCTTTGACACCCTTGCGGATTCCAGAGTGAACGCCACATGTGTTAAACGAGACTGCATGATTAGATCATTGAATAACGATCTTGACAATATTCTCGCTTGGGGCAAAGTGAATCGCGTCGAATTCAATGCATCTAAGACCCAAAGCTGTCTCATCTCATTAAAACAAGACCATCACTTAACCACTCCCGTTTCGTTTGATGGTGCATTAATTTCTGATTCACCGTCACTAAGCATTCTTGGCATTAATATTTCCAGTAAGTTAAGCTGGACAGATTACATCTTCTCGGTTGCCAAAGAAGCATCAAAATGTCTTGGTTTTTTGAAATGGTGTAAGAAATATTTCAGCCCATGAAATATAGCGCTCCTCTACAAGTCCTACATCAGACCTAGAATGGAATACAATTCCCATATCTGGGCCGGGGCTGGTCGCGCAGCCTTAGCTTCATTGGATATTGTCCAAAAGAGAGCCTGCAAGCTCATTGGCGATGTGACAATTACTCGGCATATCGACTCGCTCGAGCACCGTCGCAATGTTGGATGCCTTTCGCTCCTTTATCGCTATATGCATGGTCAATGTTCCGATGAAATATCTAGTCTGATCCCTTGAAGAATAGTTCCTGCACGCAATACTCTCGCTGCATCTCGCGTTCATCCTTGTACCCTCCAAATTACCTTCGGCCGTACACTAAAATTCCGTTATGCTTTCTTATCCTGAACTGTGCGAATGTGGAACAGTCTACCGTCTTCTGTCTTTCCTCCGGCATACAACCTGCGAAAGTTTAAGGGCGACATACATCGGCACCTCCGCCGCTCTCCTCATATCCCTTAATCCTTTCCCTATCTCCTTCCTGCCACGCTGTGCTTTGCATCATAGGGTATCCCCTGAGCTTGGCTTAATAATATAAAAAAAAAAAAACATTATTTCACATTTGACACGTTAAAATTATATGGAACTTTTGGTTCTTATTTCACATATCACTTTCATCTTTAAAAAATTTGCTTCTCACTAACAAACAGAATTCTACTACATACTTATTTCATTCTGTGAATCCGGTTGCAGTTGTAGTAAAATCTTACCTTAGCCAACAGCCGATTTCGATATTTCTATTCACAGCCGAATTTGATATTGATGCAAATTTCACTTGGCGGTGAAACGAACGATTCTTTCAGTTCATGCACCACGTGAGTAACACTTGCCCGGTACGCCAATTAGAACGAATGCCAGCCAACCAATAAGAAGCTTTCTTTATAAGAATGTCATATATTTTCATTTATAGCGAGCCCGCGTAACAGTTTGTCATTTGAATCGAGAATTTTGCATTGCATTGCAATTGTGCAAATCAGTTTGTTGTTTCTTTGGAGCCTTTTAATGTGCAAGTGGTGTTATGTTAGATTCTACTACTTTTTGTCTTAATCTACTTTTACTCTTTTTGTCTGGAGTCTATTACACCCAATAGCCTAATTTGGGGCATCACTCACTACAGTATGTAAAGTATGGCATGAGTAGTGTCCTTACAAGAGTAGACGAAGTAGTAAGACGAGTAGTAGTTGTTAAAATACTCCCGTACGGCTAAAGTCCCCAAAGCCCATGTAGAATTTTCCAAGATTTAACGCATTTAACGTTGTCGCAGCATTGCATGTCTTGGCTTAAGCTAATACCAAGGTTTGTAACTTTACTTTGCATGACGAAGTTGATACCATCAATCAAAAGTGTTTTTGTAAAACAAAATGCACTGTGCCTTTCTTTTATTCAGTATCAACCGATTACTCATAGCCCAAAGCCTATTCTGTTTAAATCATCATTTATGTATGCGTGCAAGGCAGTCTTCTATAAGTGTAATGGTCCTGCTCAAATAGAGTTGTACATCATCAGTATACATATGCACTTTAACGTCCCGAACTACCTATTTCACTTAGGTCATTGATGAATAGGCTAAATAGCAATGAGCCCAGAATAAGTCCTTCTGATACGGTGAATAATATAGTGAGTGTGCTTGAGAGGTCATTATTTAAGTTAACGCGTTGGTGACGACATGACAAAAAATCTTTAATGAGGGTAAGAGCTGAAGTACTGAAATTTAAAAAAAGCAGATTTTTATGATATATATTTTCGTTTATATAATTCACACATTGTTTTTGAAAACAACTGATATATTGTTTTTCAATATTTGGTTTGAGCGTGTCCAGGGCACCAACATAATTTGCGTACTACTTAGTAGTGTGGGCCTTTCTTATGTTTTTTAAAGGGCGTCATGTTCTATAACCTATGGTGGAGTTTGGTGCTATCACCTATTCCCTACATTTTAGGGAATATTCCCTACATTTAAGGGGGGAAACAAAATTGAAAATCTCCTATAGAAATATTCCCTAGATTTTAGGAGAGGAAAACCAAAATTCCTTACATTTGAGGGAGAAAATCCTAATCTACGTTCTCCAAGGTGGAGCTTTCCCTAATATTATCGAAAAATACTTAACCTTTGTGGCACAAATTGTTGCCACTCGCTTTAGGGAATAATTTTTTATTGTGTATGTAAAAATAAAAGTCATTTATGAAATGTAACGAAAATGATCGATTTTTGAAACGAAAGAATTGATAACATCCATTGCGTTATTATTATTTACCGTGATCTAAAAAGAGAGCACACAACCCTTTTCCTTAGAAATTATCACATTTTCTGTAACACAATTTTCCTCTATAAAATAATTTTTCATTGATTTACTATAACATGAATTTTTATTTTTTTTTTTAAATAAATTCTCGGACCCTTAGCGCAGTCGTTCAAAAAACAACTCTAACCGACGGGTTTTGAAAAAAAAAACTACGCGAGGTTTTGGCTAGCTGCCCCAGGTGCCAATCATAAGCTTGAAAAAGCTGTTTTATTCTTATTATTACTTTCCCACGACGTGAAAAATTGTACGTGGGAAAGTACAAAAAGTTTAAACGCAGTGCATGTGCATGAAATCTGATATGCACTTCTGTCTTGTAAAAATAATATTTGTAGGCGATGAGAATAATTGTGTGTACCTGTGTATGTACTTAGTACTGCATGGAAGCAGGTAAGGATACATACCGTGAGAACGGAATATGCGGCTGATAATAAAATTCAATTTGATGCTAAATTGCATTATGTTTAAGCATGGAAATGAATTTTTGAATGCATTTCCACATTTCAATGAATTTTTAAATTAAAAAGCTTTATTTTTCAGGGCGAAATCTGTAGCACATCGATATATTGTATAGGGCGATATATCGATGTCAAATTAGAGTGCTTAAAGCAGGCTTCAACACACTGAATATTATTTGCATGGAATAATAGAATAAGACCTCTGTTCTATTTTCATAGGTTTTTAGATCAAGAGATAATGATAAATGGAATCAGTTGGAGGCATAGCATTACGACGCGAGAGGTGAATTTCTTGGACCGTCGTAAGACTAACTTAATAGAAAGCATTGGCCAAAGATGTTTTCATTAATTAAGAATGAAAGTTAGAGGCTCGAAGGCTATCAAATACCGCCCTAGCTCTAACCATAAACGATGCCATCTAGCAATTGAGTGTAGGTACAATTATGGCTTTCCCAGTCGCTTCCCGGGAAACCAAAGCTTTTGGGCTCCGGGGGAAGTATGGTTGCAAAGCTGAAACTTAAAGGAATTGACGGAAGGGCTTAACCAGGAGTGGAGCCTGCTGGTTAATTTGACTCAACACGGGAAAAATTACCAGTTCCGAACATAAATGAGAAGACAGATTGATAGTTCTTTCTCGAGTCTATGGCTGGTGTATTATTTTTGGTTATGATTCAGGTCAATAGGTACATGGGTTACAACAAATTAAAAACGAAAATGGGTTGTTTACAACAATGTGGAGAAAGGAAGATGAAGCAGATCAAACAAAATCATCAGGTGATGTTCACATATGCTTTCAGTTTAGTGGGAAGGAACTGTCTCCCATAAAATTTTAGCACGTAACTTATCGCTTAATAACTGGGATATGAACATTCAACAATTAACCAAATCCGCCACGACAAAGCAAGGCCACCCGACTCTTTGACGACTCGGCAAAAGTTATTTGAGGGCGATTAGGATGTGTTACCACATCTACCATATAGTTCAAATGATGCACCGTCAGATTACATCTTATTTCGTTCTTTGCTAAATTTCTTGAGTTATAGAAATTTCAATGTTAATAAAGATATAAAGTTGAGTTCTTCCCCGAAAGCATGCGTCGACTTGAGCTCCGTCAAATCGAGACAGGTTGTCTCATCTGTGGGTAGTGTAGTTGAATTTGTTGGGGTGAAGTGGACTCTTGTGGTGATAAATAAATCCTATATGCCGTGTATTACCTTCCAAACAGATTTAGTTGTAAAGGTAAGTGAATAAACGTATTCCATTGCTTACAAAACTTACCTGATCATTCTCACATTCAATACTGTCTGCACTAAAATAAGTGCAAACATCGCAATTGTGAGAATTCCTTCATTCAATGCTAGTACGGTATCATTTCTTGAACTTAAAATGGCCGTATTGATTAAATTATATTCTAAAATATCGCTTATGTTTTCACCATGGTTCAAGAGTACGGAGACACATTACCTTATTTTGCAAAGCGTTTCTCGAATGTAATCGTCGCAGGTGAGGTGTGTCCATGTTGATGTATTACGCGATCTTCACTGAAGAAATTCGCGCACCTTCTTGGTACATTGAATCTAAATGTGGTAAATTAGCGTCCTACCTTTCATATTACGTCGAGCTCTTCACAGCTTCAAGACCAATTGTGCCCTTTTCGTAACTTGGACCAAGATATACTCTTTGTTTCCCTCAATATTTCGCTTAATCCATCTCTTGGGACTTACTCTTATCGTGACTTTAATAATATCCACACGGCAGCTTTGTTTGATGATTGTAGACGGTTACCATGCCATTTAGTCTATTACCGACATTTTCTCTTTATGTAGCTATTTATTCAATAAATATGTGCCAAGTAAAACTAAATATATACGTGGCAATGGCTGCCCTTGATTCTGACGGAGAGTTTAATATCTTATTGATGAAAGGCAATTATTGTTCCATCGCTATAGGCGTCTTAAAACAGGTGAAGTTTTAAACATGTACCGTGTAGCCAAACATTTTGTGGCAGAACCTAAAGAAAGTCAGAATATACAGGAAAGACAAAGCTAGCTGCGAGCAGGATCCCAATGAACTAAATAAATTTTTTATCACTCAATTGAGCGTTTAGCATGCTTGAGTTGAGCATGAGTTATATCGATCTTAGTCTTAGTAACATCAAATGCATTAACCCGTCTTTTTCTTTTTGTGGTGTAGACTTAATGGAATTGCTAGCTTCTTTTTATGCTATTCAATATCGTACTATTGGACCTGATTGTCTATCGCCACGTTTTATTAAGATTCTATTTCCATTGATTGAAACATATATTCTTCACATCCTGAACTCTTGTTTAATGTCATATTCTTTTTCTAAGTCTTGAAAATCTTCCATGGTCTAGCTT
The DNA here is from genome assembly GCA_963930735.1 of Dioctria linearis. NCBI lineage: Eukaryota > Metazoa > Arthropoda > Insecta > Diptera > Asilidae > Dioctria > Dioctria linearis. The sequence continues at coordinate 64,893,918 of OZ005740.1, forward strand.
ATCCCCAAAGAACAATCTCCAGGATCTCCAGCAGACTTTAGACCAATCAGTATCTCAAGTTTTTTATCTAAAGTTCTGGAAAAGCTAATTAGCTTTCAGGTTTTGGTCACTTGGAAAGCTCTTGTCATGTTGGTAGTATGGTTTCCGTCATTCTCACATTTGCAAGACTACTGTACTAAAACTTTGCAGGGGCCTCTGGCTGGAAAGACGTAAGAAATGATCAGTCGGCTGGTTGGGTACTCTTTTATAAGCGGAGGATCCGTCGGGGTAGCCGTTTTTATTCCTCGGGGATAATTGGGATTACGGGAGATAGTTCTGAGTTAAGATGGTGGATCAAATGTCAAGCTGGTAAGTATTCTATTTTGAATGTTTTAGTATTAGTTTGAATATCACGTACACCAACTTGTGACGGATGTAATTTGAAATGTACTTTTGTCGCAACTCTTGGGGGTCTACTCAGGCCGAATTATTTAGATATGGGCTTATTTACAAACAGAGTCAATGACTTTTCTTTAAGATTGAATATGAAAAGTTGAGCATGTGTGGGATGGTGGTGTATCTGCTTTTCATTTCTTGCAATAATCACTCCACTTAAGTTTAGAGTTCAACTCACCTTTGTCAGTCCTAATAACCTAAAAGTCAAAAAGCCAGAAAGTCAAGCACTAAACTCCGCGATTTCTTCTAACAATAGACTTTATTTATTACAACAATTTTCGCTTTCAAAGTAAAGATTATCTTTATAAAACATCCAAACTCAAATTCACTAGTCTCTAGATTATTCACAAAACTTCAAGTGCGGGACATCTTCTTTTTTTCCAAAAAGTCAGTTTTTCTGAATCTCATGGAGTTCGGTCGTTATTTTCTTGCAGATTTTTACGTTTAAATTATGAATTTCTCCAAATTCACATTTAAACATTTTTTGGCTTCACCTGATTTTAGATTTGCTCTTGCCAAGCAAATATAGTCGTGGGATTCGGTATCTGTTCTGCTGGATAAGTCCAGATTGGTATTGGGTCTTCTTTGCGTTTCATGTTGTGTTGTTTTCTTATACCTCGTTTTCCTAACCATTTTAGGAATATTGTAATAATATTATTTTTCATAACATACTGTGACAATACAAATTCTAAAATTAGTAAAATTTACTCCAAACTCCGAAGGCTCTGGCTCTCAGCCAAAATTTTTCCGAAAGTAACCCGCTTAAAATTGGTTAAGAGACTAATCCTGCTTTACTACACCTATGGAAGTTTAATTTTCCCCCGACTTGATAGTGTTTGTAGCCGTAGAATGGAGGCTGCGTTTAACGATTGCTTACGCTTCATTTTCAGACTTCGCAGATATGACCATGTCCCGCCTCACCTCGACTTTTTGTGGAGTACTCGCTTACTACATACCTCAAGAAAAGATCCTTAATGTTCCTTAGCCTGCAAGAAAATAATCAACCACATTACCTCAGAGAAATGTTTAAATGTACAAATTCACATCGAAACAGGAACGTTATTTTTCCTTGTTTTACCAAGCTATGTATCTTATCTTGTCCAGATTGCACGCTTATGGAATGCTCTCCCAACTAGTATCTAGGATTCAATTACTCTCAATTCCTTTGAAAGTCTCGTTGATGCCCATTTTTTAATTAGACGATTTTTATTTACTTTGTTTGTCTTGTCTGGGTTACTTCTTTCAGCGGAGTACTATCGCGAATTATTGTATCTTTTAATTTTTCTATTAATTTAGTAATTTATTTTTTTATTTATTTATTGATAATTAATTTGATATTATTTTTTTAAGGATTTCCTTCTCGTTTGAGACCAACTGTATCAGGTATAAAAAAAACGTTTTAATCTTGTATACTATTTCCATCAATAAACGATGTTATGTTATGATGCCATCCAAAATATGGCAAAAGGTCATTAATCAAAATGGACAATGCATTACTGAATAAAGGGTTTTCAGTTTTTGAAAAACAGTCCTTTATTTTCTTTGAAAAATTTGCAGCGAACTTGATAACTTTTCCAGATTATTTTTGTTCTTATCTAGGAATAAAGGAGGTTGGTTTTGGTAGCTATCGAGGTGATGTTCATTTCCACAATCGTGATAAGTTATATAGTAATTTCGCGATAATTGACGCAAGTCATCTAAATAAAACTATCCCACCAACAGGACCGACTAGTAAATAAGCAGAAATAATTGCGGTCCATATAATCTGGCATATATTCCCAACACAGTAATTTCTTAAGCAATTTTATTGGAAATATTCTTCCATAATAATGTTAATTCGCTGCAAAGCTAGATCGTTTCCTATCAAAATTTCATTACTTAGAAATGTTATATCTTTGATGACATAACACCACAGCAAAAAATTAATTCGTGAGCATAAAGTAAAAAAAACCAGAAAAGGAAAACGTTGCCAGGGAATCAGAAACAAGTTCAAAGAAGTGTGCAATAAATTGGAATGAAAATTCATTAAAAATTCAGATTAAAAATCCTCTTTGGACCTATACATATATTTTTTTTTATTATTTAAAGCTTTGTACAAAAGAATTTCGACTTCTGTATTTAATTTGTAATTTGATTCCATTGGAAAATCCCAATTCGACTAGAAGGGAAAAAATGAAATCATTTCCTTCATTTCTAGCATCTATGTAGGAATAATTTCGCTTTTTGTGTTTCTGTTTTTTTCTTTTTATGTAAATAAAGTGTTCTTTGATGAGCATCCCTGTTATTTAAGCTTTCCTTGTTGGAGAGGATCTTTAAAAGAAGGCATTTCTATGTGTTGTAAATTAGATTGCTCCCTTACGTATATTTCTTTTATTGAGAATTAATTTTCTGTCAATCGTAATGGAATTCTGTACATTGTTATGACTACAACATAAATATTAAAATAGTTTTTGATATGCTTGAGGAGGGGATAGAAATATGGGATACCTATAATAGTTTTAATGATAACAGGCCCCAAAATAGACATATCCAAAAAATAAATGGTATAAAGATAGGAAATTTGGTTTACTTATAAGTGATATTCACATAAATAATGTAGACTAGAACACGCTCAAAATTTATTTATTTAAACAAAAGATATCAAAATTAGGAATTTCAAAAGTAGGGTAGTAATATGAGACTGTATTATAATATCAAAATCAAACGAAAAATTGTGGCAAAAAATGTGCAGTATCAGTGATACTAACTCGTTATTGTTATATAACATTTTTAATATACTGTATAACTCTATTATAAGCCAACAAAAGCCATCATCACCCTCTAGAATACTGCTTTAATACTTGGTAGAAATATGAGATAGTCTCATTTTATTACCAACCACGTGTCTCATATTGCAACCAACTGGTTTTTTCAGTAAAATTAGTAATTTATTTAGAAAAACTCAAGCTTTTTTGTAAAATCTAATTACATTCTAAAACTAAAGTAAATATAATGTAACTTACCGTATTCTGCATGTAAGCGAATCACTGGGCCCATCCTAGCAGAAGTTAAGTACATTTTATGATTTAAGGAAAATTATGAACAATAGTGATATTGTGAATAAATGTACTAAACATTCTTCATTTGCATCTTTCATGGAAAATTGTTGTTAAAATTAAATAAATTATGAGCGCGAAAAATTTAATTCAAAAATTATTTGGTTATTCCATTTGGTGTACGAAGGACATAATAGAGAAAACATAACACAAAATGAAGCTTTAAGAGAATAAGGATTTTATTTGAATTGATTCACAGTACTTTCTATATTTACCTACTTGTCATTATTAATATTGGCTGATACATTGAGAAATGGCGGAAAACCTAAGGTCATAGAACCATCCTGCTGTTATATAAGATTGAAATGAAGTAAACATTAGAAATAGTTCTTTTCAATCGAGAGAACAAAAAATTTCCTAAATAGAGCTCTGTACACTATTTATATGACACGAACTTTCTTTCTAATTAAAACATATTTACGGACTGCCAAGACTGGTGTATAGCACTATGAAAAATAAAATAAGTTAAAATAAGTTTAAGCAACATCTTGAACAGAAGGTAGAATTATGAAATCAGTTCTAAATTCCAAAATTCATTCGAGTTCAAATTTTATGCTTATTCATATCTCAACAGTACAGACTTCCACATTAAGCCTGTGGTCGTGGTTTGCCATAAAATACACAAAATATAAATAGGAAAGTTTCGAACAATTTGATAGACATTTTTGGTTCCAATTTTTTAATTTTCCTGCCGTTAATTACCCATTTTGAAAAATCTACAGTGATCGAGTTTTTTTCATTCCCAGCCCGAAGTATGACATTATTTTTTCAAAAGTAAAATGTTAAAGACCTCTGCTAAAAAAAGTCACATGCATATTTATTGTGGTCATACGACTGCCATTTTATTTTCATCATGGAAAATTATGTTACTCTGTTCTATTAGCTATTTAGCTTGATTTTAACTTATGATCAAAATGGAAAGGGTCTTGTTTTCCCCAGCAATCAATTTGGTGAACGTGCGCAACAGCGAAACTTAAGTAATAATAGTGCTGCACAATGCGAAACATGAGAGTAAATGGGAAAGTGCGATAAATTATATGTGTTATCGAAGCGATATAAAAGCGAAGCGAACGCGAATATAAATTCTGTGCTCTTTTACATATTTGTCTTCCATAAACACGCACAAAACAGCGCACATGGGCTGTTTTGTGGCCGAACTTCTGAGATTTTTACAGTTTCAAGATTTTCGATTTTATTTTTCCATCTGAGTTTGCACTTCAACATGAACAGTTCAGAAATTTATTGTGTTTGTGTTTTTATCAGTGAATTGTAAAAGGTGAGCAATTAATTTACATTTAATTAACATTAACGGTAAAGTGAGAGGCTATATTTAAAGGAGACTTAAGGTTGGTACCCATAAACACAGGTTAATAATATAAATTCACTTTGGATACATTTAAATTAAATCTTTTAATATTCTAATGGCGTATTCAGGAAAATAGTGTCCGAAAAATCTTTAATTTCCGTCTGATTTTAGCTCCACGATATATTGAGTGTACATTTGTGATGAGAAACTTTCAAATAAATGGTGAATTTTACGTAATTTCCATGAAAATTATGTAATTTATACAAAATTACGTACTTTTTTCCGCACGCATCCCAAAATTCTGAATTTCGCTTCGAAACATTGACGATTTATTATTAAATTCCACTGAATAAATAACTAATAAGGAAACAGCTTATCGGATGAAAACCTAAGCCACTCAGCGAAATGTATTAGTGTGCTGTGTTTGTATTCGTTTCGCCATGGCAGTAATGAAATTGTGACATTTTGAAGGGGACATTTTTTATAATCGAAATTGCTATGTAAAATAAACAAATTCTTAACGCGCCCTTATTTTCAAATAACATTTTTTGGCATTGCCTTTGCATGAAGTTTTACATAAAATGAGCTCTTAACTGTGACTGTACACCATGTACTTTTTAAAATACTAGGGGTTTTGTGAAAAAACTATTGTTTTTCTTAATCACCCTGTAACTCCTAAACTGTTAAACTGCCCTCCCCCACATGTCATACAATTTTTTGTTTGTCGAGGTGAGTACTATCACCTCCTGCTGACAAGCAGTGAACTGTCAACAAAATTACGAAACTACGAGTGAAAACGGGGTCTCGTAATTTCGAATTAATGTTTTTCTCGAAATTACGTGATTTTCATGCCCAGTAAACCGTACTATTACACAATTTTGTTAGTGCTGGAGATAGTAAATGATTTGAAGATAGCTGTTATGTAGAAGATTTTGTAGATATTGGGCGTCATGGTCGAAAATCGTCGATATCCACCCGCACAACTGCAGTACATACAGTTCGTGACACACGTTTTCTGACTATTCCGTGGCAAAATGCAGCAATTCGTTTATGTTACTAAATATGCATGTAAATGATGTAATAATTTAGTCTTTACCACTAATTTGTTAAGTTTTAAATCAAAGCTCTTCTAATAAGTAACTACAGAATTCTAAACAGGGTTGTTTATTCCTATTACTTATGATCTTTGAATTTTTCGTTACTAATTTGGTGTCTGGCGTATCTCTGCTATCGTTACCTTAACATCTATTTCCGTATTGATAATTTAAAAATTCTATGCCATATAGAAATAATGGAAATAGTGGAAATAACGAGAAGTGTTTTATTATCTTTTATAAGAATTTATGACTTTTTGAGTGGTACGCCGCGCCGGCTCTAAATGTTTACACTAAACGCTTACACTATAAAAAATGTGCACAATTATTGCCACAAAGCTTAGGTATTTTTCCATAACATGTAGGGAATATTCACCATATTTTAGGGAATATTCACCATATTTTAGGGAATATTCACCATATTTTAGGGAATATTCACCATATTTTAGGGAATATTCACCACATTTTAGGGAATATTCCTTACATTTTAGAGAAAATTACCTAAGCTTTGTGGCAACAATTGTGCACATTTTTTATAAGCTGTCATATTTCTGTGACGTCACTACTTGAAATATTTACAAGGAAATGTATGGGAAAACAGGAATTTTAATAAAATTGCATATTTATGAAAAAAATTTCTTGTTTTTCTCTTTTTTTCTTACATTGTTATTGCTTTGTTTAACAGTTTTATCGTAAAATACATTTTGTACCTAAAAATTAATGTTCTTATTGAAGTGTCTAGTTTAGCAAAGTCTGTCTTTTCTATAAGATTTTCATATAGCCTGAGGTCCTGTTCTTGAATTACGAATAGTTTTTACGAATTCGATAAATAACGAATGGTTGAACCACATTCGTTATATTACGAATGGTTTGCATACGAACATAACGAATACGGATTTCAAGAATACCACATGCAGATTCACTTCGAATGGTTTTGTCAGCTTAACGTATACGAAATCTGCCTTCGATATTCAAGAATAGGACCCCTGTTCTTACATCTAGTGATTTCTTATTTATATCATTAAAAATGTATTCAAAATGTTTTATCTTGTTAAAATAACTCACTGTGGGCTTTCCTGGCGCTCTTTCAGACAATTCATCAACCCATGTACATATATCTACAATTTGTAGTGGAGTGAGATTTAGTTGCGAAACTTTTATCTAAGTATAATTTTTTTGCTATATAGCCAGCCAGGTTTTCGAGTGGATCTTCATTCAATTCATGAACCTCTGGAATACCAGAATAATCATCACATGTAGAGTAATTTCCTGAAACCCCTTCCTCTTCGCTCTCTTCGTTTGCTTCGACTTCAACCTCTTCTCCCGTATCTTTTTTTTAAAGAGTACTAGTCATATAGCCTGTGAAGGTATTTCATCCAGTTTTCTAATTGAAACATTTGAATTTAAGCTAACTTGCATACTGCTTTCAGTTCTTCCTGTAATAACTCAGTGTACATGAATAGTCTTAATTATATGAATACGTAGGTACCTACTATTACTACTGAAAATTACCTAACAACAGGATAACACAAACATTAATATTTTAAATTTTTTAATTAACTACCCAATTTGTATCCACTGAATTGGTACTTAAATTCAAGTGCAGTTGGGTGGTCCACCCTTAGATCTAATTACCTCAAAGAAGTTATCATTTTACTGCACAATTAACCATTTTAAAAAGTTTTCCTCTGCTTAACTTCATTAAATGTGCCCCTAAAAACTCAACTTGATTTATTCGCTTACCCTTCCTTCACAGCTGTCAAAATTATTTCAATTAATGACGCAATGTGTTTCTCTCATCCTGAGAGGGACCTACCTTGTTACTCTTTAAACCAAAACAGTTGCACACTGATTAAAAATGCATTGATATTGACAGGTTAAATTATGTTCAATGCATTCGTGTAATAATTGTAAATCCACATTAGAAAATAAGCGAATCATATCAGCTCTTTCATAAAGTTGCCACAGAAAAATTTCCAAATTTTCAAATTTTCTTTCGTAAGGTTGCCACAGAAAAATTTCCATATTTTTCCCATATGTTTATTCAACCGTACAAAACTGCATTTTTAAATCATACTTGTTCTATATTTAGGATGACATCTTTTATTGGAAAACTTTAAATTTCTAGCAAACCACGGCATATGTCACATCTTTAGATTCGGATATTGAAACCTCCCACCGATACACTAGACAGGCAAACAAAGATAGCTATTTCATCAGCTAAGAACAAGAACTGAGAATTTGTCCAAGCTTTAATTAAATTTTGGTGTAAGAATCTCATTTACATTTTATTCGAATCAAAAACACCTCGGGTTTGAACGAAATGGGGAACCAGATAGGCTGGCAAAAAAAAAGAGTATCAATCTCCTTTCATCATATTCAAACTATATGTGAAACCATATAAATCAGTTATGGACAACTTAAATAGGTTCCAGAAAAGCAATCCATTAGGATTTTGAATTCAACACTGCAGGAATTACGTATATTTCAGCTTAAATTTTTAAACTCGGTATTGCTTCCCAAAAGCATATGAAAAATCTATTGAAAATTATTAAAACTTGTATAGGAGCGATACTCTGTGATTTTCGCATTCTCGTAAATCTCAATTCGACCCGAGACAGTTTACATTTCTTGTTCAGCGAAGTTCAATCAACGAAACCACCGAAGCATTAAAACCAATATTAGATGGAAGTAATTTATTCAAAAGTCTAATTTGTTTTTCATTTAATCGTCATGATTAAAATTACGCGATCCCCTGTCTTTTCACCACCCTCCATCCGGGTGTCGGGCATTCAGAGATCCCATTCCTCCAGCTGAATTTACTAACGCTGAAGATATTAAACTTTTCTTTGAAATAATCTTGAAGGAGAATTAACCCGCTCGCTTTTTGAAGGGGTTAAATCATCTTCGCTTTAATTATGTTTTGTAGTTGGTTAGTAATTTCGCCATGGTAGGAAACATAAAAGAGTGACTGGCCTGTCTACAGTGAACTTTCATGATGAAACCTTCACATCAATTTTTTTCCTCCAAGCAAACTGAAATGGTCTTAAATCTCCATAATTTTTTCGTGGCTCCAGATCCTCACTTTACTCTGCCAGCATTTATTCTCTAAAAAAGAATATAAACAGCGAAGATTTTTCATGACGACAGTGTTGTATTATGTGTCAAGTGGGGTTTTGGAGCCCTCGGGAATTTTCTTTTATTCCCCCAGAATTTGAATCATACATCGCTTGTTGCTGCTCAATGATTTGAATGGTGAAGGTGATGATTACGTAAGTTGCCCATGATGATAAGCCATAAAAGGGAACTATAAAAGCTTTTATGTGCATTGTATATCTACATTGACGGTTTACTTTACGCTTATAATTTTATTTTATTTTAAATTAATTTCCCTGAATTTAAGGCAATATTTATATAAGAAATTATAATAAGAAATGACATCAATCAGTAGATTTCTATATAGACTAAGTTGACTGACCTTGACAATTATTGTTTCCCAAATTTCAGCAGTGGGGGCCAAAGCTAAGCTGAACAGCTGTAGTAGTAACAGAACCTCTCCTCTTCCTCCATTATATCTTTATACAGATAGAGGAATTGTAGTTAGAATTTTTACATTATTTTTATTTTTAATGGATGGGGTGGACGATGCAGCATACATTAAAAAGAAAAAAAAATCTATGTAATCTTAAAGCGATTAACCTTGACGGCAAAAGTCGTATATTAAATGTAGTAAATTTATATTGTCATGTAAGTCATATCGATATTGTAGATCAAAATTATTATGAAAGTTGCACAAATTTTCTATAAAGTTTGTTAAAATATCGTAGTTTTGTGTAGTGTAAGCTCCAAGCAAACAAAATTACACAAAACCGGAAAAGTAGAGATACTTTGTTTTTTTTTCATAATTTTTGTTTTTACTTTCTAATCGTATTTTTGATAAAATTGTATTTTGTGATAATATACAGATTTTCTTTGTGTGTACCTACATACATATGTATAGTATATCATCAACGTGACGCAAATCAGTGAAATAATCCCTCAATTCTAATTCCATGCTGTGGTTCTTTTCGAATGTACTTACAATGAATGTTGTATGTTTTACGTAATATATATATGTCTAGGCTAGAACCTCACGCAATATCCTGTCAATACACAGGGTGGTTTTGAATTGGCGGTCACAAATGATACAGGAGATAGATTTGAAGTGTTAGGAACAAAAAATGTATGGCAGGGGAAGAGGCATTTCAAACCGTTTCGAAGTTACAGGGTAATTCAGAAATCCTAGTGTATCACAAAACTACCCGTATCTTCATTGTTTATTTATTTATTTATTCATTAAGAAAGTTCAGAAAATAATACACAGTCAAGAATCCAATAATATAATACCTTAGAAATTAATAGAGTAAAACATAATAAATAAATATATAAAATGAAGAGAATAGAATATAAACTAAAATCTACAAAAAGACAACAAAAACCAAAAATAATATAAAGATCAAAATTATAAAATTACAACAACAAGAAGGAAAAAATATAACATATGTGGAGAAAAATTAAAGTTCTATAAACTACAAAATGTATAAAATAGTAGAACAGAAAATACAAAATAATACGAGAATTCAAAGTACAAATAAACTATATACTATAACTACAAAAGAGAGAATCCAAAAATATAAATCAAAATCAATAATATAAAAATGTGAAAACAATAAACTAGGATTGTAAAACTACAAAAATAGTACAGAACAAAATTTATCAATTATTTTATTAGGAAAAGAAAAGAGAAATGCAAAAATAAAATTAATTAATAAGGAAAACAGAAAAAGAAAAAGAAAAGAGAAGTGCAAATAATTAAAAATTAAAAATAATTAAAATTTTTTGTTCAACATATGAAGATGATATTTTCGCTGATGATTCAACCGTCCAGGTTTTCCAACGAATGTTAAACCATCACTCCCCCAATACTGCTAGTTATAGGACAGGACGTCAATGGCAAAAATTTGAAAAAAAAACTCTTAATGCCAAAATGTCTCATAACTGTTACATTTTATTGCAAAAGTTTTCATTTGATTATATGCATTTAAGTATGTAGCTACCTACATGGAACCGTCTTTGAGGCAAACATACATATTTTCATTTATTTTCCAGGGACAGTAAATAACTCTTATTTGTGGTAAACGGTCAAAAAAGCCCCATCAAGACTGAATGGCGTACTTGAGACGTAATGGAAAGTAGTTACTAAATGCTAAAAAATTGTAAGTCTCATAATAATATTTGCTATTTTAAAATTAATGATATCCGGTACCGAAGACTTTTATTTATGTAACAGATTATTATGTGAATTTTTTTAGGAACATCTCCGATCTTAGTAGAATTAAAAAATAAAAGAGTTGTTTAAGACATCTTTTATTGATATTTTGTTGAAAAATTATGCTCTCCCAACGTTTCGACTCTTAGTTTAGAGTCCTCTTCATGGGGCTGTAGAACAATATAAATATATGTAGACCACTTTTTTAAAAATATGAATAAAATTACCTTAAGGTTATCATAAATTAGATTACAGATAACAGATAATTTAAAGTAAACAAGAACATGTGAAGTTACATTAAAAAAAAATGTTTACAGGACAAAAAAAAAAAAAAATTAAACTATGTGTAAAATATGTAACAAATAACTGGCTAACAAGGGACATTACGTGCTTAAGCTATTGACTAGAGTAGGAGATGATCTTGTTTTGTGGGTGCATCCATCGGTACGGTGTTTAAATTAGTGATTGCTGTGGATGTGTGCCGTTATAATGTGATGACCAATGAGTATGTATGGTGTTAGTGTGGGTATTATGAGGGTTGATATACTTTATTATTTGGTAATATTCCTTGTGGATGGCTTCCGAGTCTAGGCTTATGTTGACCAGGTTGTGTTTGTTTGTGTATATGTGGCAGGCTTCCTTAATTTCTCTTCTCACTCTGTTGTTTTCATTGGCAATGATCATCAAACTTAAAAACATGGCCTGTATCAAGGGAATGCGTAGCCAATGCTGAGTGCGGGGTCTTTTTCTCTATATATTTTGTATGTTGCGATAGGCGGGTTTTTAAATTTTTTTGATGTTTGGCCAATATATGCTGCTGGACAGTTGTCACAATTAACTTTGTAAACTACTCTGCTTTTTCAGGAGTTTTTATTTTATCTTTTGTTTTGGTGTAAATGTTGTTGAGTCTGTGGATGGGTTTAAATGTTGTGACGACGGACCGGGGGTCTGTACCAACAAATTTGGTTGTCTCATTGCCTATCTGAGCTAGCCGATAACTATTAGCTTCGGTCAGTCCAGGCAGGTGAAAGTTGAGACGCTAGGACCAGCACAATCGGCCGACTCGAGCTCAGGGTTGGGGTGGGGGATGTTTTTCCTAGCTTATATCAACTTATGGAAATGCTGGACGAAAGAATAGTGAATTCAAAAAAAAAAAAAATTAAATAAAAATTGAGGAGGAAAGAAAGCAGAAAAGGACAAAAAAAAATATTTATAATAGGAAGAGGTAGAGGGGTGAGTAAAGGCTAACACGCCTACTCCGTTATGTTGCTATGTGTTCCCTATCTTTCTGGGCGTTATGCAGTAGTAACTGCTACTGACCTGTCAGATGTCGAGACCTCTCCCTTCCCTCAACCCGTACCTACATTGTCAACAGCCAAACACCGGGCCGACTTAGCACGAGGCCATCTTGGTGTCCCGTCTAATGACACAACCGAAACAAAAACTTGAGTTCATGTGGATTTATTTTATATAATATTATAATAACCTACGATTTACGCTAGCTCTAACTATGCCATAATACGAGAAGGGAAAGAAAAAATTTATATATAAATTTATATTATATCTATCTATTTACCTACTTTACAGCTATGAAATTTTTAAGACATTAACGAGGAATTCATAATTATTATACAAAAAAAAAAAATCTGCTTCGGTCACGATATGACCCTTATTAGGTATATATATATGAAGGTAACTAGGAGGAATGTTTATTCACTTAAATAATAAAATTACTTATGAAAAAGGAAAAAAAAATAAAGAGGAATATATGTATATACTACGGAAAGCGTTATTCAATATAGATATACACACATTATTAAAAATAAAAATAAATGTACTCTAGTATAATATACCGAACATATAGAAACTCCTATCAGGCTGACGGTTGCACAAGCTGTTTGAATTCAATAGACGATAAATGTAATTATAGTTAAGGACACTTACTTGGATTTATCTCCCACGTCGGCTGAAGCTTCACCCGCTGGGTTTAGTCCTGCAAAGGAAGGTTGACAAGCAACTATTTATTAACTATGAGGCTACGTCCAAACCACCGGCTTTAAAAGTCCTATGAACTGTTGATTTTTTTTTCCTTTTTGTAGCAAACCCTATAGTAAGAGGAGGGGGGCTCCCACGACTGGATCAGTTTGTAAGGTGTCAGGTGTTAATGCCGATTTCTCATCGAAATTAATAAGCACCTCTTCCGAAATGAATGCTCGATTAGCGCTGCTTATCTTTCAGACCGAACTTTCACTGGCAATTAACTCTTAATCAGCACTCAGATATTCGTATGCCAAATCGAAAGGAAAAAACTAGACACTTATTGGTCTTTGGTTATAACACCAATCACTTGAATTTTGGTTAATTTAAACAAAACAGATTAGAGCGCGCACCAGTCTCTTGAAAGGGTACTGTTCAGGCCTGAACATAACAATTATGCCTGCGTAATAAATAAAATCAAATCTTCAAAGCTTGAACTAATTAAGCAATTTTCATAGCAATTCATTGAGTCATTATTTGTTGGTCACAGTGAAATTTACTGACCTAAATTCTTTTATTTTCACTCAATTTGCAAGCTCTCATTTCTTTATGTATTTATTTTTTATTGCATTGACCACAACTCGCTAAAAATATGCAACCTATCAAATTTCAATTATTTTTTATTTACCAAACAATGACTCAGTTAAGCAATAGTTTAACGTTTACTTTTTATAGGCTAAGCAATTTTATAACAATATAAATTGATTTAGTTTCTGTCAATAAATAAGTTCTAGTTAGCAATCCAAAGCTATAACTTCGTTTTTTATTTAAAGAATCTTTTTTTATTTCACCCCCTACCAGAGGTAAGGTAAATAAAAAAACAACTAACTACGGTTATAGACGGTCAATTGTATATCTGATTTAACACACGGTTGAATTAGGTACAATTGATAACCGCACATGGTCCTTCGAGCTTCAAAGAATCAGTCAACATAGAAAGTTTAAAGTCTTAGCACACCGTTAAGATTTTATTCACTCATTGAGCAGTTCATTTCATCGAAGTTTACAACAGTTTTAAAGTCTTAACACACCGTTAAGATTTTATTCAGCCACCGACCAGTTCATTTCATCGGAGTTTAAAACAATTTTTAAAGTCTTAACACACTGTTGAGATTTTATTCTTATCCATATTCCGGAAACTGAACTCTGGCGGATATCTCGCATGTAAAGGTTTTAACACACCGTTAAAGTCTTATTCAGTCGTCTGGCAGTTAACTCATCGAACAATATAACCCGTTTGTTCTTGTTAAGGTCTTAACATTGTGAAGATTTTATTCAAGGAAGCAGACTTCTTACGAAATTCACGCACGTTTAGCTGTTAACCCACTGCTTCCCCTAAAGCAGTTACTGAAGTTAGTCAGTGTAACCAATCGTGGGAGACTATGAAGACGATTGATGACTACATCTCTTCCCAGAAGAGATTAGCTAAACACATTGAAGACAGCATCAGAAGCTTCACTGCAGACAGCTCTTCAAGAAAAACGAGGTCATACTTGGCCAATAAGCTTAAAGAATTAGAAGAGTACTGGTCCACCTTCGCCTCGTTACATAAACAGATAGATAAAGAAATATCTGAAGAACATCCGTACAATACCGAACAATTGTTTGACAAAACTTTTGACCTATACAAAGGAGCAATCGAGATGATTTCCAATTATGAAGTCGTGTCACAACAGCCAATAACACGCCCATCACAAGAGCAAGTAAAAATTAAAGCCGACGAGAAAACTCCAGTAGAACGTCATGTGGCATCAGCTTTACCAGCCACCAATACTATTCCTGTATCTGAGGGCACGGCACAATACACCGAACAACAACAAAGAATGACATTTCCATACTATGCAGCTAACAGGGAAAACAATTTTCCAAAACTACCTCCCATCAAAATTCCTAAATTCGATGGAAATTATAAAGAGTGGAGATCTTTCATCGACATTTTTACTAACGTCATCCACGACAACTTTTCCATAAGTAACGTGGAGAAGATGCAATACCTTCTTTATCATCTAGAAGGAGATGCCAGAAAGGTAATCAGCCATCTTCAACTAAACAGCTGCAATTACAACACCGCCTTGAGCTTAATTAAAGCAAGGTATAACAACAATAGAAAGATTGTGACCACCTATATCAACACAATAATTGATATTAAAAGCACTGAGAATAGGTCGCAAGAAGACATTATTGCCTTATGCGACACAATAAGAGAATGCTTGGAAGAATTGAAGAATCTTAATTGTGATACAGACAATTGGAGTCCCATGATTGTTTGTATTGCAATGAGAAAACTAGATTCAGAAAGTCTTCGGATTTTTGAAGAGAGTCTACCTGATCCTAAAGAGATGCCATCAATTCATGATCTCCTACGTTTTCTGGAAAAACGTTACCAGGTACTCGATTGTATAAAAAACTCCAGACAACAAAAGCAGAATGCATTTAAAAACACAAAGAAGACTTTCCATGCAACCATTAAAAGCACATGTGTGATGTGCAATAAGCAACATTATTTTTACCAATGTGCCGAATTCAAGAAAATGAAGACCAATGAAAGGCAAGCATTCATCAGGAACAGCAGGCTATGTAGCAATTGCCTTACTCATACTAAAACCGATCCATGTAGATCCATTAAGCTTTGCACATTTTGTAACAAAAGGCATCATACGCTCCTCCACCATCAAAATCACGACGCAACAGTAACAAATGGAGAGGCAAACAACATCACAACGCATTTGGCCACAAAAGGCTGCAGAAAAGGCACTACCCTTTGTGAGGAAATAAGGGATAACAGTGTAAATTGCCACTCCACCAACCTAAAGATTCCGAACGTACTACTACCAACTGCAATTGTTCGAATAAAAAACATTTATGGCCAGTTAGAATCTCTTAGAGCACTCATCGATCCAGGTTCACAAGTCTCACTGATAACGGAAGAAGCCGCTCAGATCTTAAAACTAAAAAAAGATCAAATAAGAGCAACCATCTTTGGAATTGGAGAATCAGAATCTGCCAAAACTCATAGCAAAGTAAACATAAGCATACAGCTTAGACACGAATCAGATTCCTACCTTTCGCTCGATGCTCTGGTATTATCAAAGTTAAACTCATTTTTGCCTGAAGTTCCTGCCACTGGGGTTAATATGGAAAAATACAAAAACATAAACTTGGCTGATCCGAGCTTTCACAAGCCTGGCCCTATTGATCTCTTATTAGGAGCTGATGTTTACGCAAAGATCATAATAGACGGCTTCAAATATGGACAGCCTGCAGCCCAGAATACTACGCTAGGCTGGATAATTTTCGGAAATGTACCCAACACAAATCGAAGATCTCTCAAGCTGTCAAGTTTTCTGTCTCTTGCCGAAATAGAAGAAACACTAGAGAAATTCTGGGGCATTACTACCATCGAGGAATCTACCCCAGAAAATGATCATTGTGAGCAACACTTTAAAGAAACACACACTAGAGATCCTCAAGGACGATATGTTGTCAGCTTACCTTTCAAAACTGAAACCAAAAAATTGGGACAGTCCAAAAAACAGGCGATAGCTCGTCTCATGTATATAGAGAAGAGACTAATTAAAAAGCCAGATATTCAGGCAGAATATAATAAATTCTTAGCAGAATATCTTGCCCTAGGTCACATGACCCCAGCTAAGCCAAATCTAGAAGAAGAATCTGGCGTATATTATCTACCTCACCATGCTGTATTTAAAAATGAGAGTACAACTACAAAGCTCCGTGTTGTCTTTGATGGCTCATGCAAATCGGACTCTGGCTTAAGTTTAAACGATGTCTTGCACTGTGGGCCGAAAATACAGCAAGACCTCACCAACATTATTCTTAGATGGAGAAAATATCGTTATGTCTTTACTGCAGACATAGAAAAATGTTCCGACAAATTAAAATTAACGAATCACAAAGGAATTTCCAAAGAATACTTTGGCGGCAGCACTCATCTGACCCAATAAGGGAATACACCTTAAACACCATAACATATGGAACCGGACCGGCCACTTTTCTCGCAGTAAGGACGCTGCATCAGCTAGCGCAAGATGAAGGCATGCTATTTCCTGTTGGAAAAAGGTGCTAAAAAGAGATTTTTATGTGGATGATATGTTGACAGGCGCCGATACAAGGTTAGAAGCTGTACAGCTAAAAGATGAAATAACTGCCTTATTAAAGGCTGGAGGATTTAACTTCCGAAAGAGGACTTCCAATAATGAAGAGCTCCTAAAAGAATTTCCAGAAAATATGATAGAACACGGTTTCTTGGAAATTAAGGAAAATGACACGGTGAAGGCCTTGGGATTGGAATCCCAAAAAGGATGAGTTCCAGTTCAAATTAAAAATTGATCCATCCTATGCTAAAATTACAAGAAGAATACTGCTGTCAAAAATTGCGTCCATCTTTGACCCGTTACGATGGCTGGCGCCGATTACAATAAAGGCAAAACTAATAATGCAGTCACTATGCAAAACTCAGACTGATTGGGATACAGAAGCGCCGCAAGAAACTACGAAAGAGTGGAAATCCCTTGAATCTGAGCTTTGTGAGCTTCAGGACATCAAAATTCCCAGATGGATAAATCATCATGAGCGCAATGAATTACAGCTACATGGCTTCTGTGACGCCTCAGAAAAGGGCTGTGCAGCAGTCATTTATGCGAGAACTATTGATTCGCACGGAATGGTCCACACCACCTTGCTAACAGCCAAGACCAAGGTGGTACCCTTGAAACAAAAAATTTCAATACCACGCTTAGAACTGTGTGGTGCACTGATGCTAGCAAATCTACTGAAAACAACTGTGAGCAGTCTGGAAATTAACTCTCCAACACTATTTGCTTGGTGCGATTCTGAAATAACGCTAGCTTGGATAGCAAAAAATCCAAATGCATGGAATACATACGTTGCCAATAGGGTCTCAGAGATACAAAGGCTCCTACCAGACAATATCTGGAGGCATGTACCATCACTGCAAAACCCCGCAGATACTGCTACTAGAGGAATCAGCCCAAAAAAATTAGTATCTCATAATATATGGTGGAGAGGACCGCTCTGGTTATCCCAGCCACCGGAAGCCTGGCCTGTAAATAAACAAAATTTCACCACGCAGGACGAAAACAAACCAGTGGTTCAAGCTATAGATACACAGGTGCCTGGCTCAGACATCTTCAATTGCTCAAACTTCACCCGTCAAGTGAGAACAATCGCGTACTGTAGAAGATTTATCAATAATTGTAAATTGGCCAGATATCAACTTGATATTGGGTACTTATCTGCCCAAGAAATAAATGAATCCAAAATCTGCATTATAAAAATTGTTCAACAAGAGGCCTTTCGTACAGAAGCAAACAGCCTTAAGAAGGAAAACCCCTTGTTAAAATCTAGCAAACTTCTCTCTCTTCTTCCTTTTGTCGATTGTCAAGGACTATTGCGAGTTGGTGGAAGGATGGAGAAATCAAAACTATCAGTTGAAGCCAGAGATCAAATACTTCTGCCTCAAAAACATCACGTAACTAATCTTATTATTGACTTTGCACATAGGCAAACGCTACATGGAGGAGTACAGCTCACACTGAACTACGTTAGATTGCAATACTGGGTTATCAGTGCCAAGCGTGTAGTTCAATCAAGAATACATAGATGCATCACCTGTTTAAAGTATCGTCAACAAATACCACAGATGATGGGCGATCTGCCAGCAGTGCGAGTAACACCCTCTGCGCCATTCTCACACTGTGGAGTTGATTACGCTGGACCCTTTATAACTAAAATGTCAAAGGGAAGAAGCACGAAAACGTTGAAAGGTTACATTGCATTATTCATCTGCATGGTAACTAAAGCAGTTCATCTTGAACTAGTCAGCGACCTCACTTCGGATGCCTTCTTAGCAGCGTATAGAAGATTTATAGCCCGCCGGGGAAATCCCAAGCAGATGTATTCTGACAATGGGACAAATTTCGTTGGAGCCAACAATAAGTTAGAAAAGGAGTTACAGATGGCAATTGCTCAATCAACAAAGCAGGCTGCAGGCTAATGAAGGCACAGATTGGAATTTCATTCCACCGGCCACACCTCACTTTGGTGGCTTATAGGAAGCTGGAATCAAGTCAGTAAAAACCCACCTTAAAAGAGTTTTGGGAGAAACTCTATTAACATATGAGGAGTTCACTACGATTATTTACCAGGTGGAGGCATGTTTAAATTCCAGACCGATTGGGCAAAATTCATGCGATCCTAATGACCTCGAGCCATTAACTCCAGGGCATTTTATAATAGGAAGAGCACTTTTATCACCTCCTCAACCTGACATTACTAATCAAAACGTGCATGACAGATGGAGGCAGCTCGCGAAATACCAACAAGACATCTGGCAAAGATGGTCTGAAGAATATTTGACCATGCTGCAGCAGAGAAGCAAGTGGAAGGTCAAGCAACAAAATCCCAGCATTGGCGACTTAGTCTTGATAAAAGATGAGAAGCTCCCTCCACAAAAATGGTTGCTTGGTCGGATCACTCAAATGCACCCAGGAGAAGATGGCCTTGTACGCATAGTATCGGTCCAACACAAGGATGAGATAAAGAAAAGAGCGCTCAACAAGCTATGTCAGCTTCCTATCGACATGCATAACACTGAAGGCACCACCCCAGAACTAAAAGCTACAGCTACATTGGCAATAACAAAAAAGTCAAGAAACAAAAGGATAATTCTTACCGATGAACAACACGAAAACCAGGTTTGGTCCTCCACTGATTACTCCAATGACATTAATGAGGAACCGACAAGAAGAAAGAAATTCAGGGTTACACCATGCACATGGGCTGCAAAATTACTTCACACTACGCTCTTATTACTATATTGGCTGGCTATGGTTTTTGCTCAAGAATATCAAATATTTCAACCTAAAACAGGGTTCTATGTAGAAAACTTGGGGCATGCTCAGGTAAAACGTGGAAATCTAAGGCTGCAATTAGAATTTCCAATGGTTGAAATACTGCAAGACAAGAAATTGATTGACACTACCTGGACACGAATAGAAGAAGTATGCAAATCAAATAAAGGGGTCACTGATACAACACACTGTGACATTCTTCTTCAACACATTTCTACCACAAGGCGTGACTTACTAAATGCAATTGAGCAGATCTCACAATTAACCCAGCGTAAAGACAGAGCAAGAAGAGGCATTTTTGGAAAATTGCTAAAAGGCATCTTTGGAGTTAATGATGAAATATATTCAGATATAGAATATCTCCAACACAACCAGGAAAATATTCTCCAAAGCACAAATCAGCAAGTGCTCTTCCTCAACCAAAGGATCAATCAATCAAATTTTGTTATCAAAGAGAAGCTTAGACATTTTGAATCACGACTGGCGATGGCAGTGTCATCCATAAAAGAAATGTCCGGATGGTACTCTGCAGCAGACCACAATAGGATCAGCATTGAGGTAATATCCACATACATCAGTGCTGAGAACTATCTTCACGAGATGAAAGGAAAATACGACCGATGGCTCAGCGCACTCCATTCGCATGCACACCTCCTAGATTTCATCACGCCGCACGACATTGACGAAATAATCAGCAATGCCTCTGAAAAGCTCGGCACAACTCTCTTCATTACAAGAATACCGCAACCTCGGCTAGAAATCAGCACAGAAAATGGGACAATAAAGTTATTTGGATACTTGAGCATCATAGAAAGGGGTACCTACGACCTGTTGCATATTACGCCAGTGCCTCAAATCGTAACGAATAACTCTTTTGTAATAGCTGAGTTGAAGTATTCTACCTTTGCCGTCGATTATAACAAACAAACCTATTTCACCTTACGGAAAGACGACTTGAAGGCATGCTACGTCACTACAACCCACAATCACCTTTGCACGCCAACGATAGTTCATAGCATTGACGGTAGCCCATCATGCGTTGTTGACCAGATATATAACAGGCACACAGCAAGTAATTGTGAAACACGACATATCCAATTAATTGGGACTATTTGGAAAACGCTCATGATGAAGAATACCTGGCTTTACATAACCACAGAGCCAAAAGTAATAGCGGTGATTTGTAATGGGGCAAGAGAAGAACTACTGTTAAACGGCACAGGGATCATACATCTTGAAGATGAATGCTTCATCAAGACAAAAGAGCTCACTCTGAAGACAACAATAGATCAGCATTTTGACGTCATTGACAGTCACTTCAGGGAAACAGCCCCAGTTGTAGCAACAGTTAATTTCACTGAAGCCACTCACATTCTACAAACTGAAGTTCTTGTTCGTCCAAATGAACAAATAGTGGACTATAGCTCCCAGCCTGAATTGTTGCAGATGGATCAACTTCACAGATCACTAGCAATACATTCAGTGACGGCAACCACAAGTATTCTTGTATCTGTCATTTTGGCATTGATTGTGTACAAACACTGGCAAAGGCTCAAGGAGCTCCTCAACATCTGTACCTGTGGAAGAACGTCATCAACAGCATCTGATGACAAAGCACAACCACCACCAACTAATAGGAGAAGACTGTCAACACCAAACATGTCAATACAAACAAGTCTCAACAAGGTCTTGGCATCTGCTGGCCCCCAACATGTTCAGGCCTGAACATAACAATTATGCCTGCGTAATAAATAAAATCAAATCTTCAAAGCTTGAACTAATTAAGCAATTTTCATAGCAATTCATTGAGTCATTATTTGTTGGTCACAGTGAAATTTACTGACCTAAATTCTTTTATTTTCACTCAATTTGCAAGCTCTCATTTCTTTATGTATTTATTTTTTATTGCATTGACCACAACTCGCTAAAAATATGCAACCTATCAAATTTCAATTATTTTTTATTTACCAAACAATGACTCAGTGAAGCAATAGTTTAACGTTTTCTTTTTATAGGCTAAGCAATTTTATAACAATATAAATTGATTTAGTTTCTGTCAATAAATAAGTTCTAGTTAGCAATCCAAAGCTATAACTTCATTTTTTATTTAAAGAATCTTTTTTTATTTCACCCCCTACCAGAGGTAAGGTAAATAAAAAAACAACTAACTACGGTTATAGACGGTCAATTGTATATCTGATTTAACACACGGTTGAATTAGGTACAATTGATAACCGCACAGGTACTTTGCAAATGATGATCTCTACGCAGATCATGCTAGTTTCCTAATTAGCAGATTAGAAAACCGTTTGCATTGCATTCTTTACAGCAGTGATCATGCCCGGCACTTGTTTGTCTCGACAAGAATATTTTTTTTTTGTTTTTTTTTCCCCTTCAATTTCAGACAATAGAATGCATGGATTTTATTTATGTGAGCGATCGAGTAAGCGGTACCGATCTTGTTGCCTAGTGCTCCGGCGGTGTTAGGGACGCTTTATTTATTTGCAGAAAATCGAATTGGTTTATATCGGTTGATGGGTCGATTTGTTATTATTCATTACCTTATTTCTATGTTTGAGTTAGGAGTACCAAAAAAATTATAAAGATACGAACCTGCTCGCGAGAGTATACATATCGTGACGATATTTGGCATAACTTATGTATAAAATTTTACTATGGCCATTACAATGTTATATTTAATTTGTTGTCTGCTTTGTGAACGTGTCGTCTTATTTCATAGGCTATTGGATATATGTAAGGAATAGTAATATATGTAAGGATAGTTTAATTTTTTTGTCCTGTAAACATTTTTCTTTTAATGTAACTTCACATGTTCTTGTTTATTTTAAATTATCTGTTATCTGTAATCTAATTTATTATAACCTTAAGGTAATTTTATTCATATTTTTAAAAAAGTGGTCTACATATATTTATATTGTTTTACAGCCCCATGAAGAGGACTCTAAACTAAGAGTCGAAACGTTGGGAGAGCATAATTTTTCAACAGAATATCAATAAAAGATGTCTTAAACAACTCTTTTATTTTTTAATTCTACTAAGATCGGAGATTTTCCTAAAAAAATTCACATAATAATCTGTTATGAACACCCGATCATAAGCACAGCAATAAGCTACTTGTAATTATTTATTTAAGTCTTATAATAAGAGTCCCAAATGACTTTTATTCCTTAAGTCTCATAATAACAATCTTAGAAGATTTTTTACTTTTAGCTCAGTGCTAATAGTTATGACAGACTATTATTAATAAAAATATCTTCATAAAACTACATATAACTTTTAATTTTTTAGTCTAAAAATAACTAACTGTCTTTGAAGACTTTTATAAATATCCGTTATTCCATAACTGTTAGGTGAGGCAAGAGGGGTGCCACTTAAAGTATCTAGTTTGCTTCACTTAGACCACTAGTGGGTCCACTATGCCCTTTGTCCTCAAGCGATAGCCTAAAAATTGCTCTAGATTCCTAATTGCCTAGATCCATCCTCCTTCTCTAAAGAAACACAGGATGCAGAAATCGTACGCCACTTTACCCAGCCTTCTAGCATGGTCTTCTATGGCCTAATGACCCGTAATGACCCCTACTAGATTCCTGGAATATGTTCTCCTACCATTCGTCAGTTCTTTTGTTCTCTTTTTGGCCAGAATTGCTTCGCGATATGGCAGATTTGCGTGTTGATCTACCGTGGACTTGCCATTGATAGGCGACCTTGCTGATCTCCTGTTTTAAAGGTCCGATTGGGCTCCTCACATAAGCTATTGCTGCGGAGCTATCCATTTAAGAGCCCTGTTTGGCCAATTCATCCGCCATCTCGTTGCCTGGAATATCCCTATGTACAAGTATCCAGTAGAGTCATCTCGTGCCGTGTAATCTGTTACTCAAAGCCAGTCTGGCATAAGTGCACCCATTTTGATTTAACCAGCACAGCATCCAGCGCCTTATTGGCTGCTTGTCTGTGCGTATATATGCAGATGTGTGCGAACTCTCTACATATACATGCCAATATCACAGCCTGGTAAGTCGCTACGTGCTGTGCCTGGAAAACACTACATTTGTCCGACAGTCTACAAGACTCGTGCCACTGACAGTCTCTGGAATACATTCCAGCCCCTGTGCCTGCACTCGTCTTGAACCCATCCGTAAAAATAGACATATCGGATGTTACCACCATTTCCCTCCGATCCAAGTTAATCCTGGTGGGCATCAATACATTGACACTCCCACCAAAAGTTGGGAAGGGTATTTGATAGTCAGTTTCCTTCCTGCAATCACTTTAGTCTATCTTTTAGAGGATATTGGAATTCCCAAAACCCCTCTCCGTTCCCCGCTGTAAGCCTGACAGCGCTAATTGCTGCTACACTTTTGCAGTGGAGATCTAACGGCAGCAAATCCATCAGGACCTCCAGGGCTGCTGTGGGCAACAGCCTTAAAACACTCTCTCTCTAACTTGATCAATTACGAGTCGCCACAGGAGTAGTTAAAGAAACCCCGCCTTAGGTGTACCTATTTAGACTCTTCTTCTCACAATAGCGTCACCTGAACAGGAGCAAATCTTTCTGCTGAGAGGCATTGATTTGATCCAGTCTCAGAGACCCTTAACCACTACCACCCTTCACAGTCAATTATATATAACCTCCGTCCTCACGTTAGTTATTGAAAGCTTTCTCAATATCCAGGAGTATACTCCTCATATTCTAGCGATTTCTCAACAACGGACACCACTGCATGTAGTGCCAACTCTATCGATTTCCCTTTTGTATACCAGGCCCTAGGCAAGAACACAAGCCTCTGGCATCTTTTAAAAAAAATAACTGTTACCAGAGACGTTTATTCATTTTAGTCCTATTATAAAAGTCGCATAAGTCGCATAGTCAAAGTTAAATCAGATTATTTTGAGAATTTTATGGATCAGGGGTGCAAATTTATACGTTTGTCTCAGGCACCAAATCGAGTTGTTATGGCTGTGTGTGAAGGAACTAAGGTAAGAGGTGAACCCTTAACCCTTGTGCTCTACTCTTAGTTTTTGGAATCTTTTTGTAACCGATTAGAAATTTAATCGCTCGCTCACTTACTTATAAGGCCCAATATAGAAACAAAAACAAAGGCAATGCTGCGCCAAATGTGGAAAATTTGAACCTGTTTCTAGTTTTTGGGTACCTTCTAACACTGGAAATTTGTAATTTTAGTAAAAGCTGGCTGTAATATACCATGACCATGAATATACTCTACTTCAAAATTGATTTACATGAAATAAAACTACTTTTTTTTTTAAGATTACAAAATGAAAACAAAATTTGAAATCTGTTTTTATATTTGTTCTTCAATTTCAAATTGGTTTTAAAAGTACACATAGCTATAGCAAACCACTGAAAACCACAGCACATTTTCCGTGCGTTTTTCGAAATAAAAATGATATGATGCAAAAAAATGTAAAAAACTATCCTCTGCCCAGCTGGCGTCATAGCCATAGGCCAATTAACTTTATCGTAAGCTTTTAGGTTATATAATATAGTACTTTTTCAATTTCAATTCATTTTCATAGATCTCCTCCCACCGCAGCCGCAACATTCGTCCAGAGTTTGTGGTGAATACGTGTGCTCGCGTTAACGTGGAGACCACCGGCCCATCGGGCTAGCGCCCGATCGCCCGTACTGTCAGTACAGAGTGAAACCCTAGAGAACGGAATCGCACGATCCAGTTAGATAATAGCTTAGATATTATTGATCTCTAAACGGTCTCGGGCATTACGGTGCTGTGTGCAGTAGCGGTGGTATGGCCGCCCCTCAATTTTGTATGTCGTCATTTGTAGTGAAGCATATTCCCGAGCATATTCCCACACGTGTCAAGTACTATGTATAATAAATATTCAATATTATTATCGGGTCAAGTACCTTACTTATTTTTCCACGCATATCTTACAATATCTAATTTCATACCCAAAGTCCAAAAATAACTAACTAAACACTTTCCACACTCAAGTGCACCGAATAAAAATGCAATGCTAAGCACTTTGGACACTTTTCTCAGATTACAAGCAAAGCAAGGGACTATGCCTCACTACACAAATCCGGCAGTGTGATCAAGAACATAAAGCGAACGAGTCGTGCCTGGCGTGTCGCGAAACAAATATTTGTAATAAAGCTTAAAGTCCAAATTGTACACACCATTGAAATCCCGCACAACAATAATTGGTGGCAGCGGTGGGATCGGATAATTCGGTCGATACCAATTATATATATATGTACACATATAATTTATCTTAAAAGAAAGTGTCTGGTGTTTCATTTAATTTTGTGAAATCATTCTGCCGACAACGCCAACGACTCGTCGCGTAATTCTGCTTATATCTTTCAGATTATTGCAACTTGATTCACTCCTCTCTGGTTGCTGCGGATTTCAACGTCATTCTATCGCATATCAAATCTATTTTATTGCGTACAAGACGGAAAATCTATTTTATTGCGTACAAGACGGATAATTGCAACTTTATTTCTTCTTATCTCTGATTGCTGGCTCAACTTCAGTTCATCGAATATCAACACTATTTCATTGCATACGAGACAGGTGATTTAGGAAAACTCTCATCGATTATCAATCATCCAAATTATTGCAACGTATTCTGATTTCTGATTTCTCGTCCAACAACATTTCATGGTGTGCAAGATAGCTGATTTAGGACAACTCTTAACCTTGGATTGCTTTTCATTACCTTTGGAAGATGTTACTGTAAGTCTACTATTAGAAACTAATATTTTGTTGCTTTTATAATATTTGTAAAATAAACAAAAATTAAATTTGAGTGCTAGATAATAAGAAGTGAATAGAAAAGTGTAATTTGCAAATGTGAAAGTGCGTGGAGCATTGCTTTGAAATTTGTCTTAATTAATTTGACCTAATTAAACGTTAACTATATCCTTCTTATTCACTGAAGTCAACCGGTCTAGAGTTAATAAAAAAAAAAAAAATAAGCTAATTTTTGTTTTCGTTTCTGCGCCCAAGTGTGTAATTAGTCATTTCCTTATCAAATGAACAGAATCCAGTAGCTGCAAGTTTAGTCGCAAAATTTCAACATTACGTTCCATTTCTTTACGATATGACTTTGTTTTTACATAAATTGAGATAGATTCGTTGATTCAATAATAACGTAATAATAATAACAGTCAAAATCAAAATATATGATATATTCTTTTCACGACAGTTTTTCGTCTCTCATTGAGCAAACCTAAGGTCTTCCATTTATTCTAACGGCTATAAAATATTTATGTATATACATACATAATGTATTGCGAAGCCCACATCGGTTACTAAAACTCCTATCCGCTACGTTTACTCGAGCGAACATTTTCGGAACCTAGGAATTTATTTCTTATGACATCGACATCCCTCAACTTATCGCTGCGAAAGGCAAAAAGGTCAAACGACCCTGTAGTGAGGGATCAATTCCTAATATTTCTGAGGAATCTATACCTCTTAATTCCTCCGATTCCGATTCTTCTCTGAGCTCTGATAATATGGCAAGTTTTGATATAGCAAACGCTATTAAGCTGATTCCGGAATTTGATGGTTCCGCTATTGCCTTATCACGGTTCTTGCAACTGGCTGAAATACAATATTCAAAAGCTACTGCGGCCGAATCCCAAGCCGAATTCTTAGATATCGTTAAATCAAAATTAACGGGCAGAGCATACAACCGTCTTTTGAGAAATGCGACATACAACGATTGGAACAGTTTAAAAAATGATCTCAACAAACACTTTTTAAAATATCGTTCCACCCAAGTCATACAATCCGAACTCTTTTCGATCAAACAAAACCCGAAAGAATCCGTAAAAGTATTCGCTGAAAAGATTGATGCTCTTTTAGAGGAATTGAACATTTCTAGTACACAGAATGAAGATTCTGCTAGAATCTCTGCTATTAAGAAGTTAAACGAAATAACAGCGTTAAATAATTTCAAAAGAGGCCTTAAAGCTCCTCTTAAGTTAATAGTGAAAGCTACTAAACACGATTCTTTAGCCAATGCAATCGATTATGCCATATCAGAAGAACAAATATCTGAGAGTGACACTAAAACTGATATTCAAAAAACATGTGGATTTTGTAAACTAACAGGTCACGGATATTAGGAATGTAGAAAACGCCAAAATTCTCAATCTGTCGGTAATACCTTCCCCAAATTTACTTCCAATAATCGTGTGAATACCGTTCGAAATAACATCTCTTGTCGTTACTGTAAAAACAGCGGTCATTCAATAGAGGAATGTAGGAAAAGAGCATTCAATAATTCCAAACGTAACAGTCTTCATCATGATAACGTATATAACCAGAATTCAAGCAATCGTAACTACTCTAATCAGACAGTTAAGCAAAAACCAGCGCAGAGTCATAGATCGGGAAACTTTATCCCGTCCGATACGAACGGCACTGTAATTCGGGCGGAAAATCTCTAAGTGAGTGCCGGACAGAAAAACTCACTTTCAATCGAAGTTCGATACTAAATCTTAGTACTAACAAGACCTTTCAAAGTGAAATAAACATTACATTTAAAGAATCCAAATCAACCTCGAATACTCTACTCCTCGATACAGGAGCCTCTATTAGTCTAATTAAACTCAGTTTATTGAGAGGATCAACAGGTGTCAATATCGATAATGCAACACACATACAAGGTGTCTCATCGAGCAGTATTTTAACTCATGGTACTTGTTACTTAACAATTAAGATTAATCAAAATAAAACTATCGAGCATCTTTTCCATGTCGTAAAAAATGACTTTCCGATAAGCTACGACGGTATACTGGGTGAAGACTTTCTTTCCAAGACAAACGCTATACTGAATTATAAATCACGAACTATTACTTTCACCCACGATGGGGATGAAACAGTATACAATTTTCAGTATTCCAGTAAAACCATTACCATTCCTGCCAGAACTGAAAAAATCTTCAAGTTTGGACCTCTCCCTGACCATGGGGAAATAATTTGTCTTCCCACTGAAATAGCCCCAAGCGTTTTTACCGCCGGTTGTATATGTAAACCTCATAATGGATATATTTTTATCTCTATATTAAATTCTTCCGAAAAAAACGTGCAGATCACTAGCGATTTGCAGTTAAAGTATGAAAAATCATTGAATTTCGAAATCTATAATCTCCGGCACGTAAAAAACTATGACAGAGTTAACAAGCGTGTAAGAGAACTTGCAGGCCTCTTAGACTTAAGTCATCTCAACGCCGAAGAAAAATCTTCTATCTTAGACATTTGTCGAGAATATAACTCTATTTTCCATCTCGAAGGTGATAAGCTCACTAATACTCCCACTGTAACTCATTCGATTCAGACACAGCCGAATCAAACACCAATTAATAAAAGACCCTACCGGTTACCTGAAATTCACAAAGCCGAGATTAAAAGGCAGGTGGGTCAAATGCTGAATGACGGTATAGTTCGTCCAAGCAATAGTCCATGGAACTCGCCTCTATTGGTAGTGCCAAAGAAACCGGATGCACAGGGAAATAGACAATGGCGTGTTGTGGTGGATTTCAGAAAACTAAATGAAATCACCTTAGGCGATGCCTATCCTTTGCCAAATATTGAGGACATACTAGATCAGCTGGGTAAATCAAAATACTTTTCCACTTTGGATTTAACTAATGGTTTCCACCAAATCCAATTATCAGAAGTAGACAAACCAAAGACCGCATTCAGTACGCCTCACGGTCATTTCGAATTTAACAGAATGCCTTTTGGGTTGCGTAATGCTCCTCCTACATTTCAAAGGCTAATGAACATTGTTCTCACTGGCCTCCAAGGAATACGTTGTTTCGTCTATCTAGACGATATAGTGGTATACGGATATGATCTGGACGATCATAACAATAAACTACGGGACGTGTTCAACTGTCTTAAGGAACATAATTTAAAACTTCAACCTAATAAATGTAAATTCTTACGTAATGAAGTGACTTATTTGGGCCATGTGATAACGGACTGTGGAATCAAACCAGATCCCTTAAAAGTTTCTGCTGTCGAATCTCTAGCACCTCCCAAAAATGCGAAGCAACTCAAATCTTTTCTAGGACTAATCGGTTATTATAGGAAATTTATTCCTCGCTTCTCAAAAATCGCCGACCCTTTACACAAACTATTAAGGAAAGATGCAGTTTTTAATTGGGATGCTCTTTGTGACGAAGCCTTTCATATTTTGAAGAAATCAGTGTCTCAGTCACCTATATTGCAGTATCCTAATTTCGAGAAAAGGTTCTATGTAACTACAGATCCTAGCAACAATGCAATAGGCACAGTGCTTTCGCAATATGGTGATTCTAGTCAGTGTGACCTACCAGTCGCTTTCGCGAGTAGGGTACTCAATAAAGCTGAGAGAAACTATTCCACCATTGAGAAAGAGGCACTAGCTGTGGTGTGGGCTACTAAACAGTTTCGACCGTATCTTTACGGAAGGCAATTTACTGTGGTTACAGATCACAAACCGCTCGTTTGGATCTTCAATTTAAAAGATCCATCGTCCCGTATAATGAGGTGGAGAATTCAGCTGGAAGAATATAACTTCAATGTAATCCATAAATCGGGGCATCTTAATACCAATGCAGCTGCGTTATCTCGTTTGGAAACTACTGAGGTTAATGTAGGTCCCAAGCGACCAATCATTTAGCTGATACTGGTCCAAACTCATAAATAAAACCAAGCAAAAACTCTCATCTTACACATACTAATTATAATCCAATGTCAGCCAACGACTCTGAATCAGTGAATGAAAATTTTAGCTCATTAAATCGTCCTCTCGAACTCTCGAACGAAGGAGATATCGCACGTGTTCTGAAAGAATACCACAATAATCCTATTGGCGGACACCAAGGCGTATCCCGCACTTTTAAACGTATAAAACAAAACTACAAATGGAAATCGATGTTTAAAGATATAAAAAATTATATTAAATCTTGCGAAACATGTCAAAAAAATAAGAAAACGAATCAAGCGAGAATCTCTATGAAAATCACTACAACTTCGAAAAGGCCATTCGAACGAGTTCCTCTCGATATAGTTGGCCCATTAACAGACTCCAACAGTGGAAATAAGTACATCTTAACCTTCCAAGATGACTTAAGCAAATTTATACAAGCTGTCCCAATTCCAAATCAAAAGAGTAGTACAATTGCGGAAGCTTATGTCCGTAAAATAACATGTATTTTTGGTACTCCTACCTACCTTTTAACTGATCAAGGTTCTAATTTCCTAAGTGAGTTATTCAAAAACACCTGCAAACTGTTAAAAATACGTAAAATTCAAACTTCTCCTTATCATCCTCAATCTAATGGATCACTTGAACGATGCCATCGAACTTTGGGTGACTATCTACGTAGTTATGCCACTAAAGATCCCGACAAATGGGACACCTGGATCGATTATGCAATTTTCTGTTACAACACCACACCACATTCTGCAACCAAACTCACCCCGTATGAAGTGCTCTTCGGAATGAAACCTGAAATCCCAAGTTCTTTAACTAAAACCGTCGATCCTGTTTATAATTACGACAATTATGTTATAGAACTGCGGGCACGACTGCAAAACTCTTATCAGCTCGCTCGCGAGAATCAAATTAAAGCCAAAATATGGTCCAAAAGCTATTACGACAAAGGGACTAAGCAATCAAGCTATTCTATAGGGGACAAAGTTTTGCTCCAATCTCAAATTAAAAAGAACAAAAAGCTAACCTCCGTATATGAAGGTCCTTATGAAATCATTAAAACAAATTCACCAGAAACATCTGTGATAAAAATGACCAGGAGGACCAAACTAGTTCATAACAACCTACTCAAACCCTTTATTAGCTAAATCTTATTAAAATATTAATTTCTTTAAAATTATGATACATTACCACGGGTAAAAATTAAAAAAAAAAAATGTCAATTAAATTGTCGCACCATTGCTGCATCCCATTATGTTTTGATAATCTCTCTCTTTAATAATTGCTGCTCAAGAAGTTGAAGTTTTGTCCTTCTTCCCTCAAAAGGGAACCTCTTAATTAATTACTGTAAAGCGTTCGTATCTTTTCTAATTAATCGACTCCGAACTAATTTCGTTTGCAGGACTATCGCTATTATCCTAGTCTGTGCCATACTCTCAGGGCAGAGTCAAAACCATCACACACTGAATCCGATAAATAATGCCAGTGGTATCTACTTCGAGGAAATGGGAGCATTAGGGAAATGTACATCTTATTGGAAATTTATCATCATGTTTGACTTCGCACCTTTTGAACATGAAGAGTATATTCTATTACGGAGATATATGACTCTAATATCCTTATGCGAGGAATTAAAAAGGCACTCTCCTTGGGAAACTTGCAGAATGACAATCCAAGTCATTAACTCCACACTAAACGAGATAACCGAAAACAATAACATTCTTAAGCAACTCTTTCATTAACCGTCAAAAACAAAACGAGGAATTATAAATAGTATTGGAAGACTTTTTAAATTTTTGTTTGGCACCATGGACGATGAAGATGCTGAAAGAATCCAATCGAATCTAAAAATTCTTAAGAACAACGAAAATAAGCTTCACCATATTATCAATTCCCGTACTTCGCTAATCCTCAATACAGTTGAAACATTAAATAAAAATCAAAACATAATAAATAATCAAGTGCAAGAATTAACTGAAGCCTTCCAAAATCTCAAAATAGAACCGAATTCGTAAGAACGCTTCACATATTTGATGAAATAGCTAACTTAATGACTCTAACTATGACTCAATTTATCAAAAAGCAAGCTGAATTAACTGATATCATACATGAAGCCAGAATAGGAAAGCTCGACAAGCATTTGCTCAATTCTATGGCATTCCTAAATGCTTTCAAAGAGGTACAACTTGAGTTACCCCAAGACTTGCGATTTCCACTTAAGCCAACACTAACAAACTTAGAATTATTCGACGCATTTGCCCAAGTGCAACCCTTGTATGCTCGCAATAATCTAACACTACAAGTTTCAATACCGTTGATTAGCGACTTTTATCAGATTTACAAGCTAACCAGCATACCTGTCGAACACAAAGATGGCTACTATTATTTTATTAAACTCAACTCAGACCTAATGGCCATAAATGAGAAACGAAAGAATTATATATTTCTAAACAGAAACGAACTAGACAAATGTGTTAATATAGATGAAAATATGTTTGTTTGTACACAAAACTTTCTAATATTCAATCACAACGCACAAAATTGCTTAATAAAGTTTATTTTGAATAATCAGGATATATCGACTTGTGAAATAAGACGGTTTAAGGCTTTCCAAGAAACGTGGCATCCACTATCTAAACCTAATACTTGGCTCTACGTCCTTCTAAAAGAATTAAGTTTTAGAGTTGTTTGTGAAAACATAGCTTATTCAATCAAAATGCACCAAAGTGGAATATTAGAATTAAAACCAGGTTGTACAGGTGCAACAAGTCAAGTAAATTTAGAAACTGTTAAAATTCTGAAGGACGTACGACAAACTTTGTACCAATTCAATAATTCATTACTTGATGAAGATTTCAATTTTACAATTTCACATGAAGAAACTCCAACAAAATTTCAAAAAAACATTAACATGGAGAAAGTAAATCTAGATAAGCTTAATATAAGCCTAAATGAATTAAAGCAAAAACAAGAAGAAAATATTGAAGACATAGTTCCGACACCACCACCGACGAATATAGGTTTCATTGTAGCCGTAACGGCACTCCTTATAATTTTATTTTTAAATATAATGTATTTCATTTTAAAAAGAACAATCAAGTGCAAAATTGTAATAAATCGCTCTGTTGAGAGTTCTAATCCTGTCAATTAAAAAAAAAATTATAATTAGAATTAATAACAAAATGTGTTTTTCTATATGTACACGTATATATTAATGAATTAATTTTAGTTTTCTTTATTCCAGTGCATTTCTGGCACATTTACAAGGATTTTGTTTTAATGAAAAATTGTTTAATTCAGTTTTCTTATGAAACACCTTTATTCTTATATATCAATTCAGAATTATAATAACTTTTTATTATCATCTAAAAGATTAAATTTTAGAAAATTTCATTGCTTTGTACTATATTTTAGAAGAAGTAGGTCACTCTTCACAGGGGGGAGGAATGTAGTGAAGCATATTCCCGAGCATATTCCCACACGTGTCAAGTACTATGTATAATAAATATTCAATTTTATTATCGGGTCAAGTACCTTACTTATTTTTCCACGCATATCTTACAATATCTAATTTCATACCCAAAGTCCAAAAATAACTAACTAATCACTTTCCACACTCAAGTGCACCGAATAAAAATGCAATGCTAAGCACTTTGGACACTTTTCTCAGATTACAAGCAAAGCAAGGGACTATGCCTCACTACACAAATCCGGCAGTGTGATCAAGAACATAAAGCGAACGAGTCGTGCCTGGCGTGTCGCGAAACAAATATTTGTAATAAAGTTTAAAGTCCAAATTGTACACACCATTGAAATCCCGCACAACACATTCCACTGTAAGTGAACACGCATAACTGCGGTAATCTATTCTCTGAGAAAATTTGTATACATTTTTATACATTATATACCTTTATAAAAAGAGAGGTCTGTATATGAAAAGGTCTAAGCAAAGCATTCTATGTGACTTCGTTACAGTTCTAGTAGAAAACCATAAACATGGAAGAAAGATGAGGTTGGTGTGTTTTCGAATGTAGAAGCCAACTGAAAAAGTTTAATCAATATTGCGCAAAGGACTTTTACTTACCGAGATCTTTGGTTTAACTGTGAAAAACGCTATTATTGGTCTGAAAACGCCGACTTAGACCAATCGTACAAAGGAGATGTACCTAGGTGAAGTTGATACCGGAAAATAATTTTATGAAAAGTTACATGTGAAAAAATTAACCGATGGGCCAGAACAGCTCAACAGGGAAGGAATGAGAATGCTTTTAACGTTCTAACTATGTTTTACTAAAGGAAACAAGAAAACGGTGCAAACTTTTCCAATTAATGTTGGTGCACCACTCACAATTAAGAAATATCTCAAATTAAACTGCTAGCGAATAGTAAAAGTGTAGGAATCGACTACATCCCATTCAAGTTTTAAAAAGTAGAATCAATCATATCATCAACCTCTCTGAAAGGACATGAAATTCATATATGTGTATAGAGTGATAATACGTGTATCGAAGAGAGTACTTTCTCGACACAGAAAAGTTACAATTTCTAAAGTCCAGTCCACGCTAAAGAAGCAGTACATAAATAATTTACAAAAAGTTTTCTGCCATTTAAAGTGAAAAACAGTGAAAGTCGTATTTCTTTGATTTGGATAAAGCTAAAGACCAACTACCGATCGAATAAATAGCACACAATAGTCTGAGTTTAGAAAGGACGCTTGTGTAGATATCGTAAAGCAGCAAAACATCAGAATACCGATTCCTCTTTGAAACAGCTTTTCTCAATTACAAAAAACAAACTGCAACTCAGTGGATACAATTTACATTTTGAAAACAACATCCGTTTCGAAGTTATAGGGTCATTAATAATTTAATAATTGACCTCGAAACACATTGTAACTTCCTTGTTATACAGCCTATGAAGGTGATTTGTCGCTCAAATGATTGTTAACCGTCTCTCTTTCAAAGTTTGTAAAAAAACTAATTTTCTTTAAATTTAACAATTTTTTCCTACATTCAACCGTGTTTTAGATAAACCTGTTTCCATGATGCTTAGATTCGTTAATTTCGATAATGACGATAGAAATTCCGAAAAAGTTTTATGGAATTGCACGCAAAGGTGGCAAAGTTATGAACATTAGGGCCCTTAACGGTTATGGGGCTTTTTGAAAATATCTTGAAATAATTGTTAACATTTAACATTTTTTAGTACTATGTAACTGTTATAAAACACTACTAAGAATTTAGAACATAAGATAAAAATAATTTATTAAACTATTACCGAAGACTTAATGAGCCATCGCCCTCGAATCACACAATAATTTTCGACGATTTTAATATGCCAAGCGTTAGCTGGGAACCTTCTTCCGACTTTGATGGTCCTCTATCTCGGCTACACATATGCGCATATTATATACTTTCTTGACACAGTCGCCGCTACAGGTTTGGCGCAATGCAGCGATGTTTCAAACAGATCTGGTAAAATTCTGGACCTGGTATTCTCGTCTTAATCGAGTTCGACTCCTTTGGCTCCTGAATCCTGTCATCATCCGGCTCTTCATGTTTCTGTCTGTTTTGACTATGTTAATATAGACTCTTCTTATTTAAATAATAATTTTTTTTAATTTCAGAAAGGCTCTAACATTGGTCGAATATTCTTAACGAACGGGATATTGGTAGATCTGTCGATCCTTTTTATAATACTCTCTATATTTGTTTTATGCAACGTGTGCCGATCTGTGCATCTCAAAATTCACACGCATCTCAGCCTTGG
Source organism: Dioctria linearis (assembly GCA_963930735.1). Classification (NCBI taxonomy): domain Eukaryota; kingdom Metazoa; phylum Arthropoda; class Insecta; order Diptera; family Asilidae; genus Dioctria; species Dioctria linearis. The sequence goes on from OZ005740.1 coordinate 64,930,580, forward strand.
CTGAACAGCTCCTTACGGCACTTAAAGAATCTGAAAAATAAAGCATGGAGGAGGGTCATGGAAGTACGCTGTGATTATTCCTCTACACAAGAAGGGAACAAATCGGACGTTTGAAACTGTAGACCTATTGCTAACTTGTGCAATGTTGCGAAGATTTTTGAAGCCCTCGTCACGTCAGTGATATGCTTCACTTTTACTGTAAACTAATATTGGGTTCTTTCGAGCATGGTTTCTTGCAAGGAGAGTCAACCACGACTAATCTATTAGAGTTCCTTCACTATTGTATACAAGCCATTGAGTCCGGTAAGTAGTTTCCAAATGAAATTTAGCGCACAGGTTCCGGCCTGACCTTTGCTAAGCTAGTCAAAGATTACATTAACTAGTTATTAGATAGTGGATTGGTATTTATTCTCAGATATTAAAATTCTTGTTGAATTGTTTTAATTAATTCTTAATTTTATTTATTTATTTTATCTTTTCTTGTCTTTTGTTTTTAATTGGTTGTATTTTTATTATTTACTTATTTTTTATCTTTTCTTTTCTTTGCCCTTTATCTTTAAGTTCTCTTTTTCTTTTTCATCTTTGGATATCCTTTTTTGTTTTTTTTCTTTCTGTATTTATCCATTTATTTATTTATTTATTATTATATTTATTTTTATTATTATTTTCTTTTTATTATTCTTTGTTGAGATAGCAAATACCTCTGGTGTACCTCACGGTGCTATCCAGGCCCTACACTTTTTATTCTGTATATAAATTATATATCGTTACTTTTACCCAATTCCAGAATACTTTGTTATGCGCTCGATGCCAAAATATTTAGTGTTATTAGTTCCTATGTCGACGTTGCCTTAGCCATTTTTCATATGTGGTGCTCCAGTAATCGTCTTCCTCTGAATGTTGCTAAATGAACAACCATGACTTTCGCTTGCAGAAAGTGTCCCATTCCCCTCGGTTATATTCTGGACAGAGATTCATGGTCCAGGGTCTGGACAGAGATTCATGGTCCAGGGTCGTCATTGTCCAGGATCTGGGTGTGATTCTCAATTCCCGCCTTTCTTTTGACGATAACATCGACTACATAGTCAGTAGTGCCAGCTGAATTTTGGATTTTGTTAAGAGATGGTCCAAGGAATTTGACGACCCTTGCATCGCTAAACTTCTGTACTGCACCTTTGATAGGTCGATACTGGAATATGGCAGCCCCATCTACTCCCCTTATTACCAAGTAAAGATCAATCGCATTGAAGCTGTTCAACGCAGATTCCTCTGATTCGCACTCCGCGGCCTACTTTGGAGTGACCCGGTAATCATGCCTCCTAAGGTGGATCGTTTGAACTTGTTGTCCTTGCAGACGCTGGAAAATTGTGCTAGTTTTCGATATTTTGAACGGCTCAATAAATTTTCCACTTTTGTTAAGCTCAATTGTTGTATCAACCCCGAGTATGTTGCTCAGAGGACAAAACTTTCTCCATATTTCTTACCATTGAACCACCTACGGTGCGAATGAGCCTTTAATCTCAATGTTCCGTTATTTGCTGAGCATTTTGAACGTATTAATTTAAATTGTTCAAGACTGCTACTAAAAAATCGGCTCAAATTTAATAATAGTTGAGTTTATTTGCTTTCTTCTTTTGTTTTAGCAGTTTTCGCAATTTTTGCATCGAATAATTTTATTTTATTTGAGTTTTTTTTTATAATTGCTTGGTCTTATTTTTGTTTTTTTACTTTGCTTTACATTTTTTTATTTTTAGTTATTTTTTTTGTGATAACAACTGTAGTAATCTACGAATCTCGAAATAAATAAATAAATCTTTGATAAGAGTCCCTAAATAGTTTTATTTATTTTTTTCGTCTCATAATAACAGTCTTAGTAGACTTTTATACTTTTATCTCAGTGCTCAGTGCACAGACTTTTATTAATTAAAGTCTTTTCATAAAACTTCCATAAGGCTTTTAATATTTTAGTCTCAAAATAACAGTCTTAGAAGACTTTTATAAATTTTAATCATTTCATAACTGTTACCAAAGACTTTAATTCATTTCTATTTTACAATCCGTTATAATAGTTATAGAAGACTTTTATTTATTTAAATCTCATGTGGATCTATAAGAGATCTTTTATTGTTGTATATCTTGGTATTTGGTTTTGAATTTTAGTATTCGGATAGTCCGCATATTCTGGTATCCGGATATCCGCATATTAGCAAAATCCAATACCAAGATCTGCAACAATAAAAGATCTGTGATAGATCCATTATGAGACTTAAATAAATAAAAGTCTTTTATAACTATTATAACTGATTGTAAAATATTATAGTCCCGATCAGATTTTCATCGAAAAATTGAAAAGATAAAATCTTACTATTCTGACGTGGTCTATCAACTGACTGCACAAAGTTGAGCAACAACTTATCATGAGAAGAATCGTAAATAATATTTATTGCACATAAAATCATTAGTTGATATTTATTTTTTGCGTCGAATTAGTTTATAATATTCTCAAAATGACAAGCATTCCTGTCATTTCTTTTTCGGTTTACACAACAGCCACATTTGACAATCTTTCTCTTTCTTGACCCATTGTAGATCACAGGTAATTTTCCTTCACATGAAGCTATCATCATTGGCAATGTTACAAAAACTGACGGCGATTTCGACATTAAGATAGGATTCTTGGAGGCTATAGTCGTGAATGGATTGAAGCAAATCCAAAAGGGACTTTTCTCAGACTATTGGCGTACATTTTGCTCTTCTGTTGTGACAATATTGGGATCACTCATAATTTTGTGATTCAAATAGTGCGAGCCGCTTCTTTTTTCTGCTGGTTATTGGCTGGTATATCCATATCTTCAGCAAAATTCCACGCCAGGATCATGAACCAATCTCAGCTTTGTCAAGCGGGTAAATTCAAATCCAGAACAAAAGAATGTAGTTAACAGTTAAAACTCAAAAATAATTTATATTTGTCAAAGGCAAATGTTTTTAATATTATTTTTTTCGCCCGTGTTTTGTGTGTGAATTTTTTTTCAACGTGTGCCACACTTGCCTTACTCCTGATACAGCTGTGTAAGTAAAATTGTAGTTTCTACAGAGAAACCCTGTTTTAGTTTTAATTTTAAGTGTGAAAGAGCCAACCACTCTTCACATATTCTGTGCGTAGATATTTCCTGTATAAATGTCTTCTTCCTTTATTCTTATTTAGTACGGAATTCAATATTCATAGATAACGTTCTCTTCCTCACGTTGTGCTGGGCTCAGTAGGATATCAGCATAATAATTTGTGCTGCTTACCTCTTATAAAAAAGTCTTTTTTGAACACCCTTGATGGGCTGGCTTGTCATTATTTTCCCGGACCGATTTGAAGACCCAGTCCAGCCCTGTCTGTGTCTGTATGTGTGTGCGTGCATTCATTCATATGTGTGGGAAAGTGTAGCTCTCTACTTCGACGCGTTCTCAGGCAGTGCCCGAATAAATAGTACAACAAGAAGTTTTTATATAGCAACCCTACGGCGAAGTTGCCCGAATGGTCCCATTATTGAACTGTATTTACAATTTTTATGAAAACGTCTTGTACAAAATATGAGGTCTCCACTTTTACGGCTTCTCAGGCAGCTACCAAGTATACTTATAGTAAAAACCAAAAGTTTTGCATGGCAACACCAAAAAGGGTCGCCCTATTTGGTCCATTTTTGAACCTGTATTCGCAATTTCCATGAAAATGCCATGTACAAAATTCGAGGACTCCACGTAAATGCGTTCTCAGACAGTTTCCAAATATACTATAGTGCAAATCCAATATTTTGTAAGGCAACATCAAGGAGGAATTGCCCGATTCAGCCTGTTTTTGTAATTTTATTTACTATTGCTATGACAACACGACGTAACATATTTTAGTTCTCCACGTCGACGCGTTCTCAGGCAGTGTCCAAATGTATAGCTAAAAACAAAAGTTTTGGATGGCAACACCAAGAACCCGATATAGTCCATTTTTGAACTTAGATTTGTAATTTTTATGAAAACGCAGAGTAAATTTCTGGTCAGAGTCGACCTTCGAGAGTCAGTTTTCGAGAGTCGAGTTTGGTGAGTCGAATTTCCAGAGTCGAGTTTTGAGAGTCGATTATCGAGAGTCGAATTTCGAGAGTCGATTTGGAGAGTCAACTTTTGAGAGTTGAGTTTCGGAGTTGAGTTTCGTGAAGCGCTTTCGAGGATCTAGTTTCGAGCGTATGACTAAACAGTAGATAATAAAATATATTAAAAATCTTTTAAAATAAATAACTTTTGTAAATAAAATACGCTAAAAAGTAAACAAATAATTTGTTTCTTTCTCAGTGATATAAACAAGAAAGGTTTAATGCAAAATAATAAATGCTACAACTCAGATTAAATCTTAAAAGTTTGGGCATCCATAACTATAATCACAATTGTCTAACTGTAAATCATGCTCAAACTTTTAAGATTTAATCTGAGTTGTGGCATTTCTTATTTTGCAATTTTTCTTGTTTATATCACTGAGAAAGAAAGAAATTAGTAGTTAATTTTTAGTGCATTTTATTTACAAAATTTATTTATTTCAAAAGTTTTTTTAATATATTTTATTATATATACATATAAGTGCACTTAATATCATTCAATTTTTGGATTATGGCGGTAATGGAATATTATTTAATTGAATTAATTTATTCTTACTTAGTTTTTACTTCAAGGAACATTTGACGGACTTAGTTTGCGGAACTCATATAAAAAAATGGAGTAAATTATGCAAGAAATTATTTCAGTTTGGTCTTGGTATACAAAGTTCAGAAAAGTGAACAGTCAAAGTAATATAAAGATTACCATTAACATTTTACTATCTGTGGATGAATTTAAATGTTAATAATCTTAGTGCATACAAACTGAGAGATGTGATTTGATAGTTATTTGAAACATCTATAGGAGCCTAAAAAAACCCATGGCATCAACTTTTAAGTAGAACCCTTGTTTTGACATCACTCCTTGTGTTAAGATTGTAAGACTATCTGTTGTTGACTCTGATGTGAATTCTCGTGGGGAACATAGACATCCACGTTAAATTCAGCCTGCCGGCTTCAACATGTGGATTATATCTATTACCTTACAAAGAATTTTTTAGTTGTACTTGTGGCGTCAATAGATAATAATTTCATCGTAGCCATTCTATTTAGCTTTGCGCTTTAATTTTTAACATTGATATGGCTCTTCAACGCTGATTATTTACTTTTCGTTTAATTAAGAATATCATTGGAGAAACGTGTTATGTTTCAGATTGTCTGCCGGCAGTAGGTCGTGCATGTTTTTGTTTTACTAAAAAGAAAAAAAAGAAGTGAGTTTTGAAAAAAGTCAGTTCGCTTTGAAATAAATATTAGAACGGTTTTAAAAAAAAAATAAGCTTTATATAAAATATTATTAATCATACATCTTGTCAATTAAGAAAAGTTATAATTATTAATTGTATCAGAAACTATTTGTTTTTTCTTAACTGTGTACGTAATTGTTAAAAGTTGTATTTATCCATTGTGGTTTTCATTTCTTAAATAAACCTGTGTGATTGTGTTAATGACAAGTGTCTCAATAATAGTATCCAGATATTCCACCGGATTTATTAATGTTATTCAGGGTGTATACTGACCCTGGTGTTTGGAGTGGGGAATAATACTACAACCCCACATACTTACATATACATACATGATAGCCAAAAAAAATTTGAGTTCCGTACTCCGGCCGTTTATCTAGTTCTCAATCAACTTAATTACTGTTGGTAACTACTTTCGTCCCATGTTTTTTAATGGCTGAAATGCTAATGACCATTATTTTTGGTAATGCAGTACTCAAATTCTGTATCAGCAAAGAAATTCTCCCAGTCGTGTGTTGTACTTTAGTACGCACTGTTTAAAATCTGGTTGAGATATCAAAAACCCTAGCGGAGTTCTTTAAATATTTATTATTATTTAGTTTTGGAACTTCTTTTAGAAGCTTAGCCAGTGGGGTAGAATTTTAGTATTTTAATATTTTCAACAAATTGAGCGAAACTTTCGTAGCAAGCTCTTTGTTCCATTTTTCGCAAAATCCATAAAATTTTTCCCGCTTAACTTAAGTTAATTTGAAAATTTCTTTCAATATCTCTCCCATTTTTCTACAATATATATGTAGCATGAAATATTTTAGGAAAAACTTTTTGGCTTAAATTTAAGCAATTTTTTACACTACACAATTTTTATCTAAAAGAAAGAGTAAGATATAAGTAATATCCATTTTCCTACGAATATTACAAAATTCTGCTCAGATTTAAATTTTCTCCTTTCAAGCTACAGCTACAGTTACCCGAGAAGCATTACATCAATGTCACATGAGTAATAGCAGAGACGTAAGCCAATTTAATAATAAGTCGAGGAATTTTGAATTAACTTTCTCATGTACATCAAGGTCGTTAAATTAATAGACTTCTCGCTTTCCAATTTCATAGGAGATTAACTTTTATAGATATTGACGAGCAGAGGGACGATGAACTTAATCACTATTTATAACTGGGAAATATCATTGAAAGTGGAACAAATGAAATGGGGTTTTACTAATATTGAATCGATGCGAATTAATACAAAGTAAGCATTTTTAATAATTTGACCATATTTATTCTGGAAGAATTCTAGAATCTAGGAATATTTAAAAGTTCCAAGCTGGAATATTGAATGATGCATAGTAGCCTGTTTATAATTTACAATCATTCATGTAACAACTGTTAATTTCCATCCATAGGAAAATAGTATTCTACCAGAAATACCAGAAACTAGCTGATTTTGAGAGAAAATGGTTCGACGGTTTATTTTTAAATATTGATAAATTTTAAGCAATCCGAGATACTTATCTTTATGGATACACTATTAATGTTCATTGTTAATTGCGTTTAGCTTTCCATATGGATTTTTAGTGACATTTGACACAAAGCTCATGCTTGTGACTGTGATTGCCAAGGAAATTTTTGAAAATTACTTCCATGGCGGAAGACACTTTTCTTAATTATGTGGGATACTCAAAAGATGTTGATGCACTAAATTGAGGTTCCCTAATTTAGGTAATAGCATATCCTCTGTGATACAATTTACTTTCTTTGAAAATTGTCCTGCTTAGTACTTGGGTACGGTTTCCAATATCCATTCTAGTAAGCGAATCCTTGCTAAACTCCAATATGCAATTTCGTCCACGGTTGTAATACCTGGTTATAGGCTTTTTTCGCAATTACTGATGGGATCGCGTAGGATGTGGTGTGGCTATATTTGTCAAGGATTGTCAATAGTAGTTAATTTTTCTCCCCTGATGGGTGTTGAGTTTCTATGTGTGGAAGTTAGTAATGGTCCACCGAAATCCTTAAAATCCTCAGTGTATTCCCATCCCGATTATGATAGTGATGCTAACGTATGTAGTCGACTTTACCGAAGTTTTCTCCAAAAGTGCTCGCAAGTACTACAATGATACTATCGGCGGTTACCTCCACGTTAATTCTTTGCACCATTCTGCTACCTTTGAAAACCTCAGACCTTCTACCCAATCCCTGCACCTTATCATTGGCTACAATCTGGTCAGCTATTTTAACACCTCCAACTCACAGATTTTACATTGGCGTGTTGGTCAGAATGCGAATGAACGGATCTGCATGTTCAAAGATTCCAAGAATTTGGTTAAACCACATGGCAAGAAGAATGACTCTGTTAATTTATGTCCCTCCACAGACGACCAAGTTGCCATTCCAAATTACATGATATAGGTACTATCTGTTTACTAAATATGTTCCTCCTCGCTCAAGCACGCGTTTGGCGGAACGGTTGTCCATGGCTTACTCTTAAAATTGAGAGCATGATCGCCCAAAGAGATTCGCTATAGGATATTCTTAAATTCAGAAAAATAAAATTAATTCCATATTGAGGGTGTTCAATCTTCGTCTTCTCTTTCTGTTATTTTCAAGAGAGTTAATATTCTAGTCAGACTCTTAAGATATTATCATCTTCACTGACCGAGACCGCTTCCATTTCTCCTTGTGGTTCTTTCCTATGTCCGCGCTGTTTCCTCTTCTTACCACCCAATTCATGTGGAATAAACTTGAAGAATTGGTGGTAAATTGGAGGTATAAATGGAAGGAAATCCATTAGATTCTTGTACTTAGCTAATTTAATTTTATAGCCCTTTCGAACAGTGGAGTAAGTTCAACATGGGCTGCTCTGCCAGTTGTTTTTTTCATGTCATCCGTACAACTGGAATATCTGCATTGACAGTTTGTTTATAGAATGGTCAGTAAGGTATAGACTTTTCAAAATGCACCCACTACACTTGTCGTATGCCTGATATGTTACATTTCATCAGCACTGTCATTGGTTGAATTGATTTTAAGCCTTGCTTTAACCTAACTACCGTAAATTACCTGCTGAATTTCCATTCAATGGTACACCAGTCATCAGGAACATTTCTTTTTGGCCTTTTCTATGATCGGACAATGTTGGTCGCACTCCATGAAAGTATGGCCAGATACTAAGAATCTGTGATCAACGAATTTAATAGGTGTTATTGACTACATAACACCAGAACTTAATGATGATTTTGTTTTGTCCGCCAGCATTATAGCTGAAGCCCTCAATGTGGGTAATTGTAGATGGAAAGTTGATGATAAACCGCAGGAGACATGAGATAATTTCCTGAGAGCCTGTTGAGGCTTTATTCTTAGATCACATGAACATGATTCCTGATCCTGAACTCCGAAATTATATGTCCACAATTGTCTCAGGTAATAGACTTTACCACGATATGAAAAAGGGGTTGGTAGTGTCCTTTGCAAATCAAAGCAAAATGCTATATGATCAGGTGAGCTTTTCGCTAGTTCGTTAGCGTTTTTCTTAGCTGCTCTCACCGCATCGGCTTTCCTAAGTGTACCTCCTTTAATGTAGCGGGATATTTTATAATATTTTCAGAAGTTGCATTTTTTACTGTATTATTAAGTTTGTCGTCGTAACTGTATTAAAAGGCTGGTGCCAAAACGGATTGTGAAAGCTAAAAGGGAAAAAAATAATAACAGGCAAGGACCAGATGGAAAATGTAGTTAAGGTTATAATTAAAATAATTAAAAGAAAAAGCAAAAATTAAACACAAAAAAGCTATGCAATGGGGCTGGAGCGAATATCTAGGTAGACTGATGCCAAAATTTATCCCAGACTGAATTAATTCCCGAAAAAATATTAAAAGGTATTAGCTGCAGCTGTGAAAGTGGTAGTGATGAACAAAGATGTGACTGCCGAAACGCGGGTGAAAATGTACCAATTTATACAGTAATTGTAAAGAATACTGCTCAATTAGAGATAAAGAAATATTTGAAGACGTAAGTGATTTAGAAGATGAAGAGTTAGCAAGTTTTTATATTGAAATCGAGGAGCTCGAAGACGTCAATAAGTTCGGAATTTGAAAATTTTATTGATGAAGAAGAAGAACAACCACAATGTAAAAGATACAAAACTCATTAGAATTTTATAATTTCTCATAAATTTGTTAGTTTTATAAAAAAATATGAATGAATTAATTGTTCTACTTAATAACGTATTCAAATATACCTAAAACAGATTACTCATCGTTATACTATTTATTTAGTGAAAAAATAGTAAAATATACGTTAATAAAATTCCACGCTGGTCCAGCGAGTCTTAACTCTAGCTTACGACTTTCATGCCAGGAAGATTTCCGCCTCTGTCTTCAATAAAATGCATTCAGGTTTAGTAATATTACATTAAAGTAAATTCTGTCATTGAAATTTAATCCATATTTACGTAAATAATAAAAAAAAAATGATAATCATAAAAAGCTTAAAAAATTCATGATCCGAAAAGTCATATTTTTTATTTTCCTCAATTTTAAGCGGTTGCTTCAAAAATAAACCATCAACATATATTGATCATTTTAAAGTAGACATTTCAACGGTTAAACGAGCCCAGGTTGAATATTTAAAACTATTTAAAAACACCAATACATATTTTCGTGGAAGATTTTGGTATTGTTTTCGAAAATTATAAATATATCGAAGACTACAGTTCTCTGAGGTTCCAAAAAAATTTTGTGCTTATTCAATGCAAAAAAAATGGTATAAGTTCATAAAATTTGAAGTCATTTGAATTATTTTTACGAGAGAAAAAAATAAAAAACTGAAAAATCGGTTTTCAGACATTTTCTCGAAAAATTTGAGGTTATGTTGAAAAATGCCTTATATGAAAGTTTTATATATTTTAATTATGTATAACTTTGGCGAATAGCAGTTTCCGCTTAGGAAGTCAGAATTCGTCAAAAATCGCAAAAAACCACTTTCAAACCTCTTAGCACACCTCCACCCTCCATTAAGCAATTTCACTTTATCTCGTGTTTAATTTTTGTTTTTTCTTTTAATCATAACCTTAACTAAATTTTCCGTCTAGTCCTTGCCTGTTGTTAATTTTTTCTCTTCAAAAAAGTATTGGCACTAGTCTATAAGGCAATATAGTGGCCGACAGCAGACGGCCACTGAATTCCTATGTAATACAGGATTCATAAAACGTTCATGGAGAAAATTGAACCTTATTATTATTGCAAAAGCTGTGGGCCCTCAAAACTGTGTTTAACCCTTATGGTGAACAGTAAAGGAGTATAAGTGCACTTGCACCTTTTTGCCTCTGAACAAAAACTCCCGCCGGAATTTGGGATAGGAATTTAGTGATATCCCTTTGTCACAAACATTTTGGGTATATGTAATTTGCACTTATGCACTTATCTCAATTCTTAACAAAATGTTACTTGTATCCCTCTGCTTTTGAGCCCCTCAATTGAGTTCTGATCCTCCGCCTAAGAAGCTATCCATATCTCTATACTACTCCTATTGTAGCTTTGTTCCCGGAAGTCTGTAAGCATCGAAAGAAATTAAATTTTGGCGCTGGATCATAAATTGATAGATATATGTATAAAGAGAATTTTTTCCGACGAATATTTTTTTTGGGCGAAGTCACGTTTCAAGGGTTAAGCAGCATAAATCTACATGCTCATCAGCATGATTTCACCATACTTTCATTCGCTAAGGTAATTAATGTTTAGTATTTTTTTGAAAGTGAACAGAGGATATATTAAAATCAAATGAATAACTTTCTATTCGATCGTTATTAAAAAGTAAAAGAGGGTTGAAGTATAAGCTGACTTTGCCAGATAAAAGTGCAATTTTGCTGATAGTGACGAAAGGTAATGTGTTTTCATCACAGATTAAGGCTAATTTAAGTCTCTCATTTACTTTAACGCACATTAAGTGAATATTTTATGCCAATCTCAATTTATAATTTACAAAACATCTGAACAAACATGCTAGAAGCAGTGAAATATATATAAGCTGGTCAACGTGGAATACCCTATAATTTACGGACGAAAAGAAGTTCAACTTTGGCGGTCCTGACGGGTGGTAATATTATTGCCAAAATTTACGTAAGGAACTAGAAGTTCTAATGAGTTGCAACTTTGGAGGTGGGAGGACTTTGGATCAAATGATAAAATAGCTTTGGCCAACATTCTATCCACAATGATTTGAAAAATGTATATAGGTACATACATTGACCTCTTAGTCTCTTAGTCATATGAAGGAAGGTATTTTGAAAAAAGCTGAATAAATTTCGATTTCAATTTTTCAACAAGATAAAGCGGCCGTCCATGCTGCAAGAGTCGTAAGAGCACTTTTCAAAAGCAGAAATGTTGCGGTTTTAGGACGGGCGGAAAGGAAAGTGTACTTAAGGCTCATTGATTCCCTTTGCAGAATCTTTTACAGGAAAGCATATGAGCTCAAAAATGATAGAAGAAGGGCCCGTTGTAAAATTTTGAATAATTATCTAGAAAAACTAATTACGTAATTCAAAACCAAAGGAAATTTGTTAACATGCGCATTAAAGGAAATGGGAATGCACATTTTAGATTCGATACCTCCAGACATGACACATTTTTTCACATAGTAAGTTATTTTCCACGACTTACCAATTCCACGTAGTCAAGAAAGTCAGTCAAGCTACATCTGATCGCTAAAACTTCCCGCTCCCCCTTAATTCAAATAAACATTGTTATTAAAATATGTTCAGAGCATCATAAGCATCGCTTAAGATATGTCTCATGTCTGGAGGTGTCGGGCCTAAAGTTGTATGAAAAGTGGTCCTTCCTCTTTGTGTTTTTTTTTATCTTGTAATTAGTATTTTTTTAATGGGTGTTATGAATTATTTTTTTTTTATGAATTATTTTTAATATACAGTAATAGTAAGACAGAAGACTCAAATATATTTTCATTACAATAGAAATTAGAAATAACTGAGAATTTTAATTAATATGTACTTAATTGCTTGTAGATTATTTTGTATACCAACCCCTTCCATCCACTTACCCTTCAATAACATTTTTGTTTTACTTTTATCACCTTTTGCAAAACTTGAATGGTTAACGTAAACGTAAACACCCTGTATATTTCCATTAAAACTCAAAACATATTCACCGTTACCAATTTTGTTGGTTGAGGGTGTAATGGGCAGTTGCATGTATCCATTAAATAATATTATCCTATTTCCATTATTGAGCAGCTGCTAGAAAATTTTCCTTTTCGGAACATCGATGTTAAGCTCTGTGGAAAATTCAAGAAAAGCATACAAAAGATATAATTTCCTTTTTCTCAAATACAAGACAAGGGCCTTAATTACTGCAGACAGTTACGTTGTTCGTAATTATCAGTAAAACTCTACGGAGCACACCCTTTTCTGCTAGTATCAAAATTATTCGCCAAGAAGTAGAATGGAGCTGTAGTAACATCCTCCCGACATTCAGTCGGACCAATATCTTATGATGAATTATTGTCAAGAGATGAACGAAAAGAAACACTTTTGCCAACATAAACAGAATTTATAGGTCATCCTGGGACAGGGTGCGCTAGACATTTATCGATCGCCTATTACATTTTAGTAATTGATTGTTTGTCATTAATCTAAAGGTAGGGGGTGCTGTGGCAATATTTTTGGAGATTAAACCCAATACAATAGCATAGAGTACAAGAAACAAAACTCAAAGACTCTTGTGACAGGTGGAAACAGCTGTTATGTCCACACGATTAGACTTTTCCGCCTCCTTAGCTCGCAAGTTGATCACCTACAAATTGCCAATTTAGTGCAGGTAATCTATTTCCAATGAATTATAAATCACTTCCAATAAACATGAAGCAAATAAATTTCACCTTAACTACCTAAATGTCACTGTTGCTGCAATCTTGCCAATGGTCTGGGTTAAAAATAAATAATACAGGAAATTTGTATACCATGCAAATGAATTATGTCGGTATTCCCATAAATTATATCCGAATGTGACCTGACCTTTATGGCATAGTATTTTTGAGCGGCATATTGTGAAGTTTATTGTTATTACCCGATAAGAAGAAAATTTGTTGTCGGTTTTTTTTTTTAGATTATAAGCATAAAATTAAAAAATTAATTAAATTGTTAAAAGGGAGATATATAAGAATGTATGTGTATTTGTTCTTTGTCATATACATATGTATTTGAAAATAATTGATTTATGGAGGGGGCAACTTCTTTTTTGTGGGTTGGATGCAGTGTGTAAAAATTTATATCTACATTATGCAGTATATTTTTAAATATCCTGAATTTAATGTAATTAATATGAATATAAATTAATTGGTATATAAATTAATATGACATCCAATTCCGCGTATTTTGAATTTTTTTTTTTCAAAATTAGTAACAAATAATCAATGGGTTCATTTATTGCTCAATAAATTGGCGCAGTATTTATAAAACTTGAAGAAAAATTGTGTTCATCTGTAATTCACTTCTCCACATATGTACGAACTTAGTAATAAAAAATAACATAAAAAAAATCAAGGAAAATCATAAAAAAGAGAAAATGTGTGCTGTTTGAAATAACTGGAGCGAGATGCTAAAGCAAAAATATTAATTTCACCAATCCATATGAGCTCTATTAATCTAAATTCATTTTATTAAAAAAAAAACAATGTCCACAGAATAAAGCATATGTTCCAAAATTTCAAGAAGTTCGAAAGCGATATATTTCTTATTATTGGCCCCATTCGAAAAGCTGCAAGTGCCCGTGATATGTAAAGGAAAAATAAAACAAGAAAGGTTTAACACGTATTTAAAGCTGAAAGTTACAAAACAGCAATTAATCGACTGTGCGTTGAAAAACTAATTTGTTCTTTTTTTTTTTTGTCCCATCTAAGATTTCATTTGTGCAAATAAGATTCATTTAACATTTCAATGTCATTTGCTTTTTCACTTTACTGAGCTTAAACAATTTATTTTAAACTATTTAACGAGGTTGAGTAATTTTTAATATGTAACTTTAAAAGAAAAAAAATCATAAAACAATATGCCGATTATCATAACACACCATGCCCAAAAAATATTTGGAGGGCAAACGGATTTCCAATTAACCACCTTTTGACCGGAAGTCCAAAACTGGTCAGAGCCTTGATGTTTCAATGGCACTTGTTCAAAATACGATACACAGTTTAAATAGACATAAAGCAGAAAATACAATTTTGCTGTGTTTTATGGATGTCAAAGATAAATTGACTTTAATGGAGTAAAACAATGTTCAGGAGACATTTGTATTATGTTAAAACGTTGGTCTCGAGAGCTCTCGAATCCCACCATTACATTGCATTTGTACACTTGCTTTGTGAGACCCCTTCTTGAACACGCTAGCCAGGTCGGGTCTCTATTTTACGGTATACACATCGATCGTATCGAGTCTGTTCAGCGGAACTTCTTACGATTTGCTCTCAGGCACCTACCCTGGAATAATTCATTAATTCTTCCACACTATGAGGATCGCTTGAAGCTTTTAAATATGCACTCGCTAGAGAAACGTCGTATGGTTGCCGATATAACGTTTGTGCATCAACTCTAAAACGGGAATATTGATTCTCCGTTTTTACTTAACAAAATCTCTTTCCGTGAGATTAGGCACAATTTAAGAAGGCTACCTTTGTTGCATGTTATCTCCTCAAGGTCTAACTTTAGCAAGTATGAACCTGTTAATACGGCTGATCATTTTGTTCTCGACGTTTCTAAGCATATTTTAAAAAAACGTCTATATAATATTTAATCTATTCTGTTTCATGTTTTGGGCATGTAATTTCATCTGTTGTTTGGTTTATGTTTAGCGTAACATACTAATACTAACACCGACTAAGTAAGTGATGAAACGCATATATTTGTTGACCGTTTATTAATTAAACGTGTCCATGCAGCGAGCTTGTGTTAATCTGGTTCTGATAGTCAATAATTAACTATATGTATGTAAGGAAAGCAATGTTATTGACATATATAGGTCGTTTAATATATTTAGTTTAGGCGAATTCATGTGATTTTTAAATCTTCAGAGGTGGCTCGTGGAAATTGCCAATTTTTGTGAAATTTTAAATATTTGAAGGGTTTGCGAAAAAAAACACATTAAAAATTTTCCTTCTAAGGTGCGTATTTCGCGAGTTATGGAAATTCAAAATTTCGCGAAAAATGCTGTCAGGGTCGTCTTTAAAAATTCACATATATTTCGTTATTTACGCTAGGATAGTGAAATATGGCTCATTTAAAGATAGTATTTCAAGCTATCTAAGAGAAACCAATCTTAAAAATATACGCGAAAAAGGACATCAAGGATAAGGATTCTATATTTTATCCTGGAATATCCTGGAGACGTACTTTTGATTTTGTTTATATTTTTGTATTTTATACCTTATATTATCCACTAAAACATATTAAAATTTCAAATTGGGATCTCAACGGGATCAAGAAATAAATCAAGAAAATTTCACATAAATACATTTATAACTACCTACAAATAAAAAAATATTGTTTCTATACATGGTGTCCCGTATGTGGTCTTGCATCTGAGGGCTATAGATAGGCGATGCAGCAAAAAATTGTATGGGAGGTGGGGAAATCCTTACGTTTTTCGAGATAAAATGATTTAAAAATATTTGGGTATGTTTTTATATATCACCCTGTAACTTCTTAACGTTGCAGCTAATGATGATGATTTAAAATTTCGTCTCCTCCGTTTTGAAATTATGGTTCAACATATTTAAAATTTTGGAACTTTAACTCGGTTTTTTTAACTACTATAATTCTCAAAAAAACACGTCATCAACACCAATGTTTCATATGAGATTTAAGAAGCCCAAAAGCTTCCCTTTAAAATAATTTATCACACTCTGTACGTAAAATGTAACCTTTTCTGCGTTTTTCACCCTTTTTTAAGCATATCCATCGACTAGCCCAAAAGCTCATTCCCTAACGATAATTGCCTACTTTCTCGTATTTATGGAATTTTTTCGCTTAGTATGCTTAAGAAAAAGTGCACAAGTGCACAAGTGATAGGTTATTTTAAAGGGAAACATTTGGGCTTCTTAAATCAAATATGAAAACTTTCTGTTGATGACGTGGTTTTGATAAAATTAGTAGTTAAAAGAAACCGAGTTAAAATTCCAAAATTTTGAATATATTGACCCATAACTTCAAAACGGACAGGAAGAGGGGACAAATTTAAAATCGCTGGAAAAGTCCAACTATTATCAATCTAACAAATTTTAAATCATCATCATAGGATGTCACGTTCAGAAGTTACAAGGTGATCTATAAAAACATACCCAAATATCTTAAAGTCCTGTTATCTCGGAAAACGTTAGGATTTCACCCACCCCTCGTACAATTTTTTGCTTGTCTAATCATGGCCTATCTATAGCCTTCAGATGCAAGACCACATACGGGACACCCTGTATAGAAACAATATTTTTAATTCATATTTTTGTTTTCACAAACCCTCCAAGTATGTCAAATTTCAAAAAAATTGGTGACAGTCTAGTCACACTTTTCGTGATTTTTGGTCGATTTGCTATGGAATGATCCTCACAAAAGCTCATTCATAGTATTATATTATATTAATTTAGCTTTTAATTTAGCTTTTGGGATTCAGATTGTGAAGATGACCAAAATTCAATGGAGGGCCAGAAATTGTTCTTGTAGTATAATTTTTCCACAGATAAAATATCCAACGTGATTGAAAAGAAACGTTTTTCGGTGATCAAAAGTCTTTTTGCCGAATAGAACATAGCATTATTTAGCATAGGAAAACTAACGTTAACTCTTAATAGATGTCATCTAAGTGACGAAAATTTTGAAATGCAACTGATGCTACGTATCAATGGAAAAAAGATAAAGTAAGAAGCTGATTCTATGGAAAAATGTAAGTAAAATTTCCTTGAATTGAATTATAACATTTTCAAGTACAGTATTTTCCTTACAGGTTTTACAAGTTGGTGAATTTGTACATTATATTGAGAGGAAGAGAAATGTTGGCTAAGAAAATTAGCAAAAGCTAAATTAATATAATATAATATAATGAATGACTTTTACGTATTTGATTGAAATATCAGTTTCAGTTTCAATTTTAATTAAATCAGATTGTTCTTATGTTATTTAAAACATGGTTTGAGTACGCTAAACTAAAAAAATGAGTCCGCTCAAGCAGTCACTCCACACAAGACTTGAATTCGCTCAAGTCCACTCAAGCAGTGAGTCCGCTCAAGATTGAGTCCGCTCAACCAGAGAGTCCATTCAAATTTCGAGCGATAAACTATCGCTCAACTGTTGAGCGGACTCAGTGATTGAGTGGACTCACTGCTTGAGTTGAGGGATGAGTTGAGTCAAAATCTGAGTCCTTTTCATCACTGATCTGTGAGTTCTCCTCAATGTCTGTCGGAAGTCGCTTAAAAAAAGCTCACCTCCTTCGAAATGTCAGAAATAGCTAAAAAGCTTAACTCCTATGCCATAACGCACTGAACAAGTTAACAGATGCTGGTACTCAGTAAATCTGTAAGGCTTATTTTTCCATCAACTGTGTACAAATCGTATTCAAGCTAGTTACAAAACTGAATTTAAAACTGAATGCAAACTGACTTATAAAAAGACAGAATTCTACTGCGTATATAATGCTTAATTCTCAACTCAATATAACACTGAACCCTGAATGAAAATTAATGTTTCTTGATCCAAGATTACAACTTATTTATATTAAAAATTAGCTTACCTATATCATATCAACGTTCCAGGGTTCAATAATATCTACACAAAAATGCACATCATGACGAAATTGCGAATTGTAAAAGAATTGCAATTCATGACGCAATTGCTATTGATTAGCGTGGAATATGCTTCCGTGCTTTTTTGTGTCGACGTTTGGTTGACCCAATATTGGTTTGCTAATTGTTTACAATTAACAATAATGAAAATTTATTTCGGTTAGCGATGCAATTGAATTCACTTCTTGGACAGTGTGTTGCTTGTATAGTATGGGGAAATGCAGGATTGACCCTTATGCTGTTACAAATTAATGATTTATTTTGTTTATTGGTTTATACAGAAAAGTCAAGAAGACTTTTCGTAGAAAATTGTTATCAATTTAAATAATTGATAACAAAAAGATTGTTGCTAAAACTGCAATTGCAGCTGATGAAAGTGTAAAAGGCACTTCTTATCAGCAAGAACTTAGTACTCTTCAGTACGGCTGGTTCTTGCTTGCCGTATATGCCTGGAAAAAGCAAAGTTGACCCCGCTTATATGCACTCAGGTAAAATTATCAGTGTGAAGAATATTATGCTCTTGCTTATACGAAATGTCTTTTGCACTCTTATGGGTTTATGTGCATATGAGTGGTTCGCTTTACATATGGGTCGTATTGCAACATTTCAAGCAAAAATGTCGTGAATTAGTATAGTCTCCACACCTCCGAGCGTATACTCTTGATCAGCTGCTCAATACACACTTTTTCGCCAGTGTTTGAAATACAACAGTGAACCACTACACCCTTATTGACCCTCAGAAAAAATAGGTAAATTTATCTTTGTCACACGCATGCTCAATTTCCTTAAATGCTGCATGCAATTCTTTTTTTCAAAATATGAATTACTCTTCATGTTTTCAAATGATACCTACTATGATGGGTAATCTCTTTCTATTGAACAGATGTGCAAGTGAAATCTCTTTAAGTATAAGCTCGCCGCTCCACAGAATGACCCAACTTTTTTGGTACAGTTTTTTGCCTAGGTTTTTCGATCTTTTTTTTCATAGCATACTCGTACTTGACAAAATCATCGCGTGACCCTAGTTTTTCGCGGCATTTTTTTTTATGTTCATGACGTGGACATCGCAGTGGGCTCGTACATGAAGAAAAGCAATAATCAGTTTTATTATATTGGCATTTTGTTAAGTGCATAGCTGCTATTTTCATTCGAAAATCAGGAATATTTATATATCTGTGAATTACCTGTTTGAACATTACTAATGCATTCACAATACAAGCATTCAATAAAAATTCTATTGTTAACTTTTTATACAATTTTGCTGTTCTATGCAATGGTAAAGTACATGCTATCATTTGATCTTTTCCGAAATTGTATTAGGCAACTACTTTTGGTTTCTCACATGAGTACCATTTTTTATTTACAGTCATCATTTCCGTTGAATATTTAGTAGACCACCAACACATCCCTTTAATCCTTCCATTTCAAGATTGCTATACCTTTCTTATTTTCTCTAGCTATGAGTTCTCCACGTTTTAGTTTTTGAATTATTACCTCCTGTGGATTTGCCCGAACATTTATATGCAGCTGCTAGCTCAACACTTGAGTACCAATTATCTGTGTAAATAGCGTGGCCTTTCCCCAATATTACAACTGCAGACGATTTGCATCATGATACTAGATTTGTATTTTCCTCTTTTTCGGTGTCCGTAAGTATAGTTGAAATGAATAAGCGATCCTGCCAAAACTGAAAAAGGTTAATTTTAGGAGTAAAAAATATGCATTATGCAAGAAGTGGGCCACGTACAACACTTACTTCGTAATAACATAAATATATTAATTATTTTAGAACGAAAGCATATATTGGAGTAATTCTTTTTGGTTGTAAGGAACTGGTAATGACACAGCTTCCTTAAAACCCATTTATGATTAAAACAAAACAAAAATCGACAGAAAGCATTTTGAGATATTCAAGGATAACAGAATTATCTATTGAAAACAAACGTTCAGAAAAAGGACCTGGATTAATTTTTCGCGGAAACCTCGAAGCTTCCTTAAATAAATAGTGTTTTTCCATGGGCTTGCGATGCGATTTTGAGTTATAAATTTTTTAAATTACATCTACAAAGCACTTGTTTCAAATTTCAAAATACTAGTGATGTGCCGGTCGCCAACGATTCGGTCGTTTTGACCGGGTCAGTACGCTTACTCAAAAGACCTGAGTCACTATTTCAAAATCATATCGGGCAATCGGTCACTATACTCAGAAAAGAAACTACTTTTCTTGACTTATTTGTTAAATCCATATTTCCAACCGGTCTTAAACTTTTTTACTTACAGGCCTCTGCATACAGCTAGATCGTTAACTAGTAGTTTTTCACATGGAAATAAAACTTTTGCATCTATTTCACATTTTATATATTCCACCCACAACTCTGTTTCGGCAGCGAAAGAAACAACAAAAAGTTGCTACTGGGCAGCCAGCAAGGTATTCTTTTTGAAATAATTTTAGTTGCTACTAGTCCCTCAACTGCTAACTCTGTCGCCAGACGTAGTTTTGGTATGCACTTCCCTTCTGCACATGCGCAAGGGTGCAAAGAGGTGCCAAGCCAAGCCAACTAATTTAGATTTATGTTATCGAATTGTAATTTTCATTTCCATGGAAGGGTTTTCCTTAAGTAAAAGTTCTTTGTATGACTAAAGAATAAAATAAATTGAAACAAATACAAATTTGTGCAGCAGTTCAGACTGATTTAATCATTCAGAGAATGCAGCAGTTTTTCATTTGCTAAGTACTTGCTTTGAGACCAACCGGGTTGACTTACCACACCACATTTCAGTTACAAAGGCACAATTTTGATCAGCCGTGAGCGTCTGACCGTTGCTCTAACATGAACGCTCCGCTATGCTAAGTAATTTTAGGGACACAATCCTTTACATGAGTCACACAAGGCCGATACCCATCGCCGCGATAACAAATGCGATAACGATAGCGATAATCATAGCGATAAACTAGCGTCACAATTCCTTTCACACCAACGCGATAGATCACAGCGATAGTTACATGCGAATATGCCTGATCCTAATAAGGACATTTGGGAACATGGGAAAAATTAGAGTTTCCAATTGTATGCGCTAGTATCGATGGTGGGCATGCTACGATTAGGTATCAATTCAATGTGTACTAGCTCGATTTACATGTACTGGCTCAACTTATTTTATCAATTTTATAAAATTTGTCATCGTTGATATCGAATATAAAATTTTTATATATCGACGTTGAAAGATATGGAAAAAGTGGTAATGATGCAGGTGTTTTAAATGTTTAGGCTATAGGGATGAAATTTCAATATGGTTTGTTCGAAGAATAGCGCCATATGTTTGCTTGATCAATATCAAACAACACCTCATACCTCGATTGTCGATTAAGGTTTCCGTTTAAAATTTTATTTGGTGCGTCCTTTCGTAGTAAGGTATGCTCGACAAGAACCTTAGAAAGATCAGTAGAATACTTAAATTTACTCAGCCTTATAAGTATATAATTAAAATCGTGTTTGAAATTTCGGCGCAAAATAGAGAATTTTTGTCAATCCTACTGCAACACAGCCTGAAACTACTACGCTCTTCATATTTTACAAATAACGATAACAATCAACATTTAGAGTCCTCTTAATCAAAATTGGGCGGTTTGATAAATTTTGAAGTTAATGGAAGAAGACCATCCAACGGTAGGTATTCAAATCCAGCAAAGTTCTTGTACTTGCACTATAACCTACCTACGTAAAGTTAGCATCGCAACTTCGCCTGATTTAACCGGGAGCTACCTCATAATTTGCCGTTAACTTATCGTTGACTTGTCGTGCGAAACATGAATTTGTCGTGTCCTTTTTTCTAAATGAAACTGGATGTGGCGTCAAGTAAGCATCGGAACTCACTAGAACTTTGCCAACTTATAGGATTGCAAAATTTCATATCTTATACTTTGCCGTGAAAAATATGAATTTGTTCTGTCCTTAGAAAAAATGGCACGAGAAATTTATGTTTTTCACGACAAATTAACGACAAATTATGAGATAGTTCCGAGTCAAATCGGGCGAATTTGCGTTGCTAACTTTACGTAAGTCTATAACCTCACTTCGTTTAAGAGTTCCCACTTGCATTCTAGGCAATACTTAGCCTTTATGGAAGGACACGATAAATCAACTCTAGTCGCGGTATCCGCTGGTTCACAGTGGCCAGGTCGCCAATACACTTAAACTTACCCAACCTGTATTCAACTCTTTGGGAATGTCAACCCCACTTTGTCCTTTTTTCTACTATTTTTATAATGTTTTAAATTCAGATTATATGAAATTGGGTATTCCTTTATATGACTTTAATTATTTTTTCAACACCCACTTGAATTTGTGCTATCCATTTGGATCTCACAGCTCGCGAAAGATGACTAAAATTGTGCATGCTGCGATGGACTATTCAATCACTGGTCAATCGCTACAGAAATTCTTTGTATCGCTTTGATCTATCGCGTTGGTGTGAGCGTTTACATTGAAAACTATGTGTAGCGATCTATCGCTGTCGCTTCGTTATCGCTGTCACTACGTTATCGCAATCGCTATCGCGGCAGTGTGAGTCGACCTTTGTACCAAAAGACCTGTATGACCTGAGTCACCAAAATGTCACTGAACAATTACCTACGAATTAGATTAACGTACAAATATACATGCATACCTACAGAAAGAAAATAATTCATTTCTCACAGTAAAGCTTCTTAATCTCACATTGCGTCTGGGGGAATACTTTTCATGCGCAAGTAATCAAATATCACTTGCCTGCGCCTGGGAAATGCAAGCTTGCAAATTCTTACGTGTAATTGCCGCTTGCAGTTCTCATGAGAAAGATTATTTTCCCAGCAAATTTTTATTTAAATTTTTATATAAATTGACGAGTTTTGGGGAATAAATATTCAGTATTTTTTAAAGCATCAAAGGAGTCTTTTTAATTATTATACAGACACATTTTACCCATCATTACAAAATACCGTACCTTCATTATAAATAAATTGCAGTGCGAATTATTCCAGGAAAGTAATATTCACAATATAGCCAACCTTTGTATGAAATTATATCAAAAGAACGTTGGTCGAATTCTTGTAGAATGTCCATGAGCAAGTAGAATTAAAAACGAGTGCATTTCAGTGCCATCGGGTCACCGGTGACATCAAATAAATGCGATCAGAATGATTACACAAATTAACTTGTCTGTTGTACAAAGGCATAATAGAAATTTATGTTGGTCAGACGGGCAAGACTTGTAAAATTAGTGGGGCATTCAACGGGTGACGCCGTATAGTTTCACGAGCCAGTGCGGACGAATTCGCGTACGGCCGTTTCGCACCTATACCCTTTCCACGGCGCGTGTTGCCTCGAGCTGACTTGCGAGGCACGGTGCCTGCTTTTTACTAAATATCCATTCCGAAATGCCTCGTGTAGAAATTATGGCTGTTTCTACAACCGCTTTTGTATGAAAAATGGCACGCACGCTCGCGCCGCTCCTTTTAAAATACCGACTCGAAATGGAATGGACGCGCCATCACAGGCGAGCTCGAGACACCTCGAACCACGGCGCGTTGATTCGTGCTCGCGCACCACGGCGCGCGAATCCACAGGCCGTGGGAGAAAGCTTAAAACGGCCAACGAACCAAAAAATTAAGTTGGGCAATGAGCAAGCTAAACAAAAGGCATTTTCACCATTAATTACAGCAGATCTATCGAATGTTTGGGTGATTAAATGTTTCGTGAAATGAAAATATTTAAGTGCGTCCGCATTCACATCGATCATCCCCTGAGCGAAACGATCACATTGATCGAAAAATTAAAGGAAAAACCGTTCGACAGGTACTTTATTTTTTACAAAGCACATAATAATAACCACATGAGTAGTATACAGGAAACGTCAGATATTTCATCTACTTAAAATAAAACAAAATTTGCTGAATCTATTTCCTTTCAAATAAATTTTGAAATACTCAATTCACAAGTTCATTTTGAATGCTTTTGAAAATAATATGTCTTGCACTTGATTTTTTTAGGATGCATTAAAAAAATTAATCTAGTGGGGTTAGCCCCACTAGCCCCCAGCCAACACTTCCGATCATATCTCGCCTATCACACTTATTACCCCAATCTAACAAGTAACAAAGCCAAAATTGGTCTAAGACCATTCTTATTATACCCTAGATGAATGCCCGTATGAAATTTCGTATGGTCACCAATTTGGGCAATTTTGATTTTTGCAGTGGTTTTCGGTATATATTTCTAGAACGGTTCGTCCGACAAAAAAAATAATTAGAACCAAATTTATAGGACTTGTTGTAACCCCGAATTGCCGCCGTGCTTTCCGAAGCGGAGAAGAGCGACTTAGGGGGAAATCTCAGGTAGGGTTTTCCTTTAATTAAACTCAGACACTCACTATTTTTGTTAACGCATATATCTTACGTACTTTAATTATTTTAATAAAAGGTTTCACACTATACGCAGAATTTAACACTTTTGATTTGAAAAGATTTTAATAATTAACTAATTAATGTATAATTTGGAAAAGACTTCCCCGACTCGCGTGTGCACTAGATGAGTGCCTATCCTGAACTTCGACATCTTTTCAGTTGGATATTATTATCATCCAAATAGCTGACGCCCTTGCGTCAGCAAAAAGTATATAATACTTTTTTATGATTGGTTCGCTTAACTGACCAATCAGACAAAAAAGGTAAAAAGAGACCGAAAGGATAAGAAACAGGCAAGACATTTGCCTTTGTTAATTTCTTGGCTTGGACCTTGAAATTCGATCGTGCACTTGAAACTTCGACTGATGCGCAATATGCAGTACATTAACTCGATGAGTTATGTGTATACAAAAATGTCGAGCAGGCATTTTTGTTTATTTTCGTAAGTGGGCTATTTATGCTACGTTAAGTAATTTATGGAAAAAGGAATATTTGTACATTTTGTGCATTTTAAGACTTGTTAAGAGAATTATGAGGGTAAGTAATTATGAATATGCCTGGTATGCAACTGTAGATATTTGTGCATATTTATCTATGCGTTTTAGGAAAGTTCATGGGAGGTAAGTAATATGAATAAGATTTTGTGATTTTAGGATTTCATACATTTCAGGTATTGGAGGACATATGGTGTGGTATTTTAAGACCACAATATGAAAGTATTTGATTTTAGCGAAAATGCACAGAAAGTATTTTGGGATCACAGCATCCCTTCCCCCTTAGAAAAAGAAAATTCGTAGCCTGAGGGGTGACGAATTTTCTGTATAATCAAGATCCGAGCTTCTTTTAATGAGAAGTGTTGTTTTATATTTTGTTACAAATATGAAAAGGAAAATCCATATACTGGTAATAGCGATCACGTCGGGAAAGTCTTGTTTTGATTGATTTTTTTTTTTTTTATAATTATATGTGTGATACAGTATAGTATTTAATTATAAAAGGTAATAACAAAAATATGAATGTAATATCTAGTCGTAAAATAAGTATAAAAATTATTTATATAGCATTTAACTATAAAAGGTAAGTAAGATTATAGTATATATTTATTATATATTTTTTTTATACTTTTTTATTTTTATTATTTTTGTTTCATTACTGATTATATTTATTATTTCCTATTTATTTTTATTATCTAGTAGAACATTTTTGTAAATAGCAACAAGAAAATAGTTTTTTATATAGAAAAAATTTCATCATTTTGGGTTTTTTTTTCTAGTTAAAATGTATACATATTATTTTTTTTCTGTTTTTTTTTTGTATATAATGCTATATGATATCCGTTTTATTACTTATTAATTTTGTGTTCTATATATAAAAAAAAATTGTTTATGATTAATGTCTAGTATTTTAACTAGTATTTTTTTTTAATTTTATGTGCAAGTGAAAACTACTCTAGGCGTATCATTTTCATTTGTGTTAGGTGTTGCTTGATTATCCGTTACGGGTGTAGACGTTCCTTGATTCTTTCTTATGAGTCTTGCACGGAATGTGTTTAAAGCTTTGTAGATTATGACAATATTAACCAAGAATAATAGAACATATGTGAGTGTACTGAAGGTAGAATTAGATGTCGTTCTTACGCACACTTGTAGTTCCGCGAATAAGGATTAATGCTGAGCCAATGTGTTAGTTACATTCACAGACCTATATGTTAGACACATTGAAGTTTTGTTATATACAGTTATGATTATGTGTTCAATCCGTAAAGCATTTTATGTCGTTGTTGTGTAAGGTTTTAAGCTTCTTACGCACTTTGACTACTGTATTCTCCTCGGATGGAATTTGTACGACTTCAAAGGGGCCTTCCCACAGAGCTGACAGTTTATTCTGCCTTGTGTGGTTTTTTATGATGAGAAATTTATCTCCCACGTTAAAAATTTTTGGTTTAGTACCTTTGTCATAGTACATTTTTTATTGGGTCTTTTTTGAAATGGCAAATTCACGGGCAGTCTGATGACAGTGTTGCAATCGTCATTTGAGCTGATTTGTATAATTATCGTAGTTATATGAGATCTTAGGCTTTTGTCGTACTACTCTCGGCAAATTAATGGGATAACCGTACAATAATTCATAAGGAGAGTACCCAGTGCTGGTATGGGGAGTTGAATTGTATACGAATAGAGCGTATGGGATCCATGTATCCCATGTAAGAGGATCTCTATTAGTGTAGTGTCTGAGATATTCTGCCAAAGTTCTGTGGCTACGTTCGAGTGCGCCATTCGTCTGAGGATGGTAAGGTGTAGTATTGATTTTTTTTTATTTTCATCAATTTATATACCTCTTGAAATAATTGACTCAAAAAGTTTGTACCTCTATCGGGTAAAACTGAGTCGGGGGGACCATGGCGACATATTATTTGTTCTACAAAAACTCTTGCTATGGTCTTAGCTTCCGCATTAGGTAAGGAATATGCCTCTAAAAATTTTATGAGGTCGTCTTGAAATGTCAATAAGTATTTATTATTCTCGTAAGTTACTGGTAATGGGCCAACAATGTCGAGAGCAATTCGCTCAAATGGTTGGGAACACGTAGAAGTCAGCTTCATAGGTATAGGAGGTATATTTTGTAGTTTATTTCGTTGGCACGGTTCACATTTTCGAATATATTCTTTTACGACTTTTGCCATAGATGGCCAGAAAAATTTTGCTTTAATTCGCTTGAGTGTTCTGGATACTCCTTGATGTCCACCAAGTGGTGAGTCATGAAATTCGTGGAGAACTGTCTGGATATTGTCCACAGAGGTAAGAGTTATTATAGAATTCGCAAAAAAATGTAACTTAATATTGGAAGTACCGAATACTTGGGTGAAGATTGCCTTAAGTTGACTGTGGTCGTGATTATTATTGAATTTTGGTAATGAAATTCCTAAATCGTTAATTTGTAGATTGATGCATTCAGAATAAATCTTTTAAATACATTTTAATGTAATTTCTCTGTCTGAGGAACTCCGAAAAGAGAATGGTACCGTAGTTATCAGAAAGGTCAAAAGGTCTATGGGTGTAAAAATTTCGAGACTTCCTATAGTGGGTTCTTAATATTGGGCGATTAACTTTGGTAAAGACCTTTCTTCAGGTGATGCCATGAGGGGCAGTATAAATGCTTTGTGCTTTAATTTATTATCTGTAAAGATTGACTCTAATCTTTCCTCGTGAGTGACATTTTCGTTACTAATCAATTTTCTTCCGACGTTCTTGACTTGATCTTCTTCAGATACTGTTTGCATTTCCCTTCTTTGATTCCTTGTGGTAACCAATATGTTTTTGATGCTGTGTTCTTTATTTGTTTCTATTCTACTTAAGGCATCGGCATTGGCATTATATTTCCCTGGCTTGAACTTTATCTTGTAGTCATACTCTTCCAATAAAATTCTCCATCTTGCTAGTCTGGAGGTAGGATTTTTAGATTTAGAAGCCATTGTAATGGTCGATGATCGGTGATAATCGTGAATTATCGTCCAAAAATGTAAGGACGAAATTGCTTCACCGCGAATATTATAGCCAAAAGTTCCTTTTCGGTAGTACTATATCGAGTTTCGGCGCTATTAAGAGTTCGACTGGAATAGCAGATCGGTTTATCTTCGCCTATGTTACCTTGAGATAGTACCGCGCCGATGGCAAAATCACTCGCATCAGTTGTTACGAGGAATTCGTTATTAAAGTCTGGATAAGATAGAATAGGAGAGGTAATCAGTTTTTCTTTGAGGTTCTGAATGCTTCATCACAGTGAGCATCCCATTTAAGCTCGGCCTTCTTTTTCAATAGTTTGGTGAGTGGCTTTGTGATGCCCGCGAAATTAGAAATGAACCGACGATAATATCCAGCGAAACCCAGAAATGACTTAACGTCTTTGGCCTTTTTGGGAGTAGGAAATGTTTTTACGGCTTGTATTTTGTCTGCATTAGGCTGTATGCCTTTTTCCGAAATTATGTGTCCTAAATATATTAACTCTCTCTTAAGGAAATGACACTTGTCTGGTTTAAGCTTCAAGTTATGTTCACGTAAACGTTCAAGTACATTGATTAGTCGTTGATTATGATCCCGTAGGTCGTATCCGTAGATGACGACGTCATCGATGTAAACGAAACAGTCAGTACCCTGTAAACCCATTAAAACTTTATTCGTCAGACGATGGAACGTCGCAGGAGCATTTTTCAAACCAAATGGCATTCTATTATATTCATAGTGCCCAAATGGAGTACTAAATGCCGTTTTCTTGCGATCGTTCTCATCCACTAATATCTGGTGGAACCCATTTGCAAGGTCCAAAGTACTAAAATACTTGGATTTTCCTAACTGAGCTAAGATGTCAGTTATATTCGGCAAATGGTACGCGTCTCCAATAGTGATGTCATTCAGCTTTCTGAAGTCTACTACCACTCTCCATTGCTTGTTCCCAGCACTATCTGCCTTTTTGGGTACTAATAACAACGGGGAGTTCCATGGACTGAAACTGGGTCTGACAATACCATCGGAAAGCATTTCATCCACCTGCTTATGGATTTCATTTCTGTGAGCCACAGGAAGTCTGTATGGTCCAGTAAACAAGGGTGGTTTGTCCTTTGGAGTTATTATATTATGAGAAATACCTGTGGTAAATGTAAGATGGTCACCTTCTAACAAGAAAAGATCATTGTATTCTCGACATATTTCGGAGATGGATTTCTTTTCTTCATCGTTACAATGGTCCAGTTTAAGATTTTCTTTTAATTTGCTCAAACGATTTTTAACAGGGTTTTTTGAAGAATCTGTATTGATTATATTAAAATTGTCTAAATTTTCCCATTGTAAATTCATGTCTTCTGAGCGCAGCTTAACCTTTTCATCGTTTGAATTTAGAATCATTATTTTTACCCTTTTATTTTCTGGACTAGTTATACTACCAGCTACATATACACCAGGTAGAATTTCGCTTTTCTTTACTACTATATCGTTGGGATAGCTGAAAGGTATCCCTATAATAGTCTCACTTCTTGACTCTAATGTGTATTCAGAGCATTTAGTAAGTGTATTATTACTTAATGAGATTGAGTTTTCCTTTTGTATTGTATCTACGTTCTTTGCAGAGTTCCCATAATTGAAAATTTTTCCGCTTTTAATGCGTTCTTTTACGTTATCTTCTTGTTGATTCTCCCTAGTTTTGATTTGTTCTTCCTCAGCTATCTTCTTAGTTTCTTTATTAAATTTGCTTTGTTGCACTTTATTATTCATATCTGCAACTTCTTCTGATTTATTCTTTGTACATTTCTTGCTTTTTCTTGCCAAGAAAGTTTTAAATTCTGGAGGGACGTGCCTCTCTCGTTAACGTATATTTCTAATTCGTTAGTTTTATAATTGAGAATACAGTTGTACTTTCTCAGGAAATCATTACCAATTATACCGTCGTACATTAACATGGCACTGTTTGACAGAAAGTGGAATTGATGCTGTATACACAGTGTCCCTTCTCCCGAAGAGAATTTTAGGGATCCTGTTAATGTCCCACGAGTTATTATTGGCTCGCCGGCTATGGTAGAGATAACACATTCTTGCAACTGAGGATTGTTTGGTATATTACTAGGGGTATCTTCGATGTTAGGTTTTAGTAAGCTAATATCTGCGCCAGTGTCTATGAGAAAGGCAGAGTATTTTTTACTACTTGGGTCAAAACCGATTTTGATACTTGGTTCACCCTGAGATTTACAGAGCGATACCGATATGATTATGCTGTTTTCACTACTTAAGCATTTTGATTGTCGACTGTGAAGTTTATTCGGGAAGAGGTGTCGACTTCCTCTTCTCGGATATATAAGTTTTCCGAAGAAGCTTTCGGGTGTTTCGTGGATATGGACGGCTTAGTGGAAGGCGCGTAGCGCACATTATGGCTATTTTCCCTTTGAAATGTGGTCATGTTCCTCATTGGATCATTTCTATTATTCTGGTCCCTACTGATGGGAGTTTGCGTATAGTGTTTATCAACGTAGCTCGCTTGGTTTGCGTAGCCTTGCTGTCGTTGCGTTTCTAAGGCCAATCTTTTTCGACATTCTCGCCACGAATGATTTGGTTTGCTGCAATATGTGCATACCAAGTACCTGACCTCATTTTTTATAGGTCTTGGATTGAAGCGCGGAAGATTTCGATAGCAATTCTCAGTAATATGTCCTTCTTTCCTGCAATTTTGACAGAATGGGGTGTTTTGGATACCTAGGTGCAATTGGCTGAGCAGGATTGCTGTGCTCCAGCCGTGAAGATTGCTCTATAGCATAGCTCATGGCTTTTCTCAATTCGGACTCAGCCTTAGCCTTAACTAAAAGTTTTAAATTGGGATTTTTTAATCCGTCTTCGAATGCCTGTTTAGCCATTTTATTATTCTCCGAAACTAGATACTCGCGAACGCTTTTTTCGTTTACGCTTGAGTAAGTGGAGGAGTTTAGGGCATTGAGTAAGAGACCAATTCGGTCACCAAATTCCTTAACACTTTCCTTATAGTGTTGTTTAGTAGTTAGTAATTCATGTTGACTGGCCGTTCTCGATTTTTCTTCCATAAAATGCTCCTCAAGTTGTTTTGTGAGATCAGTCCAAGAGCTTATAGATTTGTATTGAATTATCTCGAATGCGGAGCCGTGAAGTCTAGTTTTGACTATGTCAAGAAAGAGTCTTGTTTCAGAGTCAGATTTCGTGGATGAAAATAGTATGTTTCCACATGCAATGAACTTATTTAGATTACCTGGAGTACCGTCAAACTCAGGTATCATATTGTTTGCATCTGTAAGGCTTATTTTGAGTTCGGTAGCCATTTCTGTATGAAAAGGTAAATCCTCGAATAGGTCAACAATTTCTTTCCTTTTTCTGGTAAGAATTTTGAATTAATGATCAGAATTTCTTTAACGAGAAAAATCGGTGATGACGGTCTAAAAGGCAAGACCAAGATAAAAGAATAGGTAAAGATGTAGTCGTATATATGTACGATTTAAGAAGGATAGAAGAAAAAATTATGTGTAAGATCACCAAATTGAGTATGTTAATTAGTACACTTGGGTCTCAAATTTTCACTCTAATCCGTACAAATTGTGTCAAGCATAGCTCTGGGAAAAGTAAAGAACCTCATATGGTGGGAAAAATACGTCAGATGATTCAAAACTTGTAGGAAGACGTTTAACTGAAGACGATTTAAAAAAAAATATTCCAATCGAGAAGCAGAAACAATTGCTATGGTTAGTAGACAACCAGTTCTCTTTGATCCAGAGTATTTTAAATTAAAGTGGCGAAATTCTGGCTCAGAAAATTCAAATAGCGAATCTTCCGATGTCTCCACTAGTTCATCATTGGATGCAATGCATAAAATATACACAAGGAAAGCGCAGTAAAGTAAAACGCAAATTTAATCAGAGAATTTTAAATGGGAAAACTCTGTTGATACCAGTGTGTCTGGTAATAACAATAGTATAATCAAAGATAAGAAGCTTCAAATAAATGAAGAAAAACGGATAATAAATTATTTTTAAGGCAAATTTATCACGCCAAGAAGTTGTATATAAAAAAGAAAAAAACGGACTAAGTCGTGCTAGTCGTTAGTCGTTAGCTAGTTTGTTTAATTGACTTTGGGGTGGAAAACACAAAAATCAAGCAGCGAGTTTGCAATATAGCAGCACCATAACACAAAAAGAATTTGTAAAATAAATTTATTTAATTTTGTAATTGTATTTTATTATATATTTTTTTTGATTTCGTCCTCTTTTGTTTTTTCTTTTATTGTATATATCTATATAGAAAAAATTTTTTTTTTTATCTTTCCTTGAGAGAAAAAAAAGTTATTGTGCAAGTATCAAACCGAGAAATACTTTCTCATATTTTAAAATTTATTTTTGTGAACCTTTTATTTATTTTTTTTTCAATAGTATTTTATGGGTTTTTCTTGAACCATCTACATTTGTGGTTAATATATTTTTCACTACATACGCTATATGCACTTTTGCTTCCTTTTTTTTTTGTTTTATTCAGATTTAGATCTGTTTTGGTTCATTCTATATACCTATATACCATATTATAATTTCCTTTTATTTCAAAAAATATTTTTTTTTGTTCTATATATACCCTTTTTTTTTGTTAAAAAAAAATTTATGTGTAAAAATAAAACAATTATATATATATATATATATATATGTACCTTGCAGATTTTTTTTTTATTTACTTGGATCTACCTCTTGTCACCAATTTAAATGTTGCAACTTCACTTTGCTTCACTTCTGCTAAATTCAATTCCTTCCTTCCTTAGGTGTGGGCACGTCACCCCACTGGATCTTACCAGAACAAGTCAAGAATATTACCTCTGACAACAAAAATTTTTCACTGTTTAGCTTTTTTTTTTTTATTTTTTTTTATTACAACTTTTCTCTCGTTTTTCTTTTATTATTATTATTGTTGGGAAGCTAGTAAACCCAGTTTTATTTTTTGTTGAATTTTGTTATTTTATTTTCATTATAATCGTTATGTTACAAACGAATTGTTTAAAAGAAATTTTTTTTCTTCTTTTTATTAAAAGTGTTTTTTTTTATAATTTTGTTGTTATGAAAGATTAAATATTTTCGTTTAAAAATTGACAAAGTCTTTTTATTTAAAAAAAAGAAAAGTTATTCTGTTTAAATTTTTCTTTCAATTTAATAAACACACACAATCCAACACTGTTCAATTAAATCTTTCTCGGTACACTTTGACGAAATTTCTCCACTTTCTATAGCTCTTTTAAATAGAATGGCTTAACTGGATTAGCAAAATTTAAAAAAAAACATTTTTTTTTATGTATTTCTTCTTGAAGTCAATTTGTAATTCGTGTTATCTCTCTCGTTTTACTTTTGAACATATATATATGTATGTAAGTACGTCTTAATTTGACGATTTTATTTTATTTATTATTTTTTTTTTGTATTAACGCCATCTTTTCGTTAGGTATAGATTTTTTATTTATATTATTCAACACTTTTGTAATACAAATGAATTTAGAAAAACACGTAATTAAAATTTTGCTTCATAGCATAATTCGTATCACTGAATGATAATCACTGATAATTCACGATAACAACTTCAATAATTTGACAACTTCAATTGCTTGATTGGTAGTGGCTTGCTGAGCACAAAACTGATTGAATACGATCACGTTGTTATCGATAAGAAAATTTATTTAGACATCAGCACCGCTGCCACCATTTGTTGTAACCCCGAATTGCCGCCGTGCTTTCCGAAGCGGAGAACAGCGACTTAGGGGGAAAGCTCAGGTAGGGTTTTCCTTTAATTAAACTCAGGCACTCACTCTTTTTGTTAACGCATATATCTTACGTACTTTAATTATTTTATAAAAGGTTTCACACTATACGCAGAATTTAACACTTTTGATTTGAAAAGATTTTAATAATTAACTAATTAATGTATAATTTGGAAAAGACTTCCCCGACTCGCGTGTGCACTAGATGAGTGCCTATCCTGAACTTCGACATCTTTTCAGTTGGATATTATTATCATCCAAATAGCTGACGCCCTTGCGTCAGCAAAAAGTATATACTACTTTTTATGATTGGTTCGCTTATCTGACCAATCAGACAAAAAAGGTAAAAAGAGACCGGAAGGATAAGAAACAGGCAAGACATATGCAGTACATTAAGTCGATGAGTTATGTGTATACAAAAATGTCGAGCAGGCATTTTTGTTTATTTTCGTAAGTAGGCTATTTATGCTACGTTAAGTAATTTATGGAAAATGGAATATTTGTAGATTTTGTGCATTTTAAGACTTGGTAAGTAATTATGAATATGCCTGGTATGCAATTGTAGATATTTGTGCATATTTATCTATGCGTTTTAGGAAAGTTCATGGGAGGTTAGTAATATGAATAAGATTTTGTGATTTTAGGATTTTATACATTTCAGGCATTTGAGGACATATGGTGTGGTATTTTAAGACCACAATATGAAAATATTTAATTTTAGGGAAAATGCACAGAAAGTAATACCTATAGTTGTGATTTTGGGATCACAACAGACTTCATATTCTAAAGAAGTGTGTAGTACAATAGAAATGTTGAGGACTTATCGTTTTCATATTATTCGTAAAAAACCTAAATTTTTAATGGCAACACCTAGAATGGGTTGCCCGATTTATTCCATTTTTTAAATTTTTTTTGCTATTACTATGAAAACACTATGAATCAAATTTCAGCTCTGTATGTCAACGTGTTCTCAGGTAGTGTCCAAATATGTAGTGGAAACGAAATTTTTGTATGGCAACCCCACGAAGAGTTGCCCGACTTGTCTGATTTTAGAACTTAATTCTACTTTTTTTTTTAAGTCAGCGTACAAAATTTCAGCTCTCTATGTCACGCGTTCTCGAGTTATCGTGCGCACGGACGGACGGACGGACAGACGGACATGCAAAAATCAAAATAACTTTAAATTTTATGCGTGGGTTTCCAATCCGTTTTGCTCTACCATCATTATTTCGAGGTGTTACAAATGGAATGATAGACTTAGTATACTCTTTAGATTTCATCTAGGGTATAAAAACAACATACAGTTATGTTAGTACATTGGTGTAATAGGTCAAATTAAAGAGGGCGTTTATATGTATATTTTACAGGTTTTATAAAAAAATTTTATGCTAATGAGCTTTTTGTAAGAGAAAAACGAAAAAAGTTAAGAAAATTCGAAATTGTTAATTTAGACCCTTATAACTGCGGCGAGGAAAAGAGTACAGCGCTCGTTGAGCAGTCGTTGAAATGACGGTAATCGTACACCCTGTACGTTTTAAGATAGAGGGTTTTTTGTGAAACTGGTATATATTTTTAACCACCCTATAGCTCGGGAACGATTACAATGCCCCATCCGCTGCCATACAATTATTAGTTTATCTAGGTGAGTACTATCACCTCGTACCCTATGAATCTCATGGTTGCAATACTCTGTATATGTATATATTATACCCTAGGCAGACGGATAAAATCAATGATCATTCGTTAGTAATTGATTTTTTTTTTCAAAAATCAAGTTACCCAAGGTTTTGTTGATTAAAACGAAAGTCCTGTCTCAATTTTTGTATGTAATTGAAAGCATATTTTTAAAAATTGAAATTAAAATTCAATGGTAAATCGATTTTTGAAAAATTCAATTATGAACGAATGACCATTGATTTTACCCGTCTGCCTAGGGTATAATATTTGTTATGACTGATCATTCGAAACAGAGTTTAATCACTTGAACAGAATGCATTAATTTCTGATTCCATCGATTGTTATGGTCACAGCGTGCTGCATGATGTAATATGCTACGCTTGTGCCATTGACAGCTAGCAGCAGTGCTCACATTGCGCTGCACTACAATTGTGCTGCTAATTGTACCAGACTGTGCGAGTAATACCTGGCGAACGGGTTAAAAGGTCTGAGAGAAGAAGAAGAAGTCTGATGGAGTGACAGAGAACAGACTGACGCATACACCGTCAAAAATAAGTTGAAATTTTTACTATAAATGTATTAAAAATTTACAGATTTTGTCAACAAATTTACGTAAAGATGCAGTAAATTAAGCGGAAATTCTGTAATATTCCAGTGATTCTATAATTGTAAGTAAAAATTATTTTCGGTACATTCTGTTCATGTAAATTTAACGGGGAGTGTGTAATATTGCTGTTACGTTACTGTTTTGTACACACATTGACAGCAGTTTCTATTGAATATGCACATCATAGAATACGCAGTACAATTCGCAATTATGCGCCAGCGCTCGGCGTGTTCAATCGCGTCTCTAGCTTTGCGTAGTGAACAACGAAGTTGTTTGCTTAATAAAAGTTTAAGTGTCAATGTTGTGGGACTCAATATAACAAGTACGCCAGTTTTTCTTCATATATTAATTGCATTCATGTTGTTGACCACTTGGTCACTAAATATGCGCAAAGCTTTTTACAAATTTATGAAACTGGGAAAGCTATAAAGGGAGCCACTACTGTGTTCGTATAAAAGTTAATAAATCATAATAATTATAAAAACAACCCCAATAAACAACGGCGTGATTTAAACCCAGAAACTGATTTAAAGTCACGAAGAAATGCAAAAACGTTCAAGGATGCTTGTCAAAACTGGCATCCGGATTATGTAAAGGAAAGTATTTCTGTGCAAATGAAAAGAAAAATTCGTTAATAAATATTTGCCAAAAAAAACAAATCTAGACAGGTTCGATTCGTTTGGAATGCATCTGGGTTTTTATTTTTAATAAAATTTTTTTTTCTCAATCTTTCATTTCTTCATTTCTTTTCTTTATTCTATTTTTCATTTGTTTTTCAAGTCACTCAATTTCGCTATTCGGGGACCTGTTGATGAGTCACACCAAGATTTGAAACTTGCCACCAAAAATATAATGGGTTGTGTGATGCAATAACACATTAAAAACATTTTTTAGCTTTTGCTATGGGAGTTCCAAGTTGTTCTTCATCGCGGTCAGATGTTCCATCTAATCCGCTCGCTTAGTTTGTTGGACCAGAGTAGGGTTTTTCCTTGAGACTTCCTTTTCGCCTAGTGATGCTTTCCATGGATCATTGGACTTGTAGTCTCTCGGATACATTGTGGTGTTCAGTGTTCAGTGCTCGTTTATATCTATTAATATCAAAGTTTACTCTTCAGTTGATTTCAACTCTAACAGTGAATTGAGCGTGGCGTCGTTTAACGGTAGTTTCATTATTATGAAACATACTTGTTTACCGTCGACCTAAACAAAACTATAATACAATACAACAATATTATTAAACAACAATCATAATATAAAACAACATAATCATATTACAAAACAACAATCATATAACAAAAGAACAACCATACCATAAAAAACAACAATCTTATTACAAAATAACAATCATAAATATAAAATAACTGCATAGGTATACATATTATAAATATCTAATTCTGCGCTTCACCCGCATCTGTTTGTCTTTGCGGGAAAGCCAGATCACATAACTGGCCGGCAATACAGTTAATTCTAAGGCTGGCCAGGTGGCGTCTATTCAAGTTACATGTTGACGAATAGTTGTTCTTTTCGTCATTTGAGAAGAAGAAGAAGAAGCTTTTGCTATATACCGGAGAATATAATAATATTCCTTCTTGAACAAATATTATTGTTTAGGGGATGTGTTTTAAATGGTTCGAACTGAATAATTCAGCTTATTTCTAGAAATAAGTTTTTTTTTAAGTTTTGATACAAAGGTATTCTACACCTTATAGTTGACGTTTATTATGAACAAAATTTTTTGCTAGCATTACTAACTTTTCCTCACTAAGTTTAATATAGAAACTATGGCGTGATAGTAAATTAAGATATTTTTTTTTACGATTCACTTCAATTGGGTCATATATAATAATGTTACTAATTGTGCGGAACTAAAGCAGTCCAGAGAAATTTTTCTTAATAGCGTTAAGTTATTTTAGCGTGATTCTTCAATGTCAGTTGTCGATAGTAAACCCAACAACGCTACCCTTGATTAGGGGCATTCTAGGAAGCTATCTGTGAACGAATTAAATTTTGATTTCATTTATACATGTACTCGTGACAGCTGAGCGCTTCAACTTGTCGGAGAACTTTGAGCGTAAGTACTTTTAACTTGTAATACCTGCTGAATATTACTAGAACTACATCTCATTTTGAATTGAATACGCCAATCAAGTTGAATATAGCGAGTGCTTGAAGTACGAGCCAAACATAGCCATAGCCATATACTCCTTATGAGCTCAGAGATTTGTGTAATGGATCTGTTTAGAATTTGATACTGAACCACAGCTTGATCAGTAGTATCAGTGAAGAAATTTGTGATTTGAATTGATGTTAAGATTAACAATAGTGAAATGTTAAATACAGAGAGTTACCGATTTATAGGATTAATAACCATGTTATAGCTTATTTTTCACAACTCATTCCACTGTACTATTTGGTCAGTTGTGATAGTGGAAAAACATTAATAAAAGAAAAAATGGTTATTTATGAACAGTACCAAAGAGACCCAATGCATTTCATGACTTGTTAGAGTGTCACTTTCCTCCTTTCTCTCTCCTCAAGTCCTCCTAACGATGAAGGTTGAATAGGTTCACTCCTCCACTCTTTTCAGGACATCATAGGGATTTTGATAATATGTTGCTTCCAATGTCATTGGGTAGATGGGGCTCGGCAAGGAAGGCAGGGTATCTTTGCTTTCATCACAGTAAATGTAAATGGTATATGGGACCCTGGACCGGATGAAATGTGCTGCGTTTTTTTGTGATGCCACAAGTTTTTTGTATATGGGCATTGGCAGCGGCAGATATTTGGTATACCCACCCATCAACTCTCCCGCACGAGCCAAGGTACATACTAGCGTGCCGCCCTGTGTCAACGCTACTCACGGAGTGAGCTGTCAGCTCATGCTGACAGAATGGAATTCAAGTCCAAAGCATCATCACTCCTATGCTACCATAACGCGATTAATATTTGAGACATACGTTATTTTCTGTACAAGATGCGGTGGGATTACAACATGGTGGTGCTTTGACTTAATAGTTGCGTAATCGTTGTTGAATTTGGTGGTATTAGCTTACGCGTTATCTCTATTCCGTCTCGGGTTAAATATTCCATAGGCGCGTAAGGATGTCGGTAGCTCCATGTGACCGTCAACCATAAAGGATCTGTACCGCCATATCCACCTTTACCGTTTCACAAATATAATATTTAACGTTCCCAGGAGTTTGTCGCCTAGTCAGTTGCGAAAACACTAGATATGAAGTCTTGCTTATCTATCAAAAATCCACTCTTAGCTTTTGTGTTCTCTGTTTTTTTTGGTTTTGTCGTACTTTGTTTTATATCATAGTTGTTCAGTTGAAAAATTGTGTATTAGTAAGACTATCGGCCCACAAATTTCGTGTAGTGTTAGCATAATAATTTATTCCTTAATATACTCAAATGTAATGTTATTGTCTTTAGTCGTAAGTTTTCTTATTTGCGTACCAGTATCACATAGACATCGTTCCTATAAATGTAGTAAACCACATTAAGGATCTGGGCAATATCTTTGACTCAAAACTCACTTGTTCTCGCCATCTTGATTATATTATTGGGAGAACCTTTTCAATGCTTAGGTTTGTTAGATGCTGGGCTAAAGAATTTAATGACCCGTACGCATTCCGTTCCTTGTATGATTCATTTGTGAGGTGTATACTGGAATACGGATGTCAACTGTGGAGTCCTTCTTACAGTGTACTGTACAGAAAAATTTTCTACGTTTTGCTCTTCGTCATCTTCCGTGGAATGATAGATTTGAACTTCCGCCATATTCTGATCGTCTAGTTTTAATTAGTCGCTCATTCATCGCTGCATAAGAGGCGTGCGTTCTTGTTGTGTGCTTTTATTCATAAAGTTTTGACTGGATTAATAGATTATCCTGAAATTCTTACATCAATTTTATTGAATGTTCCTGGTAGAAATTTAAGGTACCGCGATATTCTTTTCATTAGAAGTCATCAAACGAATTATGGATTTTATAAGCCCCACAGTAATATGTGTAGAATTTACAACACGTATTCAAATTATTTAGATTTCAATATTGATTTAAGAGTAATTAGAAATTTGATTCTTTGAAGGATTTGTGATTTTATTTTTTATTTATTTATCGCAAAATATTTTTTTTTTTTTGAATTTATACACTAAGTTACTTTATATATATAAGTCAGATTATATTTATATATGTTGGCCAAATAAATAAATAAATCTATGATTCAGTGCTTCGGCCGTTACATTTTAGATATACAATGTTGTGCCTGAATACTCATTTGGGTTATTTGGTGAATTTTAAAATATACCAAGGAAAGAATCTGCGAGTCAATCTTGAGTATCCTCCGAAATATCAAGCCACTGACGTTTTGCTTTTACTTCAGCAACCCTCTTTACATCTCAAACTGCTTTGATTGGTTTCAGAGAACGTAGTTATCATGGAACAAGGACCATCAACGAAATATCATTTCAAAATCCTGCCCACTACCCTTAAAAAAAATTTTGATGA
Source organism: Dioctria linearis (assembly GCA_963930735.1). Lineage (NCBI taxonomy): Eukaryota > Metazoa > Arthropoda > Insecta > Diptera > Asilidae > Dioctria > Dioctria linearis. The sequence continues at coordinate 64,971,309 of OZ005740.1, forward strand.
AAAACAATGTGGTGAGATTGTCAGCACTAAAATGGATGAAATTGGTATTGGCATAATGAAGTCGGTAAACAATGCAGTCGTTAGAGTAGCATCAACCTGGTATGGAAAGTTACCTATTTGTAAAGTGGACAGATATTTCCAAAAGAATCAGAAACGCACTCAAGTTTCTCGCCCTACTTCAATCGTACAATACAATAAATACATGGGGGGGAACAGAAGCAAGAAATAGTGGTATTCGATCTTCACCTGGCTTATCGACGTGTCGATCCAGAATGCGTGGATATTGCGTCGGAAAGGAGGGAGTACAATAACACACTTGGAGTTCCGACGGAATATAGCACTTCGATATTGTCGAACTAATAGTGAAATTCGGCTATCGTCTGCCACAACACCCAGGAGAGTATTAAGCCGTTATGACAATATTGGACATTATCTTGTGAAAATACACAACGATAAAAGACGGTGCTGTGCTAGTAAAAACTGCAATTCCATTGTGAAAAATATGTGCATCAAATGCGTTGTTGAATTATACTTGAGCTGCAAGCATAAATAAGTATCATTTTATTTCAGTCTAAATATTTTCTTTTTTCTTTTATTTTGTATTTGTACTGTGCAACACAGAAACATTTTATTTTATCTTTATTTGATGACAAATATAATGCAGATTTGAAGCAGGTAAACAAATTTGCTTTGTCTAAAAGAAAAAAATATATAAAAAGTACCTGGTTCTGCACACTGTTGCACTGCTGTGGTTCCCATGATCAGTATGAACCATCCCTCAAAATTTCAACTGTCTACCTTTTCAATATCACTGTTGGCATTAATAGGTTAACCGGTCTTAACTTATTTCATAACCCCTCATCATTATTTATTCGAGCTTTGATATCAATGCGATCTTTGCATCAGCGTGACTTAGCTCTACGCCGAGTGTCATTCCATATCAATTAGGCCTCATGTGTGATATGAAAAATCACCAACTTTGTTTTTTTAATTTTACATACTTTGAGGATTTCTGAAACAATAATACAAATTTAAAAGATTTCCTTATACTTAGCGTAATTTTGTGAATTATAGTATTATATTATAGTATATTCTTGATATCCTTTTTCGCATATGTTTCTAAGAGTATATTTTTTTCGAAAGCTTGAAATCCTGCTTTTCAAATGTGCCATATTTCACTGTTCTAGCATGAATAGAAAAATATGCATGAATTTTTCAAAAGACCATCAGGACAGCATTTTTGCGATATTTTCAAAATGTTAGAAGTCTGCGTATTTCGCGACTATAATGTATATATAAGAAAATGTTTAACATCGTATTTTGGTTTCACAAACCCTCCTAGTATGTCAAATTTTAAAGAAATGGTGATGTTCATGTTACACTTCATGTTACACTTCATATGTGAATATTTGTCTTATTCACTCTATCCAGCACATCCTAGCAAGGACTATTCAGATTATTTTTGAATCGAATTTTAAACTTGATCCGCATGATTATCACGACCTTTGCCCAAATCTGGACACATTAATGAATTTAAAATTCTCGAAAATCCCATTCGCATAATATTGTCGCAATTTAATGAACTGTTGGGGTGAATTACAACATTTCTCAGTTGGGTATGGCACAACAAAGGTTACTTGAAAATGGCGAGAAAATATTTAGGCTCACTGCCAATATCATGTGTTAATGGGTTTTGGGTTTTTACCAGCATCCCTGAAAAACTGGCGAACATTTTTACATAAAATTCGAATAACTTTTCACTTCGTCCGCCCAATGAAAATGGAAACCAGTGTTGTTGGTGAACTGCATTGCAGGCTACATGAGGCCATAAATTCTCCTCTTTTTTGTGGCGTTTTTGTAATTTTTTTATTTGATTTCAGAAAGAATAAAAATTAAGCCCCGGGATAAATAAAGCGATATGAGGATGAATCCCCATGGCAGCGTATGAGTTGACAGAAAGTATTTTATTGCATTATATCCTCCTGAGCCGGTTTATTGTTTATGAGCAAAAGTTACAGCTATTACTAAAGCAACGCTATTAATTTACAACAGAAAATATTCCACCGTGCAAATGCGAAAATTTTAAACTGTGTATGAATTTGCATGTGGATTGTGCATGAGGTAGGGCGGCACGGCGACCGGCGTCATACTTTCACTTGTAGCGCTTGTTTCAAATTAAAAGGAGACTGAATTTTATTGAATTCAATTTACTCTGGGCCTAGTGAAACATGAAATGAGAGATTTCGATTTTAAAACCAATGCCAATGTGTGAAATTATTGAGTTGCGGAAGTGTTTAATGCTTACCAGATCGTGATTTTAAATACCTCTGCCCCTTTGACTTCAACATATCGTATGGATGCAAAATAAGGTTCCTACATTGTTCGCGGTTTTAGCAATACCAAATGATTTTTTATAAAATTTGATTCGAAAATTAGTTGGGATATTGTAAGTTGTCAGGATTTTCTTTTTTGTTTAATTTACTTAAAATCAGATGAAAGTTTTACCTAGTTTTCATCTTTTCTATCGTATAGAATTGAAAATGCACAGTGAATGCAAAAAATATTATTGAATGCATACTTGCGATTAATTGCGATTTTTATGTATGAGTTTATAATTCACTTTATTGCATTACTTCATAACAAAATCAATATGGAACAATATGGAATAGTAAAAAGATCTTAATAGAAGTATAGGGTCATTCCACGGAAAATCGACCATTTTATGTAAATATCTGAATCACCCACTTTAGATTTTGATAAAATTTTGCACGAAGGTTGTATTTTATTAGGAAAATATTTGTGTGAATTACTTTCACCATGACATATTTTTGGTGGATTTAACGGTATTTGAAGTTTTAACAAAATGGAAAATTTTACTTGGTGGAGGAAACTTCAAAAATTGATAACTTAGGTTGTACTCAACACACCTCCATGAAATAAGTTTTATTGTTTTAAGGAAGCGTTGCGATATTTGCGAAAAATAAAACCAGGCTGGTTGTTTATAATTTATTATTTAAGCATAAAACATACATCCTTTTCCCTTGAATATCTGAAAAAGTGATTCTTCAATTTTATTCTATTTTTTTATTTTAATCCTTTATAGAAATTCAAGTAACTGTAAAAATCAGAAACTTGAATTCTTTACAGTTTAGATGGAATTAATTTTTAAAGATTTGTACTTCAAGAATTTTTAGTATAAATGTATTTTGAAAGATTTTTGCGGGGCGTGCGTTTTATAAAATTTAAAGATTTGTTAGGCAGGGAAGCAGTAATATAAGTATGAAACAAAATAAGGACCGAAATATTGTTTTTTTTTCACAATAACGATGATATCCTTTATTCTAGTAAACCTCAAAATGTGGTTTTGTTTATACGCTAGATGAAATCACTAGTTTTACCCTTGATAAGTTCGCTATAGTTTGTGAATAAAATTATTTGTGGTCTCTTTTTATTTTAGTAGAAAAGTTTATTTGATTTGTGTAAATAGAAGTAACTGTTATTTGTAATAACCGGCAAGTGCGAGTCGGACTCGCGCATGAAGCGTTCAGTACTATCATACTAAATTTAACACTATGTACTTTTTATTTATTTTTTCAAATGAGGGTAGGCGTCATTTGAAAAAATGCCTACTTATGATAATAATAATGAATGAGAATAAAACGAGGCAAAAAACGCCGAAAAAATCACGTTTCTCGTATGGGGGCCCCCTTTGATTTTAAATTTAGTTTTATTTTTATTATTTGTTGTTATAGTGTGAAAATTTCAACTGTCTACCTATTTCGGTTCATGAGATACAACCTGGTGGCGGACTTCGAAGTCTTAGTAATAGCGTTCCCATTGTTTACACATAGCGTACGGAACCCTAAAAATGCAAAGACGTTTCAAAAATTTTATATTTTGCATTCCATTTTCAAAGCCTAGTCGTTCTAATTACCGAAGAAATTTGAGGGACGTTCTTTCATGGATAGTGAGAAGTATTCCATCGTTGCAATTGGGATACACTTCCGACGACTTCGAGGAAGCAAAGGAAAGACAAAATATGAAGCAGGCTGACGGGGACTCTTTGGACAGGGAGCCACTACTTAATTTCTTACAGGAATGTATCAGTTTCTTGGGAATGAAGGGCTAGTGCAAAACTAGAAAGAAAAATTTGCCGAAACGACAGATAAAAATACAAAATGTATGGCTTTTACAATGCTTGAAGAATGGAGCAACAAGTATATAATAGAGGAACTTTGGTTACTTCTCGATCTATTGGGGGAATATTCTCGCTCAGTTCATGCAAGGGAAACTAGTATGACGGGAACTTTATAAAATTTTCAGAAAGCTTTTATTTTTCAAACGATTTTAACAGAAATATGCCTGGAAGAAAAGATTTCGTAGTAGTAGTATAAGTCGACGGTCAAAAACATGTTCAAAAAAGACTTGTACTAGGTAATCTTAAGAAAACATATTATTATTTTAAAGATACACATCCGGATGTTAAAATAGGGTTTGTTGAAATTTCATCAATTTGTTCAAAGAACCGCGTACCTGCCGGAGCTTCTGGTACACATTCTATTTGTGTTTTCACCATCCACCAGAATGTTACATTGATGATAGAAGGAATAAAAGAATGCATTTATTTTTCGGAAATGATATTGATTATAAAATTTGTCTTTCAAAAATAATATGTAATTGAATTGTCCGCCACGTATTCCTCTAAGAATAATATTTCAAGATATTTTTGACGAAAATTTTGTCGAAACACCAATGGGTATCATCGGATCGTTCAACTTTAGAAACAAGGATCGAGAAGGCAGAAGAACATTTTTCAGAAGACTTTTCGTAATAAATATGCACTTCTTCATTTCAGAATGACAAAAAAGGTACATGTCTTAATGAGGCTAGAAGTACACTTAAACCAGACGAATTTTTGGTGATTCTCGATTTTTCTGAAAATTCGTACTTCAAGACGCCGTCCAGATTTTGCATGGAACAAATCCCAAGCTGCCAATAGGACTGCTCAAGAAGCACAAATACATTAAATTATAATTGAGAATTTTGCTCTGAAATATATTCATATCGAATTTAGTCAATATTAAATTGCCCGAGTTTGCTGCCAAGTCCGTATCTCGTGAATTGAGTGGAAAAAACTCTTTACGAACGAAAAATCTTTAAAAAAAGAAATTTCTATGTAAGGCAGGAACTGATGAGTAATGTATATGGTTTTGCTAATGCAAAGCGCCTGCTTTTGCATAGGACCTTTTATTTTTGCAAGATTTTTCGTTTGAAAAGAGGTTTTTTCCACTCAATTCTTGAGCTGCGAATTTGGCAGCAAACTCAGTCAAGTTCATATTGACTAAATTCGCTACGAATTTATTTCATAGCAAAACTCTATGAAATGCTTATCCCGCATAAGGCATTCAAGTAAATACTTAGCATCTCGCTTCGTATATAATTCACACTTCAAAATTATTTTAAGTGAATAAGTCAGCTTGGCTATTCACTTTGGCATACACGGCAGGCAGGAATCAAGCCGTGCTGATGAGTATACGGTTTCTGCTGATACGAAACGCTTATTTTTGTATAGACATTTTTTTTAAAGATTTTTCATTTGTAAATGAGTTTTTCTACTTAATTATAAATTCGAATGTTTGAAACATAATACTGTATTATCACATATTTTCCAGCGTTATTTCATAAGGGTTCCTACAAAGCAAGTATGGATGGATGAAAAAGATAATATATTTATCTGAAGGATCGGCGGCCGCAATATACAAATAGGATGAGCTTCCTGAATATTACCATGCATCAATCAGACTTTGGATATCAGGCGAACTGGCATTTCTTTGCAACTTCGTATGGAAAAATATAAGTGATGGCCCTCGGTGGAACACTTAAAACATTGGCTGCAAAAGCGAGCTTGCAGCTCCCCTAAAACGATCAAATTATGACTTCACGCTAAATTTACGAATAGGCTTTTCAAAATATGAGCAACATGAATTTCGAATTTTGTGACAACTGAAGAATAGCCCAACATTAAGATTTCGATGAATCAAAAAGTACCAAAGACACAAAAGCTGCACTCAGTATTACCAGTCGGGGGCCGGAGTGGCATAATAAAAACATTTTTCATTTGCTGATAAATGGACACATTATAATAATTTAAAAATGGGAATATTAAAGTTCATCGAGGATATCACAGGATTTATTGCATATAAGGAAAGGAACATGTGGTGTGTTTGTTCTTTAATTTCTAGAAACGATGTTATTGGAGTAAAAAGTTCCACGACTTAATCCATCAGGACCAACCACGACATTTACCTAACTCAATACTCCCATCGTCGAAATCATTCCACAATCTTCAGTGCTTTCTAAATTAAATCTGGAATAGAGACAGGAAATAGTTACATTTTAGAAACAAAATATCTTAATCTAACAAATGAACAACTTCAGAAACATGGCCCATAAAATATACACATAAATGCCGCATATAAGAACACGTAAGAATAAGTGATCCATTTTAGGGCCACCAAACCTTTAAGTAAAGAGTAAATGCAGCAACAATTATAGCTTCGAGCTTATATTTTTCACAAAAGCTAAATGACCAGTTATTGATTTAAATTGAAAAAAGGAAAAACAAATTTATACCCACATTTCTAGGAATTCTAGAATAAAGGATATCATCGTATTGTGAAAAAACAATAACATTTCGATCCTTATTTTGTTTTATACTTGTATTGTCCCTGCCTAATAAATCTTTAAATTTTATAAAACGCACGCCCCGCAAAATTTTTCAAAAACACAATTTGTACTAAATATTCTTGAAGTAAAAATCTTAACAATTAATTCCAGTTTCTGCTTTTTTACAGTTACTTCAATTTATAAAGGATTTAAATAAAAAAATATAAAAAAAAATTGAAGAATCGCTTTTTCAGATTTTCAAAGATATAGGATATATTTTTCATCCGTAAATAAGAAATTATAACAACGAATCTTGGTTTTATTTACCGCAAATACCGTAAGGTCGCTTTCATATTGGCGAGCGTAGAGCGTTGAGCGATGAGCTGTGATGGGTAAAACACCGCTTAGCCAGGCTGTCGCTACGAAAGTTTTCACATTGAAGAGCGTTGAGCGGTGAACGTTGGGCTGTGTCGCCGAGCGTGTTTTCACAGCTCAGCTGAACAGGAGCGGTGTGCTGTGGTTGTGAGCGTTGCCCGTTAGTCGTGGTGTAATTTATATAACAAAGTTTTTTCCTCTGGACTTATTGGCCTTTAAAAGTCTCTTTTTTTCTGCAGGCGACTTCTAAGTTTTATTAAAATTTACTCGAAATTTTTAATTGACATTCGTAGAAATTCAAAAAATTGCTCAGGATTTCTAGGAAGCTCTTCATATAATATGTTATTTCCTAGACTCTAACTCGGTTTTTATTTATTTTAAAATTGCTAGTCTTTTCCTTTTTTTGTTAAAATCAATCTCTTTAACCGTAAATTATCGAGTAATACAATTTTTCTAATAAGCCTTGACATCATTATGCACTAAAAGTTACGATGCAACTAATATCTAAAGCGGATCAATGTGAAAGCTTTGACGCGTATCGCGCACCGCTCAACGCTCATAGCTCATCGCTCACCGCTCGCCCAATCTGTGGGAGGCCTAAGGCTTCTTTAAAACAATAAAACTTATTTGATGGAGCTGTGATGAGTACAACCTGAGATATCAATTTTTGCAGTTTCGTCCACCAAGTAAAATTTGCCATTTTCTTCAAAATTTAAATACCGTTAACTCCACCAAGATATTTCATGGTAGAAAATAATTCACACAAATGTTTTTGTAATAAAAGATAACCTTCTTGCAAAATTTTATCAAAATCTGGGATAGCCGGATCAGAGCCCTTGGTCGATTTTCCATTGAAGAACAAAAGAAAAAACAATTGATAATCCGGACGCCCTTCAAATAATTTAATAATAATATCTTATAGCCAAGTGAAGGGCTTTTCTATGCCTGCTGCACAGTACGGTCAAACTTAACTTAACAACAAGTTGATAATCAGGCGAGCTTTCGGTGTTTTTACATTTAAAATATACATGGCAAGAGAAGGAAAGAAATATAAATAAAAAACAAAGAGTTCATCTCACTTTAAAATTTTTACGAATAAAGACAAAAAATGTGTAATCGCAGATTGCATGCAACGAAACAGATTGCAAATTATTCATTTTCTTAAATAAGTTTAGAAGTGGCGGAGCTTTCAGATTTTACTCTATAAAAAGTTTCCGCGCTTTTGTGAAAACAAGTTTTCCCTGAAATATGGAGAGAATTATCGCCCAAGGGTGAATTTCTGATAAAGGGGTTGCCATTTGATTAGTTTATTAATGATTTAATCGATTGTAGATTGCATAATACTAGAAAAAGTATACCTGCGCGATACTTTTCTTTACAAAAAAAAGTGCCGCCAAATCACAAATTTGACGCCCATATCCGAATTTTCGTTTTAAAAAATTATAAAAAATAGAAATATTCAATTTTTTAAAACTTGCTTTCACTGCAATAAGCTGATAACTATGCTCCCTTAAAATGAAAAGTGAAAATATTGTCAATGTAAAAAGTTATGAAAGAAATATTGAAACGCTTTTAGTGACAGTCCACCCAACATCGCACCAACAGCCGAAAAATTACTATTTTCGTTTTGAGCGACTGTAACCATTACTGAATCGGACTGAAATTTTGAATAGAAGTTTGAAATTACATTAGCTAACAAATTCTAAATGAACATTTTAACACTTTTGCAAATCCATACATTTGCGAACCACCCTTACCTAATGCATATATAAGCTTTTGTTTTTGCTGTGAACTGATCATTTCTCTGAACAAATATAAAATATTACCTTAATTAAATTCCAAAGTTTTTTCTTTTTAGTTAGAATGACATGTTCAAGAATCGTTTAATGTGAATAAAACCCATTTTCCATTCTATTTTATATCTTTAAATAGAGCCCAAAAAGCGCAGAAAAAAAAGTTTCGCGCACAATTGGGCGTTGGGCGCTTTTCCTGAAAATCGACAGCGCAGATTTGTAAAAAGATAGCCCAATTTGCGGAAAAGCACCCAATCTGGCATCACTGGGCCAGTCCCAGTAGTTTTGGTGTAATTCCAATGATATTTGAAGATCACGTGCTTCTGTTTACATTCGTTTTGCTCTGAAGATATTAAGTGGGTGTGACTCATGCTGGATAATCTGATATTTTCGGGAAAAATGAGATTTTTATTTAACAGCAATTTTACTTCTCCTTTCAGCACCTTGGGCAAAGCAAAATTTATCTTTATCTTAAAAAAATCAGGTAGTGTGACCCAATCTACATTATTATGAATAGTTTGAAAGGATTTTGGAGATGTTCACGAAGATTTTGGGTAATCCTATATTCTCTCAATTTTTATTTTCAACTCGTTGTCTCAATCGCACTAAAATAATGCATAGCCAAGTTTCTTTTCCCCAATCATGCAAAAGATGAACGCTATTTGTTTCTTTCTAGAAAACACAAAAAAAAAATTTAATTTTGTTCGGGTGATTCTTATTGCTGCAACTTGCAACTGAAATGCATTTTAGAAACATAATGTATAAATATTTCTGTTAAGCAAAGATATGGATGTAAAAATATGTAATTAAAAATATAAATATATATATATATAACCAAACATACCCCTGTGGACAGAATGTCTTGTTCACATGTTTAACACTTCTTGTAAGGAAGTGTATCCATAACTCCGTGAAAGTGCTTCTCACGGCAGCCAGGCTGTTTGCCATCAACAACATGCACCATAAACTTGTACGGTGTTCCAAATCTTACTGCATTTGTCGACAGAGTAGCAATGCATGGATGCACGAAAGTCTTAATCAAACGCAAGATTTCATTGATGAAAGATCTGACCTTTGAAGGAACACCAGGTGAATTTGGATGCACTTTATATACTAAAAAAAAATAAATGAACATCACAGATAAACTGTTTTCGATTTGTCCTTGTAGGGAGTTGAACTTGCTTTTCAACATCATACATCTCAAAAGATAATTAATACTTTACAATTGTAGTTAAAAATAACAATACTCACAATCACAAATACAAAATTCTTGTGGTACAAATAATCAAACAAATACTAATCTTTTCGTCTGTAATATCGAGTGCAGGGCTTTTTCTTCAGAACATACACTTATGTCCTCACAAACAAACAATTAGTAGGCTCTGCAATACTCACAGTTTTTATTTCAAAAAAACAAAAAAAAAACAGTAAATATAACTTTTCAATAAAAAAAATAACAAGAAGTCAATTTGTCATTTATTGACAAATGTCAAAACACATAATGTGAATAGTGCTGGCGCCCTCGTCGTTGGTAAATTATAAAGTCTACAGCTCCATGGTGAACTAAAGCAAGGGCAAGAACAACAGCCATCAACTAAGCAAAGCCACAGAACAATAGGACGGCAACTGACCTCGACTGGTTCCATTTTCGAAAACTAAATTTTCTTTTTTCGTAAAAAGTCTGTGTGCATAATTTCAGAACTTTATGTGAAAGCGTTCTCCAGTTATTGTGGTATGACGTTAGTTACACACATTTTTTCCGCGTCTTCGTTGGCGTCTGCCACCACTTTTCCAACATCTAATGTATCTTCTAATGTATCTGCCATTTTTACTATTGATCATGAAATAAAATTCTCTGCTGCCACACCAAAAATCATCCCTTATTAAATCACGTAAGTTAACCGTTGTTTTTTTAGGCCTTCGCCGCGCATTCTGCAGAGTACTCCATCACTGGGACCCAGGCAGTCTTCCGAACAAGCTATCAACGAAGTTAAGACAATACTGTTGCGACCGTGGCCTTTGGTTCGTTATTTAAAACACTATATTAAATTATTAATATATAAGTTATTTATTTCACTCTAATCATATAAAATTCACAAACATTCATTTAATCAACTCAACTCTAATTATCGCTAACACTGTATTTTCAATTATCGCAATCTAATTACACACTTTCGCTTCTTTATTACTTTCACTTGTTAACACTGCAACGTCTAAGACAAGGCTATTTTTCAGGCGAGGACAACTGCTATATTTATACCCTAGAAACTCTCTGGATCATGATGGAGTGTTCTAGTTCAAAAGCTTCTTGACTATTCTATTTGTTCTATTCCTGAACTTTCCTGTAGATTTCAGAATCGATTCTCCGAACCTGAAGTCGTTTACTCTCCATTGCCAGTAGATGTCACCAGTTGTCTCTTTCTATTGCACGTAACACTGCCCCCTACTTAAATTTGTTCGTCCCGAACAACTGGTGGTCCACGGTTTTGATGCTCGTAGTATTGACATAATGAACAATTTTATGCTTGCCTCTTGTGCCACGCTGAATCCTGTATACCACGTCATTAATTCTAGTTACTACTGAATACGGTCCTTCCCAGTGTTGTTGCAATTTTGGAGAACGTCCTTTACGTCGTTTTGGGTTGTACAGCCAAACAAGATCACCTTCGTTAAATCCTGCGGAATTTGCACGTAAATCCTAGCGGGTCTTCATCCGATCAGTATTTGGTGCTAATTTCGTCCTCGTGGCCTCGTGTACATCAGCTAATTGTTGTTTGAGCTCCGATACGTAGTCTTCTGGTAACTTTGGTTCACCTCTGGGGGTACCGAATTTGAGGTCGCTAGGTAAACGCATCTCTCTTCCGAATATGATCTTAGCTGGGGTTTGTCCGGTAGTACTATGAACGGCTGATCTATAAGCCATAAGGAATACAGGAATATGTCGATCCCAATCGCGTTGATGATAGTCAACTACTTTCTTTAGATACTCGATCAATGTTCTGTTGAAGCGCTCTACCATGCCATCAGATTGTGGGTGTAGAGGAGTTGTTCTAATTTTTCTTATTCCCCACATTTTACACATCTCCTGGAAAGTCCGCGATTCAAAATTCCATCCTTGGTCCGAATGAAGTTCATGAGGCACTCCAAACCTACTGACCCAATTCGTTTTTATTTGTTCCGCAACTGTGGTTGCCTCTTGATTAGGGATTGCATAAGCTTCCGACCATTTACTGATATAGTCAATGGCAACTAATATATAACGGTTACCGCCATCCGTTTCTGGAAAAGGTCCAGCGATGTCTATAGCTATCCTTTCAAAGGGGGCTCCGACATTATACTTATGCATTTCTCCTCTGCTTCTGTGTTGCGGCCCTTTGCAAGCAGCACAGAGAGTGCATCTGCGGCACCACTCCTCCACATCTTCTCGCATATGTAGCCAAAAAAACTTTTCTCGTATTTTGGAAATGGTTTTGTTCACTCCCAAATGCCCTCCAGAGGTTCCACCGTGCATTTCTTCTAGAACGTCTTCGACGTTTGATGCCGGCACGACTATCTGCATTCGGAAAGATTCGCCATTAGGTGCTTCCCACTTGCGTTTTAATACACCACATTCAACATGAAGAGAGTTCCATTGAGCTCAGTAACTTTTTAGCTTCTCACTCCGTTCCGAAATATCCTTCCAGTATGGTCTTTCCATGTCTTCTTTCCATGCAAGAATAGGTGAAATGTTAGGATATTCTCGTTGTGCTGTTCGCAGGTCCTCGTTGTCCCAACCTGTAGATGGTTCCACGGTTACCAACTGTATAGTTGCTGTTGCTTCTTTTTCTTCTATCCGGGCGCAATGTTTGCATTCAAGTTTACATGGACGTCGTGAAAGGGCGTCTGCATTTCCATGGATACGACCTCTTCGGTGTTTTATTTCAAAATCATAAGCCTGGAGTCGCTCTGTCCATCACGCCACTCGTCCCTCAGGATTCTTAAACTGCAGAAGCCATTAAAAGCGCTGCATGGTCGGTGCGAAGGATGAATTTCTGCCCGTAGAGATATTTATGAAAATGCTTTGTTGAACTTACAATGGCAAGTAGCTCCTTTCTTGTAGCACAATAATTTTTCTCTGACTTTGAAAGTGCTTTGCTATAGTAAGCTACTGGAACTTCTTGACCATTCTCCTCCTGAGAAAACACTGCACCAATACTTTCATTGCTGGCATCCGTGTCTAATATAAATGTTTTTCTCAGCTTTGGATAGTGAAGTACTGGAGCTTCACAGAGCTGTTTCTTCAAATTTTCAAAACTTTCGTTGCATTTATCCGACCATATGAACGGCCTTCCCTTTTCGGTAAGTTGATGTAGGCTTCTTGCTATATCTGCAAAACCTTTCGTCGCCTGTAGTAGGTAGCTAAACCAAGAAAACTCCGTAATTGATGTTTGTCCTTTGGAACTGGCCAATTTTTGACGGCTTCGATCTTCTCGGGATCGGTTCTCACTCCTTGTGATGAAACTATGCGCCCTAAATATTTAACTTCATTTTTGAATAGAGCACATTTACTCGCACTGAGCTTCAATTTTGCATCTTTGAGTCTTTGAAGTACGTCCCGTAAGTTGTTTTTATGCTCCATGAATGTCCTTCCGATTACTATTATGTCATCCAAATAGACAAGACATGTTTTCCAGGTTAAACCACGTAGAACACATTCCATTAGTCGTTCGAATGTGGCTGGAGCATTCCATAACCCAAATGGCATTACTTTGAATTGCCATAAGCCACTGCCAACTGAGAAAGCTGTTTTCTCTTGGTCCTCGGGATGTATTTCCACTTGCCAGTAACCACTCTTCAAATCCAGCGTGGAAAACCATTTCGATCCGGAAAGGGTATCCAACGTGTCATCAATCCTTGGTAATGGATAGCTATCTTTTCTCGTCACGTTATTTAGTTGGCGGTAGTCTACACAAAATCGGGTGCTGCCACCCTCTTTCCTAACCAGAACAACCGGCGATGTCCAAGGGCAGTTAGATTCCTCTATTATGCCTGGTTTCTTTATGGAGTTCATCATGTCTGCTACTTCTGGTTGTTTGGCTAATAGCATTCTTCGTGGTGTCTGTCGCTTAGGCCTGGAATCTCCTGGATTTATTCGATACTGGACAAGATTTGTTTTACCATAGTCATCATCATTTATTGCAAATAATTCCGAAAATTCATCGATCACTTCTTTGGCATCGTTGTGTTGTTGTTCACTTAAGGCACGGGACGAAAGAAGTTTCTGAACCTGTTGAGAAGTAGCTGGTATAGTTTTTGTCTCCTTGACATTACTACCATTATCCAAATTGACGATTTGGTAACCGGGTTCACAATTTCCAATTATAGCAAATTCTTTTAGCTGCACCTCATTTTCGGATGTATTAAGCACTCTGACTAGTATTAATGTTGCACCTCCTGCCTTTACTAAAGTCTTGCCAACAATGATGTAACTTTTGTGGGGTTAGGCTCCACCAGATAGAATCGGCAGGTCCCGATGTCATCAGTAAGCTTTGTCCATACTAGTGTCTCGGAGCATGGCGAAAGAGTAATATTTTCGCAGACCATCGTTCTTACTTTCGCAGGATGATCTGCTCCTTCTCCTAGTTTCATAGGAATTTCTATGTTCCCATATTCGAGAATCCGCTCTCCGACATCCAGATTTATTTTGTATGTGGTCATGAAGTCTATTCCAAAAATGCATTCATCCATTATGTCTCAAACCAGGAAAGTGTGAGGAAATAGTAGTTCTCCTAGTTGAACATCTAAAGTTATTTCTCCAAATACCCGTGCTGCTGCTCCAGTAACTCTTCTTAGTAGATATTTGGTGGTGTTGTCAAGCCATTTGTTCTTAACAAGATCTGCTCTAATAGTTGATCTTGAAGCTCCAGTATCGATAGTGACTGCGCAGTCATTTTTTCCTACACTTCCATATATAACAAGACTGCTATTATTTCTTTGTAACTGACCTATTTGGATGATGACTTCGGGCTGTCGATTCCACCAACCAACTTCTGCCCCACAAAGTTGGTTTTTACTAGTTTTCCGACTGCTCAACAGGAGAGGCGATCCGTCTATTCGCTGCTTGATATCTTGTCTCTCCACGAATAGGTTGTCCCCTGACACGACATCTTTGGCATTCTTCTTTACATTCTTCCACTGAAATTTCTCTCACTCGTACTTCACTTCGTGAAGCTTGTCTGGCGGATTCGTAAGCTAATGCGTAGGCTAGCGCTTCTGCTGTTGATTTATTTCCTGCTAGCCTTAATGATTGTTGTACATTTTGATCTGTAATAGCGTTCACAAATGCCTCCGTCGCCACTTCACTGAGAAAATCCGCATTCACGCTGGAGTATGAAAGATGCGCTAATCTTTCCACATCTGCCTGCAGTTGTTGTAGTGATTCGCCATGTCTTTGAATCCTGTTGCGCAACTGTAGGCGATATACTTGCTGCATGTGCTCATCTCCGTAACGTAATTCTATCGCCTGTACTAATGAAGAGTAATTACGTTGATTTTCAATCGGTACAGTTTGTAAGAGTTCTGATGCAGGACCTCGAAGTGCTAACACCAGAGTTATAGTTTTGTCTCCATCGTTCCATCCATTTACCTCTGAAGCTGCCTCGAATTGTCTCTTGAAGATATTGCACAAATTTTGTCCATCAAATATGGGAGGTTTCATTCTACCTGCACCCGATATTTCTGTTGCTACGTTTAGAGGCTGACGATGCTTTATCCTTTCCATATCTGATTTAAAACTATCAAGCTGCTTGGTGACTTTTTGTTGAGCTTCCGCCAGTTCCTGCTCGTTTCCTTCAATTTTCAAATTTTGTTCGTCTAATGAGTTTTCAGGAAAGTCTTCTGTTCCTCCAAACGAGTTTCTAGACAATTCTCCAGAGAGATCGTTTGTTCGTCCAAACGGGTTTCCAGAGATTTCTTTTGTTCCTCAAAATCAATCTTGTGTTCATCAAAACGGGCTTCCATAGATTTCTTTTGTTCCTCGAGAGAATTCTTTTGTTCGTCGAAAGAATTCTTTTGTTCGTCCATAGATTTCTTCTGTTCCGCGAGAGAATTCTTTTGTTCATCAAAACAGGCTTCCATAGATTTCTTTTGTTCCTTAAGAGCATTCTTTTGTTCGTCCAAACGGGTTTCCAGAAATCTCTTTTGTTTCGCAAGAGAATTGCTTGTTTCCTCAAAAGCATTTTTCATCTGCAGAGCTAATAAAAGCTCCAATTTACTCATTAAAGTGCCCAAAACTTGTTCCATGTTCATCACAGACTTTTCTTCCGCTTCAGTTTCTTCCAAGTTATCTTTGAAAACAAATGTCTCAGGATTCTGCCCTTCTTCTATAAAAGCTTGTCTCAGTCGCTCGACGAGAACATTCTTTGGAGCTATCGTTTGTAACGACCGGTTCCCTAACTCCACTTTAAAATCCTGTATCCGAATCTCCTCCAGTTTGCGGCAAATTACTTTAATAATTCTCTTACAGAAAAATATAAATTATTTTCCAGAACTTTCACAATTTAGCACAATTTCTCAAAATTAATCCCACTTCTGACACCAGTTGTTGCGGGCGTGGCCTTTGGTTCGTTATTTAAAACACTATATTATATAATTAATATATAAGTTCTTTATTTCACTCTAATCATATAAAATTCAGAAACATTCATTTAATCAACTCAACTCTAATTATCGCTAACACTGTACTTTCAATTATCGCAATCTAATTACACACTTTTGCTTCTTTATTACTTTCACTTGTTAACATTGCAACGTCTAAGACAAGACTCTTTTTCTGGTGAGGACAACTGTTATATTTATACCCTAGAAACGCTCCGGATCATGATGGAGTGTTCTATTCCAAAAGCTTCTTGACTATTCTATTTATTCTATTCCTGAACTTTCCTGTAGATTTCATAATCGATTCTCCGAACCTGAAGTCGTTTACTCTCCATTGCCAGTAGATGTCACCAGTTGTCCCTTTCTTTTGCTCGTAACAATATGATAAAATGGAAAATTTTGTTTATGAAATTACTTGAGTGTTTTGGTCGCCAGCTCTTCGTCTATAAATTGCTGGCGGCTTCGAAGAAATTCACAAATAACACGATTTTTTTTCACTTTCCATTTTCAGGTTGTTCTCGTCAGAAAAGCATTAAGATCTCACCAAGTAAGTATTATCCGATAAATATTATATGTGAATCGGTTTTTTAAATGTTTTTACATAAATGTACTTTAGTCAGGACAAATTTTGTTAAGAGAAAACAAAAGACAAATCGATACTTACTGTGGCTGCGATCAACACGAATATACTAATCGATATTAAGGTTGCTGATGCAGACTGACCACAGCAGTTGGTTCGATACAGTCAGTTGCCAATCGTCAACTAACGTAAAATAGACCAGTCCATACAAAAGATAACCTAAAGGCGAAGGCCCAACGTACGCGTCGCGTCAGTCGCGTTTTCTGCTTCATTTGCGGCATACTCGTGTAGTTTGTGTGCATGACCAAATGAACACGTCGCATAGATACTCTTAAGATTTATTTGTCAGAGGAAAAAGTGATAGAAAAGCGTAATTAAGAGATAAAAGTGAAGTAATGGATATATCAGAACTACTAGATGTGGCAGTTCTTGCAAAAGAACATTCAAAGCGTCTGCCGCGCGTTAAAAGTAGAAAAAGTTGAATCCGGCAAACGCGGCAGCTATTTGGCAGGTATAAACTTAAACTTTGCGAGTAAATTGTCATTTATTTATGAAAATGAATCATTTGCTATTCTGTTTGGTTGCATGTACTATGCGCTTTTGTCTTTATTCGTAAAAGTTGTAAAGAGAGAGGAACTTTTTTTTCGGGTTTTTCATATTTCGTTCCTTTTTTGCCGTGTACAGTTTAAGGCCTGACCTACAATTACGACTGATTAGTCGACTACGACTTTGCCAAATGGGAAATGCATGTTGTAAGATACAATTGCAACTTCGACTTCGACTGCGACTGAAACTACACTGTGCTCAAAGTACAAAGTTGGTGTTGGCTGCGGCCAACTTCGTTCAATCACAGAAGTCGGAACTTCTGGTTTGTTCAAGCAGTTGAAGCTTTAATTTAATTACAAATTTCACCTCAGCGTCGACTTCGACTTAAAATCACGTCGCAGTTGACAGATCAGTCGTAATTGTAATTCAGGCTTAAATGTACAGCTATTGGAAAACTCGTCTGTGTCCTAAGTTGTCATTAAGCTTTTCAGCGATATCGCCGCACATGTAAATTTCTAATCTCCTAACGGAGGGCTAGGGGGTAGTAGGGGAAAACAAAAAAAATATGGGTGATTGTTTTTTTTTTGTATTCTCTACAAACTGTGAAAGTTTCATACAAATCGGAGATGGACGGGTTCCAAGGTAAACGGTTTCGTGTTGAATGGATGTATATATATAATATATAAATATTCATATCTGAATTTGTGTGGCCGTTGATACCCTTCCTTGAATTATTAACATATGAAACACATTTTCTTTAATTCCAATAAAATGCACATGCAGTTATTTTACCCAGCCACATATAAAAACCCATCGTAACAACTATCTAATATGGTCAGTCCCTTTGTCGCAGATTTTGAAATCGGATCACGAAAGTTGAGTTTTGAAATAAATGATTTGTTCGTTGAAAGTGGATAACCTCGATGACTTAGTTTTCCATTTGCATGTTTTTTCCGATTCCGAGGATGGAGGTCAACCTCCACCGACTCAACGGCCTCGTAGAGATGAAATAAAATGGGAGAAGTGTTATTTCTCCACACAACATATTAAATTCCATAATCCAACATCTGGCATTCAGCCAGGTTATGCAATGGAAACCGAATTCGATTTCTTTACGCTCTTCTTCACCAATAACATATTGCAGACTATAGTAAAATAAACAAATAGGTACACATTTCAAATTAGTGTTAATTTGAATACAAAGTCAAAATTAGCAAAATGAATTGACACAGATTTTTCTGAGATGTACATGTTTCTGGCCATCCTGTTGACCAGTTTGGTGGACAAAAACTCACTCGAAGGTTATTGGTGTACCAACCAAATCATTGTTCTTCCAATTTTTAAAATATTTTTTTCGCAGGATTGCCTCTGTCTTTTGCTAAGAGCGATACATTTTTTTGATAATACTATGCCAAGCACCGACAGGCTAAACAAAATAACACCATTATTGGACCCAACTAAAAAAATTGTGTAAAGCCGTATTGCATCCATTTTGTAATTTATGTATTGACGAGAGTCTTTTGCTCGGAAAGGGCGCTTGTCTTTTAAAATTTACAATCCATCAAAAAGACATCGTTTTGGAATAAAAATTGTCGGCCTTCTGTGAAGTAGAAACCGGTTATGTGCTCGATATCATAGTTTATGCCGGTAGTCAAACTGATCAATAATGAACCAAATGTTGGCATATCATGATCAGTAGTAAAAACAATGCTACGGAACTATCTTGCAAAGGGCCTTCAATTGCTTATCGGTAATTGGTATTCAGGTCCTGCACTATTCGATGACCTCTATGAAAACCTTACACATACGAGTGTTACAGTCTGAATCAATCGGAAAAGAATACGTATATTTTCAAAAGAAAAGAAGCCACATGGCATGTGGAGTTCTTGCATTCTGAATCTCTATTGGCCATCAAACGGGTAGATAAGACGGTCATTGACATGCTAATAAATATGCATGAATCCAAAATGGTAGTATCATCGGCATCGACTATACAACGAGCGAAAACGTCATGAAAGCAGAGACAGTGATGGATTACAATGTAAATATGGGAGTTGTGGACAAAACTGACAGGATGATCAGTTTTATGGAATGTTCCAGAAAATCGTTGAAATGGTATAAAAAATTTTATTTCGCCTAATTGATGTTTCGACACTGAGCGCCTACAACTAATATAAAGTAAAGACAGGAAATAAAAATAATGTTTGGTGATTTTCGATTGAAAATCATCTTCTGGAGGCAGGAGAGCCAAGGAAAATCCTACAAGACTCACAGCGAGACATTCCCAACACCCGGTTCCGGAAACAATATCCCAAGGAGCTAAGATAAAAAGAAAATGCTTCGTATGCAGCCATTCCGAAGTTCCTCCTAAAAGAAGAAAGGACACCAGATTTATGTGTATTGATTGCGATGCCGCCGTACTGTTGAGCGAGTAGGTGATGGGGGGTGCTGGGTATAGGCGCCTTACAGATCCCACACGTGGATATTTTTAGTAGCCATGGCAAGGTGGCCGGGAGAGCACCGTACGTTTGTTGTCGAGGTGTTTTCTAAAAGTGACGATTTCTGAGTTGCTGCTCAGCAGCAGTTTCGTCCGCGTTTTAATGGGTTCCAAGAGGATGAGTCCCAACTCGTAGCACAATTCTGCTATGGGTGAGTAACTTCAGAGCTACCGGTTCAACGTTCAAACGAAAGTCGGCAGGCCGTCCAAGGTCAGTCCGGACGCCAGAAAATATCGATCGAGTAGGAGAAGCCTTGGAACCCAGTCCAGATGTTGAAGAACTTCCTGATATCTCAACTTCAGAGAAATCGTTTAGTGCGGAGGAGGACGTGGTTCCATCAGAATGGGGCAACTGCCCAAACAGCCAATGAGGTGCTGGACTTTTGAGAAGCAAGTTTCGTTTCCGAATCATCTAGCGTTTTGGGGACATTGCATGGCCAGCTCTCCAGACCTTAGCATTTGTGATTTTTTCTTGTGGGGATTCCTTAAATCAAGAGTTTACACAAACAAACCCCACACAGTGGACGAACTAAAAGCCAAGAAATCTCCAACCTGTCTCCTGCAATGTTAAAGATGTTGTTTGGCAACTTCAGTGCAAGGCTGGACGAATGCTTGGTGAAAGAAAGACAACATTTAAAGCAAGTTATCTTCAGATCATAAAGGGATGAAATCGGTTGTTCTGATGTTATTTTCATTAATTTACTTAAACACCCTTCTGTAATAAGCAATAAAAGAATTTTGCATAAAAAATTTCCAAACCCCTGCAAAAAAAAATATTTAGGTAATTAGGTAGTTGTGGAATATTTTTAGAAATCTAAATATCAATTTTTATTAAATCGCTCACTGGGTTTTAAGTTATTGTCAATTTGCCAAATCTATCTAAATATACAAAAATAACTCACTCCTGGGACTCGTATACTAATAAGTTAACTTAGACCAAACGCTATTGCGTGTAACGATCCAAGTCAATTGACTTCTTAGTCACCGACTACAGTCGGTGATTGTGCATTGTGCGGCTGCCGTAGTGTTCCCGTGTCTAACATTTATTCACAATATTCCCATTTTTCTTTAAGTGTAATATTATTTTTGGTTTGCGCTGCCCTAATCTCGCAGGCGCATTCTTAACCTACAAAATTCGTCCAAATAAACAAATTGTTGATGCCTATACAAGTTGTGGCAATATACATATAACCAAATGTCTAAAACTGAACGTAAAATAGCTACATCTAAATCAATTATATATAAATATATGCATATTATAACGATCTAATAATTATGTTGAATTACATAAATAAAATATAATTAAAAAACATTTAAAATAAATAACTTTTGTAAATAAATTCGACTAAAAAGTAAAAAATATTTTTGTTCTTTCCTCAGTCATGTACACTTCAAATAAGAAATGTTAGAGCTCCGATTAAATCTTAAAAGTTTGGACATTTATAATTATAATGCCAATTGTGCAACTCATGCCCAACTTTTCAGATTTTACCGGAGTTCTAGCATTTCTTATTTCCAATGAAGCTTTTCCTGTATATGAATAAGAGGAGAAAAAATTGTTTTTTACTTTTTAGTTCATTTTATTTACAAAAGTTATTTAGTTTAAAATTTTTTTAATATATTTTATTTTCTACTTTTTAGTCATAAATTCTATACACCCTCTCGACTATCGAAACCCGACTCTCAAATCTCGACTATCGAATCTCGACTGTTGAATCTCGATTCTAGAATCTCCACTCTGGAACTCGACTCACGAATCACGACTCTTCAATCCCCACTCTAGAATCTCGACTCTCGACTCATATCGCACATGGCCCAAATGGTACAACCCCAATGGTGGCAGCTTCCACCCCCATCCCCCAACACGTAAGAAAATTTTACCTTATCGGAAAGCTCCCCATTCACTCATTATAAATCAAAAACCCAATGTAAATTCATCCACGTTTACTACCGTAAGACTCTTTCTTTCGTCACGAACGGCACTCTCAAGTGTAGGAAATTACCACCCCTTCCCCAAAGCTCCCCAACACGTAAGAACATCTTACCCCATCGGAAAGATCCTTTTTGATTTAAAATGAGTGAATGCATTCTAAATCAAAAAGTCCCATGTATAGTAAATCCATCCACTCTTACTACCCTAAAACTCTTTCGTCAGGAATGGTACTCTCAGGCGCTAGATGCTCAGACACAAAGTTTCTTAGTCAGGGGTTTGGAAGTTGATAGAAAGTTATTCAAAAGGAATAAAAATTGTGCATCGTTGGAAATAAAGAATGAAAACAATAAAGAGCAGTATATACATATTTGCCGAAATATTTTGCTTATTTCACTCGATGCTGACCTTCAGGTACCTTGTCAGCTTTTGGTGTACCGTCTCACGTGGAATTTAGTTCTTTATTAAAGCGATGAAGTATAGCTTTGTTAGCTATCAATGAGTTGATATATATTTCTTGCTTAGAAGTAATTATTTTTAGGGCTCATTTCTAATTCAACGGCTACGAAATTTTCAATTTTCGCCTATTTAAATTCCGATAATCTTTGAAAACGAAATATGACGTATTTCATTAAGGCACAAATAATTTGACAGAGTTGGTTATTGCCCAGTTGGTAAAACAATTTCTATAGTAGCTCGAATTTAGATCTGGGAAGGAGGAACTGTTGTGCACGCATTTTGAAAACACATAGCTATATGAGGCCCGATTAGACGCAATTAGGCATAATACTATGGTTGTTAATCGATTTTGCTAAGCAGAAGAAATTTATTAACTCTTACCAATTCTGAATGATTCTTTCCTCGCCAATATTTCCCTTCCATCAAAGTTAAGCAAATTAATCAAAGAGCTCTGGTTATCAAACGCTGAACAAATATTTATCTAGTGTTCAAATCCTTCAAAACATCTTGATTTCTGCAAAAACCTCATATACCTATACATAGGACAAACTTCTACTCATACCTCTTGTAATTGAGGAGCCATTTTGAAAAATGTATGTTGTATGTCTTATGTAGTAATACATAATAAAGTTTAGTTAATTAATTAAGCATTTGATAATGGAAAATTAATTATAAATCCGAGAATAATAACACAATTATGTAATGCTCTCAGTAATACAATATTAATTAGTCATCGCCATCGAAAATTTGTCTTTATTCGCAAAATTCATCGTGATTTATTTTCAGAAGCAGCGCAACCATTATCGAGAGAGTCAAAATCTGAATTTGTATTCCGTTTGAATACAGTTGACCCGGATACATCTCGAAATTTTCATTTGCTTTATTGTCAAAAACGACGAGCATTTCCTTATTACTAGCACTCGCCGGACTCAGTCGGCGACCAGTAAAAATCGCCGCCAACAACAATACTGGACAGTCACCCTTGGCTTTATAATTCTCGTAATCTCATTTACTTTCATTTTGACAAAGAGCACTAGGAAAGCAGCGAGTAAAATTACATTATAATATTCATGTACGGACCCAGCAAATATTATGATTAATGGGCTCACAAGTCCAGATCTCCTCATATATGGCAGCGAGGAAGTTCATGTTTGCGGGCGGAAGTTGATGTACCCAAGTAGTTGACTTGCCACAGCGCCACTATTAAAAGCTTCCATTCCATGAGCAAAAGGAAAAAGTATTCTGAAATGTACACTAAGGGAGCAGTTGTGTGTAAAGTGGATATGTGTGCCTGAAACGTAAAGTATCGTCCTGTGATTTATTGCTGCCTTGCGTCCTTGTAATTGACACATCCTAGAGCTAATAAAGAAATGTGCCTTTGTGCGCTCTATTCCCGGTGGCTCACTTGACTTTCCCCCGGATGTGACAGAGCATCCTGATATAGTTCCAAGTTGTCAGCCGATTGTGTAAATAACAATGTTCAGCTCGTACATTCTCAAACGAGTTCAATAGTAGCATGCAGGTTGGTTTTTGCTGCACTTCGAATTTTATTTATGGAATTTATCTGAAAATATTGCAGCTGAATGCATCTGCGACCGGCTTTGGAAGAAATAGATTTAAGCTTCTCATAAGACTTTCTAAAATCAAATTAACTAAAAAAGAGGGTGGGAATTTATTTTTTTAATCATAGCATTTAGAAACTACAGGGGAAATTTTACTTATTCTTTTCAAAATCTTCTTGAGATAAATTAGAGAATTGATAATGAAAGGTTTACCGAAGGACAGGAGTAGCTTTCAATCAGAAATGATTTACTTTGGCAGCTTTCAGTTCACTTCAGGGTCTCCTAAAAGAATTGGCGTCACGTCAGTCAGAATTCTTTTCGTCAGTCTTCTTGATAGGATCCTCTCTGGCTCCAGCCGATTCTGAAATGCTACATATTCTACATATTGTATGGTTGTCACATTACGGTGTGTGACCAATTTAATTCTCTAGTTCATTTTGTTTAATTATTGATTCTTTCCTACCCTGAAGTCTCCACACAATTCTATATTTGAAACTCGCTCATGCGAACAGGCTTTCACTATATGACACAAAACCTATTTACGAAAATTTGCAGATAACGCATTACGAATTGGGTAATTTCACGTCTCATAACCATATACATATACAGGGTATCCCACGAAGTAGTGTCAAGTGGAAGTCCAGAAGTAGAGCACGCCAGTGGTATCCGAAGCAACCCCATGAATGTTATGCGATTTTGCGTCTACCGAAAACTTGTTCGAAAATTGGAGAACTATTGCATACGGATCGCGATCAATCAGTCTGGAGCAACGAGATTTGACAGAAGCAGCCTACATATTTAAAATTGCAATGGAGGAAAAAAAAAACTTCATGGGGTTGCTTCGGATACCACTGGCGTGCTCTACTTCTGGACTTCCACTTGACACTACTTCGTGGGATACCCTGTATATGTATATGGTTATGAGACGTGAAATTACCCAATTCGTAATGCGTTATCTGCAAATTTTCGTAAATAGGTTTTGTGTCATATAGTGAAAGCCTGTTCGCATGAGCGAGTTTCAAATATAGAATTGTGTGGAGACTTCAGGGT
This sequence comes from Dioctria linearis, assembly GCA_963930735.1. Classification (NCBI taxonomy): domain Eukaryota; kingdom Metazoa; phylum Arthropoda; class Insecta; order Diptera; family Asilidae; genus Dioctria; species Dioctria linearis. The sequence continues at coordinate 64,996,402 of OZ005740.1, forward strand.
AGGAAAGAATCAATAATTAAATGTTTAGAATTTAAAGAAAAAAAAAGATCCTGGACGAAAAAAGAAGAAAAATGAAAGCGAGGAAATTATGCCAAAAAGATAGCAACGGGATATGATCACGACCGCTGGCTGATTTAGGGACGATGTTAGGTCGTCGCCAAAGCCAACGGAACCATTGCAACCGTCCAAACAACATTACTGCTGCCTCGAGTTTTTCTGTAGCTAGACAGGGAATTTCTCTGGATACTGGTCTCCATTGACGGATATTGTGGTATCTCCGAATGTGGACAGGGTGTTTGTCGGAGGGGCGAAAGCTCCTGTTTCGGGTGTGAGTATTTTATGGTCTGCTGGGTTGCAGATAGTGCCTCCACCAATGATACATTGCCTGTAATTGGACATGATGTTACGGTGCGGCCAGCCAGATTTCCTAAATGTGTTTTTGTCTCTGGAGTACATCCTAACACAACCGAAGATGAGATTGTTAAACACATTTCTTCACGTGTCAGCACTCCGAGCTAATTGATTGCCTCTAAGAAAGTATCTGCTCGAACTGATCGTGAGAAACGCTCATTTTCTGCGTCCTGCTGGATTTTAGTTCCGGAAAATCTGTTTAAGGGTGTCCTCTCTCCTGATATATGGCCCTGCAATTCCATCGTGTGTCAATTTATTCCAAAGGGACATTCTGGATCTTTTATTATGGCAAAAAACTTGTTAGCGAAATCTCCTGCCAATGTAACTGGTCTTCGCTCCAAGACGACTCGGCTTTTTACAAGTTCGATAATTTGCTGTTTCGACGTGGTCTGCTTGACCGAGACTTGACTCTGTTGAGAGATTGCAGATGAAGAGCTCTTTGGTCCCGAGTTCTTCGTGTTTCGCCGTGACCGCCATTGTCTATCTCTGGATGAAGGCGATTAGGAGTTTATATATGTGGTTCTCAGGCCTTCACACAAAAATGTATATATTGCTACAAGTTATATCCCTCCATGCTCATCAGCTGAGATATTTGACTTGCTGGTTTCTTGTATCGATAGGCTTACTGAAGTTTTGCTGCCTGCCGACGAATTACTGCTTTTTGGTGATTTTAATTTGCCTACTGTTGACTGGCTACACTCTTAGGAAAATGAGGGTTTGTTGCCTTCTTTTTCGGCGACTACTCAACATGCAATATCTTTTATTGGCAATATCCCAATGGAACTCTCGTCAAACATTGTTTAACACCTATGGTTTCCGAAACATGTCGTCTTCCAGCACTACATATAGTTTTGTTTTTTGATCCTCGTAACTTAATCATCTAATGCGTTTAGTTACTACGGGTATTATTATACCCTTAAAAAGCTGATTTTAATAAAATGAATGAATGGCTATCCGTTTGTAACTGGACCAGTGTTCTGGGTGAACGTGAAATTGATAAAGCTGTGAACTCGTGTTATGACATACAATTTCTTTGTTTTACTCACTGTGTACCACTTGTTAGTTGGGATCATACTTCGAATTGTCAACCGTGGTTCAAAGGCTCTTTGAAGTATCTTTACAATTGTAAAAATAAGGCTTGTAGGGGGTTTTGTACTTCCACAGCAAGGCTTTCTTGTGCTCCTATTGGCATGGCTTTATGATAGTTAAATCTACTACGACTAATTTGTTAGAGTTTCCTAATCTCTGCATTTCTTCTATTGAAAGCGGAAAGCACGTCGATTGAATTTTCACGGATTTTAGTTAAGCTTTTGACCGAATCAATCACTAAATCTCAATTCATAAGTTGACTGTTGTTGGTTTTCCTACTATCTTTGTCAATTGGCTTCATTCTTATTTCTCTGATCGCACGCAGCGAGTTATATTTCGTGCCGCTCTTTCTGACGAAATAGATAATTCTTCTGGCGTTCCTCAAGACAGCCGTCTTGGACCTCTTCTTTTTATAATTACATTGATGATGTTTTGGCGAATTCAAGAATACTTTGCTATCTTGACTATACCAAAATCTTCAGCATTGTTTCTAATGAAACCGTCTGTGGAATGTTAAACTCGGACTTAGACACCTTTCATAAATGGTGTGCTATTAACTGTCTTCCTCTTAATATTAGCAAATGCACTGCTTTGTACTTTACTCGTTAAATGAGGCCTTTCGACTGTAGTTATACTTTAGATGGATGCTTATTATCTAGATTTGACAAAACCAAAGATCCTTCTTTCGAGGATCATATTTACACAATCGTTGCCAGGGCTAAAGCTACTCTGGAGTTTGTAAAGAGATGCTCAAATGCGGTTAATGATCCATTCATAACGAAGGTTCTTTACTGCACATTCGTTATACCTATTTTGGAGCATGACAGTCTGGTCTGATCTCCCTTCTATGCTGTATACATAAATCGAATCGAAGCTGTGCAGCGGAGATTCGTTCGTTCTGCCCTGTGTGGACTTTAGTGGGATAACCTTATTATTCTACCTCCATATGTCGACAGGCTTAAAATCCTTCCTTTGGATTCTCTTGAGAATAGACGAAAAACTACCAGAGTTGTTTTTGCGTTTCAGTGTATACAAGGAGTGATAAATTCCCCTGAGCTCATAAATACTCTCACTATATCTCTTCCTGTGCGCTCCTTGAGGAAGTACGACTTTTCGATGCTCCCCAGCACAAACTATGGTATGTACGACCCGATTTCATCAATATCTCGTAGCTTTAACTGGCAGTTTGATTGCATTGATTGTCATCTTTCAAAAAGTCAAATAAAAGATCAGCTTAGTTATAGTGACTTTTTTTTTATTATTTTGTTATGTATACCTACCTTTTGCCATTACATTGTTATGAATACTTTAATACCTTTGTAAACTCAGTAATCAGATCTTTGATAAAGGTCTTAATAATTAAATAAATAATTGTGAACCATAATTTTTGGTTGTGAGTAAGTTTTTTATTCCATTATATTTTATTCGCTTGCCAATATTGGCTTAAAAGTTGAAGTAAGGGAATTAATTTTTACAATAGAATTTACATCGGAAATAAACAAATGCTACTCACTTTGGGTCAAATTTTAGGTTAACATTGCTATAAATTCTAAAATAAAGATTTATTTAAATCGAGCTTTATTGCGAATTATTATTCATTATTTCTACAAAAAAAGAGCAAAGTACTTTTTTTAAAATCACAATATTTCTTCCTACAATATAAATTTAAATAATTACGAACAACTCCTACCAGGTTGTGACTCACTGTCAAAATGATTCTAACTATATGTACAGTTTTTTTTTGTCCTTGACAGATCCTTGATTGGAGATACATACCTAAACTGTGAAATTTGCGTGGCAGCACTCGAACAACAATCGTTGGACATTTCATGGATATTTGAGATATTTTTGGGTACAAACACACTAGCGACTGTCATGCGCATACGTTTTCACTTTTAGTCTAATTTATATAATTTTATGAATATATTTTATTTTTTTGTGTTTCTGTTATAATAATAAACGTATTTCTATAAAAAATGTTGATGTGTTAAAATAAGAAAATGTAGTTTTCAAATGTGATTGAAAGTCTCATCGTTGTAGGATTTGTTATAAAATGTTATAAAATATCGCGGTATGATTAGGGAGCCACGGAATTTTTTTATATATCATACATAGGGACATTAAATTATATGCATATATTGGACCTGCAAATTGAATTGATAACTTTTTTTTCTTTTAAATTATGTACATACATATATTGGCACTGAGTTATAAATTATATTGGCTTGATAATTAAAATTTGCTTAATAAGTTATATATCGGAACTTAGGTATTTTGGCCTGAACGAATAACGAAATGATGATAAAATATATTAAAAGTTGAATAAATAGTTTTGTTTTTGTTTTTACGATAATAGATTAGTTATTTAACAGAAATAAAATTAGTTTGGGGTGGATTAACCATCTTGTGATTTCGGTGGTGTGAAAATCGCGTCTTAGATTAAAATCCGTGGCGCCCAAAAAGGTAAGGATCGTGAGCTTTGTGTCCAGTTGGGAAATTTTCGTAGTAATCGAACCATACTCAAACCTCCAGGAGCGAATCGGCATCAAGCGAAAAAAAACTGTGTAAAAATATATCATTGTGAATCCTCTTCGAACACTAGGTTAGTTAGAGCTCAAGTGGTATTGGCAAATTTCCATACCACATAATTTCATTCGGCATTGAACCTTTTGGATAATTTTAAAAGGTATGACGGTGGTGTGGTTTGGAGTCTACACTAGGATTGATGCGGGCACATAGATCAGCATTGAGCATTTCGGGAGATTTTCAGGGGTACAATACTGATTTGAATTAGGGTCCGGAATTAAATTAGACATGGGCACAATGATAAGCTACATCAACCACTCACGGTTGAGTACACCACATGGTGTTTCTATAAGTATAAAAATTAACTAACCAAATTTTTCATATATTGATTTTTTATGAACAAAAATTTGGATTCCTATATTTTATAAAAAGATTTTTTTCAACATTTACACCATAATTTTTTTCTTTCATTGCATATAAATAAGAATAATTAGAATTTTGGTAGATAAGGTGCAATTGAGTTTAGCTGTAGTTGTTGAAAGTTTTCTTTCAGGTTTTTCTTCTTTGAAATTATTCCTTTTTTGAATAACTTTGAAGTTTAGTTTTGTTGACGTATTTCTTAATTTTTGACAAATGAATTAAGTAGATTTATAAATATTTTTAATTTCAAGAAGCTTCAATAAACTTATTAAAGGCAGGTTGATTTTTCATTGAACCAAAAGTTGTCCATTAAATTATTTTCTATGTATAGCCGTTATAAGCTGTAACATTAACTCTGAAGTAAAGGTGTGTTATATTCCATTTTTATTGTATTATTATTTCTTGTATTTCAAAAATACACATTTTGAAGTAAATTTGAAATATTCTGTTATATATTTTTTCGAAGATATTAACTTAAATGCTAGTTAAAAGCTCTAAGCAGACTCGTTTACGGATTCCTCACGTTTCTCTTCCAATACCGTCTATAAGGTGCTTATTTTTTGGACCGCCTATAATGAAAATTTTTTTGGGAAAATACTACACTTTCTTGCTACTAAAATTCTCTTATGAGTACGCATTCCTGATCGCCATGTAAAAAATTCAGCGTTCTAGATCAACGCGTTCCCAAAGAGTGTTTCAATACATAGTAAAAATAAAAATAGTTGAACTGGAACAATGCGAATGAGTTGAGCGCTTTTGTACGTCCATAAGTTTGGTATATTAAAATTAAAATCTCAAAGTCAATACTTTCATAGTATTGTTATTATGTGTTATAAACGGAACTAAAATCCTAGGTGTTCTCATCCTCTTTCCAATCCATGTAGATGCATTAGAATGGAAAGAGGTTGAGAATTATAAAGATTTGCAATTTGTCTGTGACACAAATATAATGATAATGTGGAACGCATTTATTGAAGATTCTGTAGAACTTAGGCAACTACAAGGCCATTTTAATCCTCCAAATTAATAGGGTATTACTCATAAATGTCAGTCGGACCCTCTGAAAAAAATTTGGAATTAGTCCCAATTTTTCATTCCCACTTCGTGCGTTTTATTTAGGAGGTGTGGTCAATCAAGTAATCTGTATTATACATACATAGGCTTGTCTCAATCTATCCAGGTGATCTCTGAGAAGTGAGTATTAAGCTTTAAATTCCAGTAGCCCACAGTTTCCATTGGAATCATTTAACCAAACACGACTGTCTTGAAAGATGGCATAAGCCATGGTATATTTATGTGAGGGTGAATGCTTCGAATACACTTCAGGGGTTGGATTCACTAACACGGAGATTTGTAGAGCTGTGGAGATGAGAGTTCTTTCGACACTTAACTCTCCACTCGGAATTCTGAAGCAGGGGAAATTATATTGAGAATTACTAAACTCTCTGTTCCACTCGACAAAACTCTCCGCTGTTTTAGTTGTGGAGATGTCAGTAGAATATTTCTCAACTGACAGTATTTCCTGCTTTTGTTGTGTTTTATGAAGGTATCTAGGCTTTTCAAATCAAATTATGGATTCATCGCAAACCATGGCTTTATTTGCAAAAACAAATTACGGAAATACGGATTTTGGTGTCTGAAGGTACCCGCTGAAAATTTGGTTGTCTTCTTAATTAGATATGTAATTGGATTTTAAGTTCGAAACTGCGAAAAAGTGAATAAGTCCTTCTTAAAATGAAAAAATGGCCTTTTTTGGGTACAAAAATGAACATATTTTCACCTCATCATCATAAACAACTGGTAAGCGGTGTAAATTCACCACTCAAAGGAACTTTTGTGTATACGACCCAAGTGTAAATTCAGTTTTTCGACGGTAAAAGCCAATTATGCCATTAAATGATCAACAGCAAACTACACTACTCGATTACCCATTCCTCCCCCTGTTATTTGATACCAAATATGATATATTTTTGACAACATTCAATGATGGGTGGTACGACCCCCCATCCCATAAAGCCTTTATCCCAGCAATTGTTCACCCATGTTATGTTCTAGTATTCTAGACTAGGGATGCCGCGGATGATGATTTTTTCACATCCGCGGAAGCAGATGCGAATGCGAATTTTTACTCTAAAGATCCGTGGACGCGGATGCCGCACGCGAGAAGTTCGTGCTTGAGCTGTATTGTGCTTTCGTTTGTTTAGATTTTTCATTCAGATGTCAGATATCTTTAGTAGAGAAGGTTGTTGTGAATGAGTTATTTATTAATTGATTAGTAAAATAGAATCTCTGTTCGCGTCAGGTGTTTGTTCTGTGCACGGTGAGTTTGATTATGTTTTTAGTATTCAAATTAAACCTTAATTGTATGTAACTTCGTATGCAATGCACATATTTCAATTCAAATTATTTTTGTGGCAATGTCTTTTCGTTTCATGCACAATTTTGTAACGAAGTAATCTGACTGTTTAATCATACAAATAATGTTCAAAAAAAAAAAAATTAAAATGTTAGTGATGTGTATTTCCCTTATTTCCCGAGTGCAGTTAAATTATGGTGACTGATCGGCATTTTGAATAGGGAATTATTTTATTTATTTTTTGCAAATTGTAAATTTTTTTGCTAATGTGGATTGTGGACATGCATTTCAAATAATATCTTTTTCGTAAGTTATATAATATATGTACATTAAAAAAGATATTATCATATTATTATTATAAATAAATAAATAGCTAATTCTAATAAGATATGAATTACTTAAATACAGGAATTATTTATTATAACGTATTTCTGTTTTTCATTTTACTCATTCCTAAAAATAAAAAAAAACCAAGCTTGAGACCATTATCCATACTTGATTATCGTCTAGCGGTGTAATAATTACCTATTCCGAGTTTCCATTTATAGCATAATATTTAATTTTTTTTTTGTTTTTAATAATAGGTAAAAAAAAATTCTTCTGCCAGACTTACGAGCGGCGTATGGCGCTATTTAACTTTATTAAACGAAGAATGTGTAAAGTGTAAGTTGCGCGAAAAAAACTATTCGAGGATAGGATGCGGTACAACGTCCTTATAAAGTCATTTGATGTCGCAGAATAAATTAGAGTACTCCTTGATGGACGAATCCAAGGCGAACAATGAAGAAGTTGTTAAAACTGAAACTTCTCCGACTAGTTTACAAGATTCCAAGAGATAAATGAAGCAAGTGACATAAATTGATTCTCTAGATAGAACTAAGCTGTGGGATGCGCACAATCCTAAAACCAAAAACATTGACATTTTAATAGGAGAAATGATTGCCATGCAAAACTTGCCCTTTAATTTCGTTGAGGGTATTAGATTTCAACGACTCATACACAACTTGCTCCTCAATATTATCTCAAAGGTCGAACTTATTTCACATCATTAGTATGCGATGAGTTATATGACAAGGTCGCGGCAAAGGTAAAAGTCATTATTCAAAAATTAGATAAAGTTTCTTTTACTTCTGACATTTAGACCGATGGTACTTCTGGAACATCATTGCTCAGTTTGACTTTTCACGGTATTGCTTCAGATTTTAAAAAAAAGCTACTGTAGTCTTACAAGTAGAGGCAAATTCGAGGAAACGTTGCAAAAATGGAACATAGAACCAGATAAGGTTCATTGCATTGTTGGAGATGCTGGGTCTAATATGAAAAGGGCCATGTTTATATCAGGTGCAAATAATATTGATTGTATTGCGAATCAATTACATCTTGTTGTTAAACAACCTTCACTTGAACCAATGTCAATGATGGAGAAAAAAGAATTTTAAGAACATTTATTTTTAACGATTCTAAATCAAATTGATAATTACAAGAAGAAAAACAACCGCCTCATCCGTTACTGGTTAATGCCAGCTGAAAGCAAACGTGGCTTAGTAGGCTAGTTACAAATTTGAAATATGCAAGAGGGAAAATCAACTGTCTCGTTAGCTCAGTGGTAAGAGCAGTCGCCCGGCAAACGGAAGGTCCGGGTTTCAAACCCGGACGAGGCGGTTGTTTTTTCTTCTTGTATTTATAAATTTGATTTAGAATCGTTAAAAATAAATGTTCTTAAAATTCTTTTTTCTCCAAAATTAATCAATTAAATTCCGAAAATGGACGCTGTTAGAAAAATTTATTATTTTGATTAAGCCCTTCGAAGAGGTTATAAGGGAGCTCAGAAGCTCTCATATAAGTATTTCTTCAGCCATTGCCTTTATTAAATCTCTATCTAACATCATCGATAGGTATGAATCCGGAAGTGATGAAAGCACTAGGGATATTTGTTATACGTTAAAAGCAGTGATAAAAAGGAGATTTGAGGACATTCATAGCATAAATATGTGTGCTATAGCTACATACCTTGATCCAAGGTATAAAGATCAAATAATTTGTACAAACAAACATAAAGAGATACCTTAATTCAAAAACATATACCTACTTCTCTTTGGAAAAAAGTGCCAAGATTGGATCCTACACCATCTAGAAGTAAAGCAATATCTGATATACGAGAATCTATGGCCTCTATTTTGCAAAGCAGATCCAGTGATGAAGAGTCAAATTGTTGCTCTATTGCACAGCAAAACCTGAGTCACCGAGATAAACAAATAATAGATTATTATAATGCTGAGAAAATACTATCCTCTCACAGTGACCCTTTGCTCTGGTGGAAAATGCACTCGAAATATGAATGTTTTTACGATATAGTTAGAGAATATTCATCAGACCCAGCGATAAGCGTTCCAAGCGAAAATTTCTTCTAGTAGAGCGGGACTTATTTACGAGCTCCAGAGGAGCAGGTTACAAGGAGAAAAAGCTGCTAAACTTCTTTTTATTAAATATAATTTGCCATTGATAAAATTTTACATTAATTAAATTTGAATTACTGGCCATTACTGAATGCTGATTTAAATATTTTCATTGTCTACCCCTAAAATGTATTATGCCTGAATATTTTTAATTTTTATTAAAACATTATTATTAACCCCATTCAGAATAACTTCAGACTTGTACACGCCATTACACGTTTTAAATAAACTGATAATTTACTGGTTTCCAAAATTATAAACTCATAGATAGTATTAGATTAAATTGGTAATATTACATTAATAATTGATGTTATTGTCTATTTAAAGCACAGTACAGTACAACGCTGGTTTTGAAACAAAAATATCCACGTAAAATGCGCACGAATTGAGACGAATGTGGACACGGATGCGAATGTTTTTATTATGAAGATCGTCCGCGGATGCGGATGCGGATGTGAATATCCGCGGCATCCCTACTTTAGAACGTACGACTCTCCCACACAGAGTTAGCCGTCCTGCTCACGTTTTCCCTAACTCTCCAAGTATGTTAGAGAATCGCGAATGGAGACTTGAGGAATTTTAATCGGTGAAAACAAAAATTCTCTTCCCCAAGGTCCCCAGCTCTCCTTACAGAATCCGGCACAAGGACGGGAATTCAGTATCGTTTTACACTCAAGTCAAGTCCAGTGCGCTTGCGCCTTTCGAATTTTTTGTTCTCTACGTTCTTCGGATATAATTGATAATTTTTCGCACTTACTGATTGGCTTATTTAGCGTCGGGGCTTATTCTTGGCCCTCAGTTTGATCCAATGCACTCTCTTTTCTTCTTTTGGATCTTTGGTTTGGGGGCTATTCGCTCCACGTGATGTTGTTGTTACTTCTTCCTACAGGTACTGGGCCACATCAGCTGTAATAAATGGCTTTCTCGCAAGAATTTGTTAGTTTGTCTGAGAGGGACTGGTTCCTACTCTGGCAGGTTGCATCAGAGATATTCCCGGATTCTTGGGGGGTTTATTTGGGATAATCGCCTGTAGTAATCTGCTTTAGTGTCATAGAAACTTATTCTCCATGTTAGCTCTCAATTGCCAGAATTTATTGCTCAACTCTTGGCTGTAGTCGACCATAGCCAAATTGGTTAGTGCTCTGGAGGTGAAGCCAAAGTAGCTTGACGTTTTTTCGTTTAGTCTGTGATGTCAAGTAATCAAAGAAAAGTCTCAATTTTATTACTGTGTAGATAGCAAAGGTCAAATTTAATAAGATCGAAGAGCAGTATATTTAAAAAAAAGACAATAAAAGTCCAGGTTGCAGTGTTATATCGCGGTTCGATTCGGAATATTTTTTGTGCCGTTCAATTTCTTAATTCAATCCATTCTTTTATTATAGTGCTATTGCAACTAATTTACTTTTATTACTCGACATAATTCTTACAATGAAATTGAAACAATTTATGGAATGACGCAAGTTTGACATTTACTCACATCAATAAGAGCGCTAGCTATAGCTGGATCTAGCCAAAAGTTGAACACATCCTGAGTATATCATATAATGTCATTTAGAGTATGAAAAAGATGCATCGACTTTTTATGCGGTCTTCTCTCTCCGCAACCCAAATTTATAGATATGTCATTTACGCGTATTTATGTAACAAGAACTATTAAGATTGTTCGTAAAAAATTGTTGAAATCGACTTTTCTCCGACTGACATTACTCAATACTCGAAATCAAACTTGAGCAGAATGTTTGAAAATAATTTTAAATTTTTTATCCCCTATCATCCAGAAATTCAACGAATGTGTTATGTATGTGTATTTTCTATTTTTTCGTATGAAAAACACAGGGTTAAAAATCAAACGCATTCTTGATTATCGTCTATAAAAACATTTCGATTGGTGCTGCGTACATATGCTATGTGTTTACAATACTTATACATTTTTTTATACCAGTTGTTCCAGTGGAACTTTTCGATTTGTTCAATTAAAACTACACAAGTTTGTGTACATTTTATCAATTGCAGTCAAAGTTGTACCCCGGGCATTTTAGTGGCGAATATTTGTAGTCCTTTGTACCATGCTGTTTTTAGTAATCAATTCGAAATGGGGTTTATTTGTTACTGCATACATTTTCCAACTTGCTCAAAAATATCAATAAAAATCCTCTCTGACCCATCCATGACCTTTGCACAATATTTGTTTTGCTTTCGGCATTCAATTTGTAATTTCAATTGCATAACCGGTGTAGATATGTATCCATATATATGCGTGTCATGAATTTGAAATTTAAATACTACCGAAATGTAACTACATTTATTTGTATACTAACTACATAAAATCCCACAAATAAATCAAATTTTTTGTACCAGACGAAAACAAAGCATCGAATCGTGGGCAAAGATTATGGACTGTATGGAACATAAAAATCACAATCCAGGATATACTAAAAGGGAAAAACATTTAAAAAAAAAGCAGAAAAAATTAAATCACCTGCAGCAAAGGGCTACCAAATTGGACTTTGGGTCTCTGAATGTGGTCCATTTACATTCATACCAAAAGATTTTTTACTTAAAATGAAAGCGGATTGTATACCCGATATCCTTGTATCCACATGTAAATAATGTAAAAAGGCAACAATTTGACCGTCCGAGGATCTAACTTGGTAGGAAATCATCCATTTTCTCACTTAATGGGGCGTACGTAAAGGGTGCTCTATAGTCATTCTCCCCCCTCTATAGACATAGTTTTTCGAGTGGTGGAACGCCTATTGTATCCGACGTTCATTTAAATGTGCTCGAATTCGGGGTAAATTGCATGAGGACTGTTTTCAGAGTTTCTGTGTAATACGCCGACATTTTATTTAATCAATTTGAGATCAACGGGGAAACCCCGCATACATTATTGAATTTCAGAGCAGTGCGTTCCACTTAGCAATGATTTCGGGTTTGACACTGGCACTCTTGGGGGATTTAGCTGTTAACAAAATTAAAAAGTAATTGAAATGTTGCGAAATTTACTTACATGTTACATTTAGGTTACGTAAAAAGTATTTGATTAATTCCCATGATAACATTTGAATTGTATGCCGGAGAGTTCGTTTACACTGTCTGTGTGAATTTTAATTGTTCTTCCAAATTTAGATTTCGTTGAATAATACAGGGTGAATTCTGTATCCCACTCTCAACATTTTAAATGCTTCAATGATATTTTTAATTACCCGGACAATTGATTTCCTGATATACGTCATGATGTAGTTATTGATTGACTTATCATTGAATTCATGGTGCTGAATTTTCTGATCTCGAATAATGTAAACATAACATGGTGGAAAAGTCACAATAAAATTAATCATATCAATACCCACTGCATCGAACGATTTTCTTTTAAAACAGCTCCTTCTGAGAATTATATCTTCTTGTTTATTCAGGATAGGTGCACCAAATATCTTGAGAAAGGTTGTGGGTAAGTGGTTTAAACTATACGATTCTAACTTTTATCAGCTACTAGGTTTATTTGTGGTTTTTATATCGGAGATGAAATCTAAAAGTTGTTTGTATTTTATTTATTTATGTTTAAAGTTCATACAATAGCTTATAGACTAAAGTCCACTGACAAGCTACCGCTAGCCCTCGTAGCCGAATCACCATGAAGGCACTGATGAGCTGATGATGTTTGGTTGGATGAATGTAATATTGATTTTTGTTCTAGCACAGGGAATAAACTCATTTATATACTTCGTAATTCAATGAATCCTCAATAACATTTATCTCCCTTTCACTTGTGCACTAGATGCACTAGACCCACAGATTTGTATTCATACCAATTTATTCATGAGCTGATAGATGAGTTGGCGAAGCAACTCATCGAGGAGCTCAGTAAAAGAGTTACTTGTTGCACAGCCACATAATGTATACTCACATTCAGGCGCAGTTCAGCATTGTAACTAGGAGGGGGCGGTCATCCTGCAAAAAAAAAAACAAAAAACATCAAATTGGGCACCCCTTGTCCAGCGCCGTAAGTCGCTTAGTGTAGCCACCGCAGTACTGTAGTGAGGTACTCGGAAGAAGGTTTCCGTAATAAGCGGTGTGGACGATGTGTCATTTTTTAATATGATATTTTTACAAAAAGTACACACTGCAGGCGTCATTCAAACCAAACTTTTCTCAGTTTTTAACACTGGTATATGTAATATGGACTGCTCGATATGCTATTTCATGTGGGTACAATTTTTTGTGTTAAAAATAGTTCTTACGTCGAGGCCAACGTTGGAAAAATCATTGGCTGGAAGTTGAAAAGTGATTTTAATAAAATCTTTCGAATTTCTTCTGAGTATCTATGAATATATTGCCTTTAGTAAAACACTTTTTATCACTAATTAACCCAAATAATTAATTTAAAAATATTTATTTCGACGGACTCCCTTATTTATTTGTTATTTACAGTTCTCTTTCAGTTGGTACTTGGTATACCGAAAGAGAATGCTATATAGAAGTAAGCCCACTTTCTGCAGTGTATTTCTATGGACGTAGTCAGTCCATATTATACATGTCAGTGGTTTTACATTAGAACGCTACAAATATTTTAGAACGTTGGGAGTTAGGACTAAGTCAGGGCTCTGATGTGGTAGTGATGGAGTCTGTTTCGGGGCTTGGGAAGTATTTCTCGAAGGTTTTGGATCACCCAAAGTTGGGGTCCCAAACTCAAATTCTGACAAACACCTATACACATACAATAATATTCATTGAAATAAATTTTCATTTGTTTAAGTGTTGAATTAAAAATATTTTGTATAATTATTTGAAGTTGAATTATATAAATAAAAAAATATATTTTTTCAAATAATTCATATAATTAAATATTTTTACTTTAATTTTTAGGAAGCGATAGGGGGGTCATAACCCCCAGGATCGCTGGATCCGTCAATGCTCTATTGATTAAAAAGGTGTTTTGAGCCCTGCCCGCACCGGTACTAAAGTTTAGTAAACTGATGAGTGTTGGCTACCAGGGAGGTTCTTAAATGTAAAGCAAACTACTATATTATAGCAATAAAAAAGTGAAAACATATATATTTATTATGTATGTATATGAAAAAAAGTAATTAAAATTGCTAAATGAAAAAACATTGTTGTAAATTCAATTATTATAATAGTTCGGTGTTATAGTGATAAAAAAAAGCACAGGATACTGTGGTAATACAACAAGTCAAATGAAAAAAAAATGTGTAAATAAAATTATTAAAAAAATTCAAAATGATATAATAATAGATCAAGGTGTTGGGTGTATTAAGCAAAGAAGGTTGTGACGAAAAGAATAGGTAATCAATTGTATCAATTAAAGACCAAGATATTCAAATTTAGTACTAAAAGTAAGCTTACGAAAGAAAACTTGAGAAAGATTTTAAATGTACATACATGTCTCACTCACACTTTATGCAATGACTCTCCGTCTCACTCAAATTAGAAGCTTAAAGTTACGGTCTTAGGGCAAGCTTTGGGTATACTAGAATCGTTTTCAGTAGGTAAAAAGAAATATTTCGAAACTGGGTTTCTTCAGGAAAATTTTATTATTTCGTAATCTAAGAAATAATGTAGCAAGTGTTATACCATTTTAGAATCCCTATTAAATGCGTCAACTTTTAAAGTTACTTGCCAAACTGGCGTAGTACATTTCTTTTCCGTACAGTCAGTTAAAACTGGGTGAAGTATTAATTTTCTATTCTTGGTTCGACAAAATGTGACATTTTCTTCCAAGCTGGAGAAGTTGGCTTAGAATTTAAAGCAACAGGTTACATAAGCACTTTTCGGGATTACATAAGAAAAACAAAATTGAAAAATAGTAAAGATTTGTAGCAACAGGAGCTAAAAACCATCACAGGGTGTACATTTTCTCGAAAAGAAAGGAAATGCCTATAATTTCAAAAATACATGACTTAGATTTTTTTATCTTTCTCTGGTAATTATTATGATTTGTTCACTCACCCGATTCCGACTTGATGTCGACTTACGGGACACCCTGTATATTTAACGAGATATCTGTTCTTGTTTATTTTCAGATAGTTTCTTAATAATAGGCTCGTATTCCGTATTCATTAGTTTTACGCGTCAATCCATTTCCAAGTTTATTTCTATTGGAAGATTTTATAAAATTCATTGAAGAAAACAATTTTTTATACGAATATGTGGACCCTAACATCGTTTCTTCATCGTTATAAAATTATTTGGTAAATAATCCCATACGTATAATATAGTATTTTCAACTTTTAGTGTGGGATCGTAAATATCTGCACTAATTTCAGACATTTTTCTTACTACTTCGGAAATCAAGTTTTCAAATTTATTTAAACACACTGCTGCTTTGAAATTCAACTAATTCCATTTGTAAATCATGGATATTTAGCCACATAAATTCGGTTAACTCCATTGTTTCGAATTCCGTTTTAAGTGGGTATATTTTCCAAACTTTTAAATTGATTAAATCTCTCCTCAAAATCATGTTTTATATCCTGTATAATCATTAAATATTTTTTAATTGCATTTTCTTGAACGTCAAGCATATTTCCAAAAATTATTGTGTTTTAATAATGTGTTTATAATTGGAGAAAATATTTCATGATTTTCATTTCCAAATCCTGATATCAAGCTTCTCCATAAAAATTTAAAATTTTCAAACATCTTTAAAACAATTTATCCATTTCTTTGAAGAAATCAATAAAATTCTGAGTGATGTCCCATAAAAACTTTAAATCTGTTTATTCGAAGCAATAACGGCACAACTCAAAATTTCCCTTCTCACATTTTATAGCTCAAAACTGATGCAGAAAAATTAAATTTTTCGACCCAGAGATCAGAAAGGGGTCTCATCAGTAAGGTAATACTGGCATTACACTTGTTGGTGTATTATACAGTAACATTCAATCAAAAAATGTGTAATATTTTGGATAAAACTTATTGGTAACTCATTTATACACTTTACAATTAAGTCTTTTTTTTTAAAATCTGCAAACAAAGTATCACTACATTCTAAATCCGCTTGTTTTACAAACTTTCGTTCTGAAAAAGCTATCCCGTGGTGAGCAATACAATGGGCAACTTGAGAACTAACAGCTGTAATGTTATTTTTTGAAATCAAACAATTTTTAAAACTCTGGTTTTTAAATGATTCTCCGTTTTTCTTTTGTAAAAAATATGTTCTTCATTCTTCATCTGTTGAAAGGCCGAGATTGGAATGCCATTTTTCAAAATGTCCATTTACATTGTCTGTACGTGGAGTGACTTTTTCTTTACGAATTACACATACAGTGGTTTCATTCTTTTCTTTCACACCATATATATCAAACCATTCTATTTAATATGGTCTGGAACTTGTATCATTTGTTTTAATTCTTTTCGCCTGCATTGTGCATTTTTTATGTTGTGCGTATAAACTTCTTTTTGCTTTGGGATTGGCACGAACATTTTTTATGGTACGCCTCTCCTTTAGCTACTTACTCGTATTATGTCCTCTTGAGAAAATTTACGCTCATATACAGGAATTATACACGTTTCACCAATTTCTGATGGCTGTAACTGCTGAGGCTGTCTATTGGAATAAATAAATTCAATTCATTTTTATGACGGTAGGTGGCACTATTGTGTAGTAAAATTTGCTCCATTTGAAATTAATTCGGAATGTTGCAAAATGATCCTTACCTTGACACACCCCATTTGTTTGACACACTACACATTTACCTTCATTTCGTTAAAAATTACGTCGATACGATTATTTAGAAAAACAAATTCAAGCGAATGTTATACACCTGTTTTTTTGCTCTTACCTTACAGACAGTTTTTGCTCATTATTTTTTTCAAGCATTTTCCGAAGATCAGTTAAGTAGTTCTCGACCAAAGTTTGGTTCAACTTTGGGTATATTAAACTTCAGTTGACTATAGGTAAAAGCATTTTCTTATATCGACCTTGAATCTTGTTTGTTCGGTCGAAGGTTCAAAACAAGGTAGAAATAGTCACAGTGGCGGATCCAGGGGGAGGGAGGGGGGGGGGGTCGTGAGGGTCATGCCCCCCCCCCCCCCCCCCCTAAATTTGAAAAATTGAGCTATTTGAAAAAAAAAATATTTTTTATTTTATACTTTTTTTATTTATATAGTTCAACTTAAAAAAAAAATTTTATTCCAAAACTTAAAAAAATAAAAATTTATTTAAATGAATGCTATTGTATGCATGTGATGTATGTATGTGTATAGGTTTTTCTCGGAAATTGAGTTTCGGACCTCAGCTTTGGGTGATCCAAGAGTTTTCCCAAGCCACGAAACAGACTCCCTCACTACCACATCAGAGCCCTAACTTAACTTAGTTCTAACTCCTGTTATATTTCGGGGCTTACCTTAGCCGAAGGCAATCACTCTACGCCACTTCAGGAAGCTATGATTAAAACAACTCGCACACTTTTATTTTATTTAGGTATATTTTTTTTACTTTTGCTTTGTTCACAAACTTTTTCTTTCACAAACTTCCTCTTATGGTTATTTTCATAAAACGTTTATTTTTTTTCTTATCGCAACTTCTATTTTCTTTACTTGTTTACAATTAGTGATCAGCCTACCGCTTCGGACGATGGTTGAAATGAAATTTGATATTTTCATAAATATCAAACCATCGTCTTGCTATCGTGCATACATTGGTGCACCCACAATGTACGTCGCTCGCGACAATTTGCTGAAAGGAGGCTTTTTGGTGGAGACTTGATCGTTTAAATCTTACCCGAGTAAATTTTATGCGCCCGATATGTATGTAGGTATATATGTACATACATATCGTATTTTCGACAAATCTTAAATCAATCTGAAACGACTTGTGTTGAAATTTAAAACTTTATTTGTCCCAAGTTGTTCTATGGGAAATACTTTTTCTTTTTAACTGAGGAATTTGAAACAATTGCTGATGGTAATTTTGGCATGTATTTCTCCTAGCATTCTAAAATATTTGCAGCGTTCTTATGTAAAACCACTGACATTTAAAATATGGACTGACTACGTCCATAGAAATACACTGCAGAAAGTGGGTTCATTTCTATATAGCGTTCTCTTTCGGTCTAAGCACCAACTACTAATTCGCACGTCACATAGAAATGTGACCTAACTCAAAATTTGTCGTTTTTTGAGTTTGCACCCTAATCTATTAAAAAAATTAGTTTTTGTAAAAAAAAGTATACTAAAAATAGCACATCACCTACACCGCTTAATGCGTATTTCTTAGTGCCAAGTACTCCAGTACTGCGGTGGCAATTTGTAAGATCGACCCCCCTAATTTCAATGTTAGATCCGCGCCTGAATTGAATAGTCACCATTAGAGTGATAGAAATGTGTTTTTCATAATCAGGTTCATTATCAATTAAATTGTAGTAGTCCTTTTTTTCGGATGGAACTCGCAAGATACGCCCAATCTACTCACTCAGTTCGATACAATCGGCTCTATAAATGTTGTTTCATAGTTGTATATGTCATACACACAGAAAAATTTGGGAGTAAATTTTAATATTTTCTACATTACATATATGACCAAATCTTTTTTTTATTAAAATTTAAGCATCCCTAAAACTTAGAACTTTATGCCCGATGTTAATCCTGATTAGTATTAAAAGCTTTTAATGTTTTTTGTATTAAATTGTAATAAATCTTAAATTACCTTTCTAGTATGGAAAAGATTAAAAATTAATACACTATTTTATTAAAAGTTAATTACTAAATTATTAACTTTTAATACTTTAAATAATTAGTTCCTAATATGGGTTAAGATTAAATTCCAATCCTATGTGAAAGATTCTGCATTACAGAGTAATGTCTCCAAACATTAAAATATAACCTGGGAACTAAAAATGCTAAGGGTATTTATTTCAATAAAAGAACTTTTCTGAAAATGTAAGACATTTATTATTGCTCTGTTAAATTTTACAAAATTAAATTCATTTTTTCTCTTATAATATACATTTTTCCATTCTTTCGTGATATTTTGCTTTCAAAACTTTCGGTTATTTTTAATTCAGAGAAGTTAATGTTACCTAGTTTATTTAAATTATAAATTTCATATGAATTGTGAAATTTGTCATAAGTGTAATCGTGTTGATTAACCAAAAATACAATACTTTCCTCTTTTTGTAGTATTTGATGTATTTCAAAAAATTTGTTAGTAAAATAAACAAATAAGCCGGGTTTATAAAAATACTCTGTTTTCACCCATTTTATACTAAAAAGTTCATTCTGTTCATTTATGTCATATTTCGATATGTTTTCAATTAATTTTTTCTGTTTTCCTATCAATAAGGGAAATTCTAAGAAAGAATTGAAGTGGCTTTCTTGGTGACGAAAGGCCATAGTTTTCTTCCGGAACTGTAAATTCGTCTTGATCCACAAAATGGCAAAATACTTCCACAGGAAACTGAAACTCGTCACTAGCTATAAAACAACTCATAAATTACTTTGAAAAAAACATAGTTATGTGCTGTCTTTACCTGATAAAACAAAATCGGAATATAATAGCCCGTTTGCCGTTTGCTTTTATATATTTTTTCACGTTTGCACTTTCCAGTCTAATACAAAATGACATTGGTAGTTTTTAGATGCTTTAACTTCAAGTATCGGCAACGAACTGACGCTTGGAGAAATCGTACAACGTAGAAAGCAATTCCGATCTAATCCTCAGATGCATTAAAGTGTAATACCGACTTAGGTTAAAGTGCAAGCTTTAATGCCGCTACGAATTATATTTTAATTCACACGTGGCGCTTGTAATCGTTACAAAGATTTAAATTCAATTCTAATGCTCAAGTTGCTTAAATTGTTATTTCTGAATGCTATTAAACACTTGTTTCTAATTACAAAAGAGTAGATTTTAATCTTTGTCCAAAAACAAATTAGTTTAAAAGTATGTTAATATCCGAATGAACTTAAATTCTAATACCAAAGTATATTAAAAAAAGTTGTAAGTTTTTCAAAGAGTAGATTATTATGCCCAGATTTTTCTGTGTGTATGCATTATTTAATAATTTGAGAAGAAATATCTTTAACGTACTAATGTAGATATATATCGATGAGAAACCTTAATATAATAATAAAAATTAAATAAACAATTATGATTGATTATTAAACTTCTAGATGCATACGACAAAACTGCCATTAAGTTCAGCGCTGGTACATCCCCGAGCTTGTACATCTCCCGGGGCTCGTGACCCCAGTACTACCAACACTGAAGTACAAGAAGATGAAGCTGTTCGCAATTATTCTGGATTTCTTTTTTTTTATCAGTTATTTACCAATGAGAGCTATTTGATATTGGATTGTAATGATTCTGCAGAAAATAAAATGGAAGAAAAAATGATTAATTATATGAAAATGCATATATGCATAATAAGAAACATGGATTCTTGTATCCATTGGCCGTGAATGAAACTTACTTGACTTCAGTAGCCGGCCGCAAATGGCTTGTGGCCTGTGTGTATTTTGGACCTCATACAAGCTACGCGGCTAAAGGACGAAGACGCTTTACGACCATGTACGTCATAAACAACATTTCAACATTTTCAATTTTTAGACCCGATCTCCTTCGAATTCGGTAAAACTTTCAGAATCAGTCTTAAAAAATATTGAACTTTTATTTTTATTTTAGCCTGCCGACCTAAGGTCTTGGATACAGGGTGACTTAAATTTTAATACTTTTAATATGGGTTACTTGAGTCTTTTGTACGATATTTATAATTAATGGTATTAAATGGCTTTCCAAAAAATTAAAAAAAAAACAATTAAAAAGAAACAAAAACAAATAATTTTTATTAATTTTTGGAGTTTTGACCACCTCCGGAAGAGGTAATAAACATTAACACATATCACATCAAAAATGTTCGGATATCCATCCCCTAGTGCAGCATATATATTTTTATACCCTAGATGAAGTTTGTCATTCCGTTTGTAACGCACAGAAATAATGATAGTAGAGCATGTATTGGACACGCACGCATATTTTAATTTTTCCGTGTCCGTCTGTCCATTCGTTCGTGCGTACGATAACTCGAGAACGCATGTACTTAGAAAGTTGAAATTTTGTACGCGGACCTTTAAAAAAAAAGTAAAACTAAATTCGAAAATAAGACAAATCGAGCAACTTCTTCGTGGGGTTGTCATACATAAAATTCGTTTTCCACTATATATTTGGACACTGCCTGTGATTGCGTTGACACAGAGAGCTGAAATTTTGTACATGATGTTTTCATAGTAATAGCAAATAAAATTTCAAAAATGTAATAAATCAGGAAACCCCTTCTTGGTGTTGAGATATAACAATTTAGGTTTTTTCTGGATACTTCGAAAACCATCAGTCCTAGACATTTTTATTCTACTAAGAAATTTTTCTGAATATGAAATTCTATAAAATTGGTTATAATCATTTTTCTGTCCGACTAACCGTGTTAGAAATATATGCGAATCCCACTATAAAAACAATAGTTGTTCAAATGGGTGACCATACAAAATTTCACACGAGCATTCATCTAGGGTATGGTAAGAATTGGTCTTAGAGCAATTCTAGCTTTTAAATTGTTTTATTATCATCTTAGGCAGAATAATGATTGTTTTATTGATGCAGAATAGAAGAATTTTTAAGAACTTTTATTTTTAACGTTTCTAAATCAAATCATAAATACAAGAAAAAAAATAGACAGATGACAGCGTACAAATAAATTGTAAATTCAATTTTTATTTACCCCGGACGAGGGGTTTGTTTTTCCTTCTGAATTTATGATTTGATTTAGAATAGTTAAAAATAAAGGTTGTGACAAATTCTT